>OZ024917.1:68680544-68766697 GCA_964017125.1 Flabesymbios commensalis
CTACTCCCCCGTATATCTGCTACCCTCCAGATATGATCTTTATTAATACTGACCACTTAATTAAATAATTTTATTTGGGAGATGACTATTTTTTGGTAAATTGTTAGTCAGTTCGAAATTGTGTTGAGTATTCCTTCACTAATTGAATCAAAGACAAATACCAACCAACAACAAATACCAACATTTGCTACCCTAGTGATTTTATAGTATGTAAGGCCTATGGTAATCGTCAATCATCAAAATCTTCCCGAGAGCCAAAAAACACGAAATATTATGGGTTGCAAAGGCTGCAGTAGCTACTGAACATCTACACAAAATTATTTTTGAAACAATTCCAATTATAATATATTATATTACGTCGAAGCTCTCTTACACTCAGCTATTTCTCCTCATTTTTATTGACCTTGAGATGTGAATGTGTTGGCTTTATTCTGATGAATCTTATTAAAAAATGCCGTGTAGAGGGACGTGAAAGCTAGCAGGGTTGAAAACCTATATACATATATATACATATATATATATATATATATATATATATATATATATATATATATATATATATATATATATATATATATACAAGAGTCAACCCTTGGAGCACTGATGTCAACTACAGCATACATTTTGAGCTTTATTAGCATCCGCATAACCAGTTATTAAAAATAAAATATGTCTTAAATCTTAAAATATTGAAATTTATAGGGACCTAAATTTCACAAATTACATGAATTTCCAGTTACTTGAAGTTGTGTGTCGCGGTAGCGACACACAACTTCAAGTAACTGGAAATTGTAAGTGTATAGCTCAGTGCTCCAAGGGTTAACACCGGTTTTATTGGGTCACCTGCACCTCCCGAGGGAAATCATGGACTGGGGACCACAAGGATTTCCTCAATCAACCACGGAAACCAGTTTTTATTTCATTTTTTCCTGATCCCCGTTTACGCTCTGACATTCTCTTGATGTTTTCTCATCAAGTTCTCCATTCATCACATAGCGGTATACGGGTGTCTGCTCAGCTAGGCATAGGAGGTTATGTAGCCTTCTTTGTTGGACTTAGTCTCAACACTCACTAGTTCCCCCCCCCCCCCCTGGTGCGTTTGTGAAGACAGAGTATCTCCAATCGACATCCACCATACACGATATGTTCACACCCTGGGGTAACCCTTTACTTACTAGCATATCCTTGACCCTTACAACGAGGAATTACTTTTATATAAACCATGGAGACCAAAGGGTTATTTCAAATAGAAACCATCATACATGACCTAGTTAGCTCTTTCCGCTTCAGTTCAATACCTATGTTATAGGTCCACGGCCATTATAAATATGTTAATTCTTACAGTGTTGGGATCGACTTTGAACGTCAGAATCTGACGTCTGGAGACGTCAGATTCTGACGTTTAAAGTCCATCCCAGCCCTGAAAGAGTAAAATATTTACAACACCGCTAATTCATAATAGTCATAGTAAGGTAATCTTGATTCACTGTGACGGTGGCAATATTCCAGATTGAATCAAAATATGTTGCAATTATCGTTTAACTATAACCACCCGTGACGCATGTACATTTCTTTCTTCTACAAAAACCCATCTTCCTCTGCAAGGCTGGCTACCCCTGAGGTCGTAGACCGACCTTGCTGTAACAGTGTTGAATCCGCCTATTGGAGTGGGGACTTTCTAAAACTATTTTTTCTGTTTGACCCAAGTTTGACCTCTGGCATGAGTGTTGTTTTAATGTGGGGCCACTGTCTACGACACCGGCCCCACATTAAACAACACATGTCTGCCGGCCGAGTAGCTCACGGGAAACGTTTCAGACACAGACCACCACATCTCACCAGACACGTGCGTGAGGGTTGGATTAATGGTGAACCAACGTCGCAGACAGCGGGCCAACATTATAAAGACTTTTTTTGAAAAAACTAATGAATATTCAATATCTAAATCTTCCTACCTACCCCAATAGGTGGATGGTATGGCTAATTCAGCAAGGCTTGGCCTGACGACCTCGCTGTGTCAAGACTTGCTGCCAGGAAGATGCAAAAGCCATGACATATTTCCAACAATTCTCAGAAACATATCTATTCACTTTTAACGTTTCCACAAAAACTCTTCGATGAACTTGTGGCATATTTTGACTACTGCTCTGAACCTGGACAGGAGATTGATTGTTTTGTAGCGCCTCTGAGCTCGGTTCTACCGCGGAGTGAGGCGCGAGAAGTTGTATAATTGATTGATCATTTGATCGATCGATCGATTGACCAATTGATGGATGAATAGATTATTGAATTGATTTTCTGATTGATTGAATGTTTGATGATAATAATAACAATAATAATAAAATATTCTTATATAGCGCAGTCCGTGGGTCTATTCAGTGCGCTTTACAGATTGATTGATTGATTGATTGATTGATTGATTGATTGATTGATTGATTGATTGATTGATTGATTGATTGATTGATTGATTGAATAATTGATTTATTGATTTATTGGTTTATTGGTTGATTGATTGATTGATTCATTCATTTATTCATTCAGTGATTGGTTGAATGGTCGGTCAGTCGGTCAGTTGATCGATCGATCAATCGATCGATCGATAGTTTACTCGATTGAATGATTGATTGATCGATCGATCGATCGATCGATCGATCGATTGATTGATTGATTGAATGATTGATTGATTGATTGATTGATTGATTGATTGATTGATTGATTGATTGATTGATTGATTGATTGATGGATTGATTGATTTCGATCGATCGATTGATTGATTGATTGATTGATTGATTGATTGATTGATTGATTGATTGATTGATTGATTGATTGATTGATTGATTGATTGATTGATTGATTGATTGATTGATTAGTTGATTGATTGATTGATTGATTGATTTTGATTGATTTTGATTGATTGATTGATTGATTGATTGATTGCTTGATTGATTGATTGATTGATTGATTGATTGATTGATTGATTGATTGATTGATTGATTGATTGATTGATTGATTGATTGATTGATTGATTGATTGAGGAATCAGTTGGTGTAGCTGGCCTACATAATGAAAGCATGAAGCAAAGCGGAGCAACAAGTGCTGATTACCATTGCTTCAATCACTGCCTTAAGCTTAGCATAGCATTAGCATATTAATAGCTGTTTCATATCATTGGTATTAGCTATAAGCAATGAAAATGAGAAAGCAAAGAAACTGTAATTAGTATACTTCACATAAATTATACAAAAAGCCCACAGAAATGACGTCACAAGAAATTCACATTATAATCACATAAGGCTGTAAAAGAAAGCAGTAATTATAAATGCATATTTTTTTTATAAATCACATACATAGAATAACATCCGTTATTGCAGAGATTGAAATGTATGAGATTTGACCTTTGACCCTGTCAATGAATCACGTAGCTTAACATCGATGTAGCTAGAATTAATTTGCACGGAATACAGATTTGTATGGTTTACGGCTAGGATAATTTATTATATATAGAATATTGTTAAATGCATATTTAGCATTCGATCAGCGCCTAATCGAAAAAAAAGTGTTAAGTTTTCTGATTTATCAAAACCCTTCATAAGAGCAATTCAGTCAAATGGTGCCAACCTGCCCGCTATACTGTCATTCAAAGTCAAATACATGAGCTGATTAACTGAAAGTAAGCAGTTACTGTTGTTTGCCATTATAGAACCATGTATTCTTAAATTATTTTAAATAATTTAGCAATGGAATCATGGCCTTGGATAATTTTATAATTCTGAAGAAATATTCGATGACGTATATTTCTTGATAAAGTCACCAATAAGAGTAAAATCCCGCCGAATAGAACACGTTAATTTTATAATTCTGGAGAAATATTAAACGACTATTTCTTGGTAAAGTCACCAAAACGAGTAAAATTCCATCGAATAGGTGACGTTGAACCAATGTTGTTTCAATGTTGGGCCACCGTATGCGACGCTGGCCCAACATTGAAACAACAATGGGTCAACGCCCCCTGTTTACTGGCCGTACACCTCCATGCCGGGATATACCAAAAATGTCGCCTGCACTCATTTGCACTAATGTAAGTATCAAGTTAGTGCATAAAATATGTGTGATTGATAACCGTCACTACGCGAAGTGTCGACATACGCTCACCAGGCTGAGATAAGATTTCACATTTTGATGCATTATCTCAGAATGAGATATTCAATCGGAGGGGTGTTTGTGACATGAGTCAGTATGTCAGGAGATTTATATACCACCATGGAGAAAGACTAATAAAACAATACGCTTTTAATTAGCAATTCCATGGAAACAAACAAACAAACGAACAAACAAACAAACAAACAAACGAAATAGATGAAATTGAAACTGCTTGGTCCAAAAAAATAATAATACAAATACAAAATCAGACTTTTTTTTGGTAAAATAATTTTAAATTCTAAATTATTTTATATTAACATTTTGATATATTTTCGTTACTTTTTATTACTATTTACCGTATCGGTGATTTAAATCACTTGCACTTAATTGGCCATATTTGAAGCATTTTTAAAGCTAGAGATACCGGGTTCAAATATCACTAAACCGCCATGCTTTCTTCCAATGACCCTATTTTTTCAAATACACCAAAAGATAACAAATAAAAGACGCAAATAGAACTAATAATTAGAAAACAATAACTAATAGCTTTAAGGAGAGTTTGACAATGACAAATATGTCGAAACTGTCAGTTGAAAGGGCAATAAGATTTGAACAAAATATTCAATTCAAGATTGTTTTATTTCCAGATATAGTTAACACACTGATCACAGCTACACTGATTACACCACCAGCCAGCTGAAGCCTAGCTTATATTTGGTATTTATTTGGGGGCGTGACGTGTCTAGACATTCTGAGATGGTGTACGCACATCACTCACCGAATGACAAAACTGTGTGAAAAACAGTTCTCTAGATCCTGTCACCCCTGCGCACTCGTACAATGTGTGAACATGAGTCCTGGCAGAGAAGTGGGTCAGACTTAGCAAAAACAAGATCTGCGCAAGACTGTATTTTGACGCGTGATGAAGGATGTCGTCTCTCGGGGGGGGTCAAAGGTCACAAAGATATGACGAACACGCCAGGGTTCATGACAGGTCAGTAGACTATGTCTGCCATCACCATACTGCTTTACAAAAGTAAACACCATTAACTCTTACAGTGCGGGGATCGACTTTAGTCGCCAGAATCTGACGTCTGTAGACGTCAGATTCTGACGACTAAAGTCGGTTCCCGCACTGTAAGAGTAAAAATATTTATAATGGTCGTAGACCCATAACATAGGTATTTAAATGAATCAGAACAAGCTAACTAAGACATTTATGATGATTTCAAATTGATTAAAACCCTTTGGTCTCCATGACTTATAGAAAATTATTTCAGCGTTGTAAGGGTTTTAACTGGGTGCTTGCCTTTCTTTGCATCAAACAACTATAAGTGTTAAACCCTTACAGCACTGCGATATTGCTGTATAAAGCATGGAAATCAAAGGGTTTCTCGATTTGAAATCATCACAATTGTCTTAGTTAGCTCATTCCGCTTCATTTGAATACCTAAGTCATGGGTCTACACCAATTAGAAGTATTTTACGCATTCAGTGGGGAGATGGACTTTAGACGTCAGCATCTGACGACAACTCTAGTCATATTCTGACGTGCAAAGAGTTATCTGTTCTTAAGAAGCTGCCCTCAGTCTCTGACTGAAGCAAGTTGGCAACCCTTTAAACGCTAATCACAACAATACTCTCTTTTTACATATTATACCCATTTTTGTAATTTATATTCTAAATGTTTAATCTCAAATTAGACAAATATGAGTGTACTTACAATTGCAATTAAAGCACTTAGTAGTCGAAGGGTTAGCATAGTACCTGATTTTTTAATATCCAAAGAAGAGCCAGACCGGTTCATAGCACTGTGTTAATATTTATTTTAACTAGATAATTTAGCAGAAATATGTCATTTTATAAGAACAAGCAAATCTGATACTTTAAAAAACTCCATATGCTTATTCGTGACAAAATTATACAAGCAGGGTCAAAGGTCAATTCTCTGATACGTGCATACATAAATTATAATTTTAACTAGGCATACTACTGGTGGTGAAAGCAAACAACCTCTTAAATTAACCAAATGTAACCAATTTTTAGAGGTCAGTCGGCTCTTCAATACGAAATGTCTTTACTCTTTCAGCAGTAGTAAGCTGTATACTACCAAACATCGACTTTTGTGGTGAGAGGGTGAGAGTATGAATGGTCGAAAATAGACACTCCTAAATTCTGTATATGGTCACCATTTAAGCACAAATGTCGCGTTTATGCACCATTTGTATATTTGAAATTCAGTGAACAAAAAAATATACTCAGGTTGGGGGATTTAATTTGATATAATTAGCGATGATAATTTTTTAAGTATTTAATAAAATCAAGCCATTTTTATTCACCTTGAGATGGGAATTACGGCAATGCGCCTCTCAAGGTAAATGAAAATGAGATGAAATGCCTTGGTACTCAGAGGGTAACGTTCAGAGGTTGATCACTTTTAATTTCTTCTAAACAAACATTCAGACAGACTTATAGATATGATACGTATGATTTCAATGACTTAAAGCACCAAAAACAAACCTGCATTACATAGCTTGAAATAGAGGTCGCTCAAGGCTTTAAGGTCACACTCGGCTGATAGTTGGGTCAAAGCGTTTGTTATTTTTCAGGTAAATTCAAGGTCGCATTCCACTGAATGGGTCAAAGGCATTTGTTAAAAATAGAGGGTATTCAAGGTTATAATTGAGGTCGAGGATTGGGTCAAGGTAATATGTTATATAAAATCAAGGAAGTGGGGTTGCATCGAGCAATGTTGCAGACAGGCATTATTAATGCATCGTGTGTTGTCCAAACTGTCTGTGTTTCTCGTGATCAAATCTTCCTTCCCAGCAGACACGAGACAATGAAACAATGTTGGTCTAATAATGGCCCACCGTCTGCGACGCTGGCCCAACATTAAACCAACATTGTTTAAATGTGTCGTGTTTGCTGGGATGGTGGACATTTGATTAAACTTTACAACAATGTAATATTTTTGTGTAAACCATTGAGACCAAAGGGTTTTTTCAATTTGAAATCATGATATATGTCTTAGTTAGCTATTTCTGATTCATTTCAATACATATGTTATGGGCCTACGGTCATTATAAATATTTTAATTCTTTCAGTGCGGGGAAGGATTTTATACGTCCGAATCTGACTATAAAGACGTCAGATTCTGACGTATAACGGCGGCAGCCGCGCTGAAAGTTTTAAAGGTGACCTACCATTGACTATCCTACTAAAGCCACAACTTACATATATCCCCTCACATTGCTTTATTCAGGACCTTACACACACCGCGTGTGGCATGGTGATCAGGTGATGGGCACGTTAATGGATTATTCAATTTCTAAAATGTCTACATTCTGATTGCACGTTATAAAGTGCTTCCTCTACTGTTATAGTCAGCAGTTTATGGGTGTCATCAGAAATACATAAGATGTATTTCGGTGATATACATATAATAGTCATATGTAAACCCCTCAAACACGTATCCCAGCAAACACGAGACCTCTGTCAAATGTTGAGGTAATGTTGTGCCAACGTCGAAGACGTTGGGCCAACATTACCTCGACATTAGGTAGAAGTTTTGTGCTTGCTAGGTTTGCAGGGGCTCATCGCATATAGCTAACACTAGATTATAGTTTGCTTTTGCTGGCTATAATTTGCTGCATGACTTAGGTTTGCAGGGCACATTGCATATAGCTAACACTAGATTGTATTTTGCTTTTGCTGGCTATAATTTGCTGCATGACTTAGGTTTGCAGGGCACATCGCATATAGCTAACACTAGATTGTATTTTGCTTTTCCTGGCTATAATTTGCTGCATGATGCATATAGCTAACACTAGATTGTATTTTGCTTTTGCTGGCTATAATTTGCTGCATGACTTAGGTTTGCAGGGCACATCGCATATAGCTAACACTAGATTGTATTTTGCTTTTGCTGGCTATAATTTGCTGCATGACTTAGGTTTGCAGGGCGCATCGCATATAGCTAACACTAGATTGTATTTTGCTTTTGCTGGCTATAATTCGCTGCATGACTTAGGTTTGCAGGGCACATCGCATATAGCTAACACTATATCATAGTTTGCTTTTGCTGGCTATAATTTGCTGCATGACTTAGATTTGCAGGGGCGCATCGCATATAGCTAACCACAGATTGTATTTTGCTATTGCTGGCTATGATTTGTTAAATGACTTACCACTGAGCCTTCTGAAGCTGAATCCATGCCCCGACACCGTGAACTCTCCAATCTCTCCCGAAGCTAGGGCCGCGTTCAGATTGTTAAACAGCACCAGCCTGTTATAGTACATGGCTGACTCCAGGTCCATGGTCACTAGGATGGACCAGTCAACGTTATCATAATTAGTTCCTTTTCTGAAACATAGACAAAGAAAATAAGTATAAATCCTAGTTGGGCTTTCTACAATTTAGCCAACCACCTTTTTTCATTCCATGACAAAATATACTGTTTATATGTGTTTATTTATATAATATTTGCAGTTATACCATTAAAAGAACAAATTGAATTATAAGCTGACTTTTTTCAAACCCGCGCTTCATTAGTGTGTCACAGATTCTGATTTTGTTCTCTATCAAAGAATCACGAATACTAATTTGATAATGGAAGTTAAATTGTTTTATCGGGGTTGTTTCTGTTCATTGGGCAACCCTGTAAATGAGTACATAAGTCATCAGAATAAAGACGTTTTCAAATCTTATTTTAGTATACATTATAACCTGCTATGTGCACAACCCCTTATTTAGTATACAGTATAACCTGCTATAAGCACCCACCCTTATTTAGTATACAGTAGAACCTGCTATGAGCAGCAACCCCTTTTAAATATGCAGTAGAACCTGCTATAAGCACCCACCCTTATTTGATATACAGCAGAACCTGCTATGTGCACATTCCCTTATTCGGTATACAGCAGAACCTGCTATGAGCAGCAAACCTTGTTTAATATGCAGTAGAACCTGCTATGAGCACCCATCCTTATTTGGTGTACAGTATAACCTGCTATGGGCACACTCCCTTATTGGTATACAGCAGAACCTGCTATGAGCAGCAAACCTTTTTTAATATGCAGTAGAACCCGCTATGAGCACCCATTTTTATTTGGTGTACAGTAGAACCTGCTATGGGCACACTCCCTTATTTGGTATACAGCAGAACCTGCTATGAGCACATCCCTTTTTCAATATGCAGTAGAACCTGCTATGAGCACCCACCCATATTTGGTATACAGTAGAACCTGCTATGTACACTACTAGTGCACAGTATTGCCCTTGTTGTCTACCTTCCTGCTAGCCCCAGTGGATGAAAAAGGTTTCAGCCACAAATTGGCCCAGGACAAATTCGTGGGACATTTCTTTGGACGGTCATATCTAAGACTTCCCTTAGAATAATCAGGTCGAAAATATATTTTTTAGAATCTGTATCATTTCAGTTACATGCCCGCATGCTCAGCTCACAGGTCGCACAGTCATTACACAGTTATGGACATTTTTTAGACCTTGGGGTCCAGATCGCCCTCAGTCATTTTTCAGGTATAGCAAATACATTAATCCACGGCCTCGGAGAGGACGACACGGCCTTCCAGCCTACTCGTGAACAGGACTGTTCACAGGATTTCCCCTTGGCGATAATTAGCAGTAAATTCGCCAGGGGGCATTACAGAGTGTACGTGATAATCACCAGAAGCCCCTCAAACCCTTGCTATACTAACACAGTATATATACGTCTTTAACAAAGTTCAAACCCAGTACCATTCCACTGAAATATATATATAAAGAACTTTGTGGACGATGCTATGTTTAACAGATACTTGTTTTTTGGGAATTGTCTCTTATTAGGAAATTGAAATGTTTTTCATTCAGCTGTTAGCTTCAATGAATGAAAATACAATTCATTAGATATTGAATGTGGGTGCTTTTTCTCTAAACAAAATAATACATTTATTTTTACTGAATTCTACAAATAATTGCATTTTTCCCACTACTAAGAGACTTTTACTGTATGATGTGGTAGCTCTCACGCCGGCCGCCCGCAATGTATTGATAAATGAGTGAGGTTAATTCACACGAGGCACTGGGCTGGTATTCTCTGAGCCAGTGACCTAGATCTTAGGTATGTGATAGGTCGAGATGGACATCTCGACCTATCATCTGCCTAAGAGCTAGGTCACTCACTTTGGAAACACCGCCCCCGGGTTTTGCAGGCGATAACATTGCTTTACATGTGTGTAATTAGCCAATCAGGCGTGTGTTTGATAAAAAAGGCAGCGTGATTCCCCAACAAACACATAACGTTTGGCCAATGTGGATTTAAAGCCAGACCAACGTCTGCGACGCTGGCCCGGCATAAGAACAACATTGGCCTTAGGTGCCGTGTTTGGCTGATCTGTACTGTGTTACATCGGGGATAATCCCTAATTTAACCTGAAAGCTCATTTATACCTTTAACCTCAGGTCAATCTCATACACCATTAACACCGATACCGCACTGAGCCGCTGGCAATGTGGGTTTAAAATTCACCGCAACCAATTTACGATATCGTGGTAAACTGAGATGTTAAACAAACGTTGTCTAGACGTCAATGCCGGCCATGATGAGGCGATATTTACCAAAATTTCCAGGCGCCACCCTTTCTTCACTTCAGATCCTTGCACTGTTTAAATCGCACAAGTCTGATGGGTGCATGCAAATAAACTTAAGTTTAGTAATTAACAATCGCCAAAGCGCACTTTGTATTGACAGGGAATTAGGTCAAGGTCAACCTTGTGAGCCCTCTAATCTGCAGCCGCACCTGGTGATTGTCAGTGTAATCATTGTGAGCGGCACCTGGTGATTGTCAGTGTAATCATATTGCATAGGGCGCCTATCATGAAAGGAGGTTTTGTGCTGGGTAGTCCGCCAGCTATCATGAGAGGAGATAAAACCTAACTGAGCTGCTTCCGTTCTATTCTACAGGAATACACCTGCCCTGAGTGACCCTTTGACCTCCATGGTGTTACAATGCTAGTGGCTACGTGTCGTAATGATTACAGCGTTGTGGCTTATCCCACTGTGGACGAGAGGTTGCAGATTCGAATCCTGCATAGAAGCAAGTATAGGGGCCTAAGTAAAAACGTAGTCATTCTCATATATTCACTGTCATTTTTATTCACCTAGATGTGTGAAATGCTGCCACTATTCTCATCTCGAGGCGAATAAAATGTCCAGAATAATCAAATATCCAAGTATAATTATATGAATTTGAGAATGACATCATTACAATGACAAATTATGACGAGATTTGAGGTTGTTGCAGTGTTGTAAACCCCCAGATATTTATTTTCGTTATCATTACTTAAGCATTGTGCCTCTGAATAATTTTCTTCTATTTTTCAATGTTACTATATATGAAAAATAGACATCTCTACAACTAGCTACAACTTATTGAAATGGGGATGTTAGTTTTGTCAAGGCATATTGTATTTACATCATTAATCACATTTTGCCATTTTTGTGTCTTGTGAGGGTGCTACTGTAATTGATACCTCGCAGTGAAAGACACTATGCTTAAATTATCGGGAAGTTAAACGTTGACCCAATGTTGTGTCACTGTTGGGCCGACATCGTAGACGGTGGCAACAGTGACACAGCGTTGTATGGATCAATGTTGATGGGAAATGACCATATTTTATTCAAATTGTACAAAAAAGCTTAAATTGTACACATAGCTCAACAGAACACCGGCTGTTACTGTATTCATCACATTATAGCTTTGAAATCGCTGATGTCGCCATTTATATAGATGTGAGTGGCATGGCTCATCGCAGAAAGGAAATGGACATATAGGTCTATACGTGTTGCTGGGAGACCCAAATCTCCACGTTCCCGGAAACTAAATTTTCCAAATTCCGAAGCTGCCAACTTCCCAGAACTTCAAGTCCCAAAGTTCCCACGTTCCCGAAATTTAACATTTCCAACCTTCCCCTCGTATCCTGCCAAAAAGACCTGTGTCTGTGTTAACGTCGTTAACGGTGGCCCAGCATTCTTTAACTCTTTAACCGCCGATGCCGCATATATTCGGGTTTTCACTTTTTATTAGCACATTATGTACCACCTTTTGAACTTGTTAAAGATAAAATGTGACATCGATCAGCAGGATTTCAAAATAATGGACATCTATTTTGTGAAATCTGAATAATTTTCACTCACTTGAAGTTGTGGATCGCGTCAGCGAGACACAACTCTAAGTGGGTGAAAATTCAAATTGAATGATTTGGCGGTTAAAAGGTTTATGCTGGGCCAACGTCTTTAACGGTTGCCCAGCATTAAGCCAGCACTGGGTGAACTGCGCGTTGACTTACCTGAATTGTAGAATAGATACTGTTTGTCTTCCCGGGATAGGTACATATAATGACTCTACTGCGGCCTTTACGCGGCTAGCCAGCACCTTAAATTCCCTGCTGTCAATGTTCAGGTAATCCACATTCCACGAGATCCCTGTGACGTTAATCACCACGCGGTACAGGGCTGCAACACAGAGATAAGAGATGCGATAGCAAACAGGTGTAACACAGAAAAACAACATGCGATATGAAATATAACGCGATACATGGCTGGAGTTTTATCAATTTAAAGTCATTGTAAATGTCTGAGTTAGCTATTCCGGCTTCTTTGAATAACTATGTTATGGGACTACGGCCATTATAAATATTTTACTCTTTCAGTTAGACGTCAAAAGTGAAAGAATGAATGAATGTACGAATGAATGAATAAATGAATAAATGAATGAATGAATGAATGAATGAATGAATGAATAAATAAATAAATGAATGAATGAATGAATGAATAAATAAATGAATGAATGAATAAACAAATGAATGAATGAATGAATGAATGAATGAATGAATGAATGAATGAATGAATGAATGAATGATTGAATGAATGAATGAATAAATAGATGAATGAATGAATGAATGAATGAATGAATAAATGAATGAGTGAATGAATGAATGAATGGATGAATGAATGAGTGAATGAGTGAATGAATGAATGAATGAATGAATGTCTCGTGATTATTGGAGTAAATCAGAAAACGTAAGAATTTGGACTCATCAAACACAAGAAGTTGACCCAGTGATGGCTTAATGTTGGACCATCGTCTGCGGCGCTGGTCCACCATTAAGCCAACACTGGGTCTATTGAGTGTATCAGTAAAACTTTCTGAGTACCGAGTTCACACGACCTGTAATAAACAAGGCATAAGGCTCAGCCTCTATCTCCTCTATGGCCACTTGATATCTGTAAAAACTGAGACAAAAACAGCCACATGACAGGAGGCCATAAAACAAGAGCTCTGTCAATATGAATGCTGTGAAAATCCTCAGGCTTTCTCATCCAATCTACAGAAGTCACATCCGTGCTTGGTGCATATTTAGGGATGTACCATTTCATAGCTGGAAGGGGGTGGGTAGATAAAAAAAATTCCAATTTCAATAAATCATGAACAATGTGGAAAGATGGTACAAGAAGGTTAGAGAAGGCTCCAAAAAAAATTGAAACATTCCTTGGGGCAAACTAAGGTGTGTAAAAGTCTTTATTTTGGGGACAACTAAGTTTGTTCCACTGGTAGTAATAAAAATTAGTTCTACCATTTTCTAGAAGAGCTGACTGGAAGCACCCCTCCACCCCTACCGGATGTCATTTTTTTGCAAGAAATACACAGTTAACGTATTCTGTGTATGATATGATGAAGGAATCTATACTGCTCTGCAAAGCCAAAAGGCCGTATCTGCTTACTTGTAAAGTAAGCAGATACGGCCTTTTGGCTTTGCACAACAGTATACATAGATCCTTGATATGAGACACCCGTTTTATAAGTATCGTTGCGGGACAAAAGTATTGAGTGATATTCAAACGCATCTGTTCAGGTCATAGATAATTTATCACAATAAATGACCATGTATACATATGGGCAAGGAAACGGTTGTAATATCCTTGGTATGGACATTTTTATTTGCGACTTCCCATTGCGTCACATTAACAACAATTCCCCTCTGACCGTTAGCCCTTGTGCTACTGAATTGTCTGTGAGTATTTTACATTCATTTGAAGCTGGAATTCCTGACGCAATGTCCAGCTTCAAATGAATGAAAAATAATATTATTTATTAAAAGTAAGCATTTTCCAAATGTTAATGGAAATTACCTAAATCCCTGAAATATCTAACGAATCGATCGAAAGCTCGGAGTTTTCTCATTTAGATGAAATTTATAATTACATGGACATTTTTAATTCCGTTTGACGAAGATGATTTAAAGTGGAAATGTTCATATATATTTCATATATATGTTGCAGTATTTGTATAAATAACTGTGTTTCAAAACACCAGGCGTAAGAAATATTAGGTCCGTTTTCAGGGATGAAGAATGATGCATTGAGGCACCATGAAGGTTTAAACGGTTACCCTTACAACGCTGAAATATCTGTATGTAGACCAAGAGACAAAAGGTGCTTTCTACATTTAAATAATCAATGTCTTATTTAGTTACTTCCGCTTTATTTGGATACCTATGTTAGGGGTCTATAGCTATTATACATGTTTTAATTATTTCAGTGCGGTGATAGACTTTAAAGGGTTAGGGTTAGGGTTAGGGTTAACCCTAGCCCTAACCCAACCCAAAAATCTGTCTATAGACGTGAAGCTAACAATCCCATAATCTGTGTCCACATACATCTTTTTTGAAAACATTGCTGGGGCTAGTTTATCAAGGGATAATAAACGTTATCTGATAGACATAAGGGGGCAATCATTCAATTACTAGGGGGGGGAGGGGGGGCTGGAGTTTTTGAACTGGACAATTATTTATTTCACACTCTGCCTCAAGAAAAATATTTATTTCATTTAAAAAAAAAAAAATTGTCTACAATGTTGGATCCAAAACTAGGCTTAGTATTGATGTGGGGGCTAATGAAACGACCGAAGCGAGGCTACACAAAATCAAGCACCATTTATTGATCCCTAGCGAATTGATACCAATTTTCTTACAATTATTTATTTCAATTTCAATTCAATTATTATCTCAAAATATTTATTTCAAAAATACTCCAACCTCCCCCCCCCCCCTCACCCCTCGAAAATTCAATGCTGAATGGTGGCACCCTAACTGCTGTACATTGTTATGCTCCATGCCCAGCAAACACAAAACATTTGTATAAAATCATTCAACATTGGTCCAACGTCTTCGACGTTCGACAAACATTGCATAAATGTTATACAAATGTTTTGTGTTTACTGGGTGGTTGTTTACTGTATCAGATAATATATACATTATGCTACGTCTATACTTGTGATGAAAAAATTATGATATTTTTTAAATCGTGACGACTTCATTCTCGATTGTTACACCACTAAGTTCATCGACACTGCATTCTCGC
This sequence comes from Flabesymbios commensalis, assembly GCA_964017125.1. Taxonomy (NCBI): domain Eukaryota; kingdom Metazoa; phylum Annelida; class Polychaeta; order Terebellida; family Flabelligeridae; genus Flabesymbios; species Flabesymbios commensalis. The sequence continues at coordinate 68,696,108 of OZ024917.1, forward strand.
TACTTCATTTTATAGTATCACCAACACTTTGAACATTCCTTCTCAGGACCTTCCATACAGCAAATAATCTATCAAACTTTTCTTGTACTGGGAACTCTGAACCCAGTAAGCACAAGACGTTGGCCCAAAGTTGTTTCAATGCTGGTCCACTGTCTACGACGCTGAATCAACAACAAAGTCTCGTGTCAGCTGTGAATATACCTCTCCTGGGATGTGTAGCTGACGGCAGTTTTTGTCCCCCCCCCCCCACTTCTGTCCCGGGTCGTCCCGTCTCTGGATGGGTATGTGACCTCTGTGACCTCTCTCATCACGTGGTTGCTGTGCACACGTCACCACGTGTGTCCCCTCATCACGTCTACCAGTTACAGCAGACGTTGTCTCAATGTCATATATTATAGCGCGTTAACGTCACTTTATGTCATGAGAAGGGGACGGGGCGCAATGGCTAGAGCGTCTGACTGCCTCGCCAGTCATGCATGCGTCCCGGGTTCGAACCCAGCTGTTCCCGTCTGGGGTTTTCAGAGAAGCAGCATTGTTTCTCCCTTGTTAATGGCGGCCTCGTCAAGTTGAGGTCGAGACAAGTGTATCGACGTTAATTTCGCGCATTGCCCCGCGCTGCGCGCTCCTTACACATTCAATGTCCTACATTATACCACATCAACGTCACCCCAGCACTCATTGTCTTACATTATAACGTCACTCGATGTCATACATTATATCACGTTAACGCTATTATTTATGACATGATAGTCTTTTATTAAAAAAATATTAACCCTTTAAGCTCTAAGACTAGAGTCGTTTAAATCCGTTTTATTAGCTGATTAAATCACTGTTATTAGGAACGAGATGTGTGTTTCAACATGAAGATTTGCAAATGTTTGGTTCGTAATTAAACACGTGTGAGTGATTCCCACCCACTTGAAGTTGTGGGTCGCGGTAGCGAGACACAACTTCAAGTAGGTGAAAATTCAATAAGATACCTTGGCAGGAAAAAGGTTGATGTCAAAATTGATTGATTCATGACCTTGATAATTTCCACCACAGCCAGGAAGGTTATGTTATTGATATTGTTGGTTAGTCTGTCTGTCCGTTGGATTACATAAAACGTAAAGAACAGATTTACATGGAATTTTTACCACAGGTGTGCATGGGGTCAAATCAAATGAATCGGGCTTTAGGTCACCATTGTGCACATATAGGCTAAACTGGGCCAGGAGAACCTCCTGAGGATGGTGAGATGATTGAGATGACACCGTCCTCCAGACACAAGATTCGAAATTCGAACCCTGGCGGTCTGAGGCCGAGCACGCTACCTCTCCCCACAATACTGACTTTCACACGTGGATGGGGAGGAAACATTTTTGTTTCTTTCAAACCGCCGAGATCCGGGAACCGAACACCGAGCTCTGGCGTGAAAGGCAGCGTTGCTAACCACTACCCTAGGGCCCCCGCCCTGCTTGGGGCCAAGGAATCATTTAACTTTTTGGGTGCTTGGTGGTAAAGTACATTTGAGGTGCCTGTATGGAAGACTACTTTGTGACGTCATAATCTCACGACTGTTGTGTAATGTTACTAGACCTATCTACCTTTTTGAATGAATGAAGTGTGTAAAATGCCGTCATAATTGACCATCTGCAGTTAATGTTGGTTTAACGTTTGGCTGCGGTAAAATTAATACAGCATTGATACAACTTCTTGTATTTTGTTGAACTATGTTAAAACCTGAATATACTATGTTTTTATATGCGGTCATTTACACATAGGCCTACAAGAGCGGCACCCCCACATTATGCCCAGCTGTGTGGTGGCCCAACATACCCCACCTTTCTTCCTGTACCCCCTGAAGCACAGAGTCCCCTGGTGAGCGTTTATAGAGCCGTCACCAGGTGGTGCCCAGGTCAAGCCCGCCACATGTCACAACAGCAGTGCTTGGGGCGCAAGGGAGATGACTGCAGTAAACTAAAGTACTGGGAAAATCATGACATATGATATAACTATAATTACACAAATAAAGGGATGACTCAACCACATATGTCATCGGACTGATAATTCAGATCAATGTCATAACTGGACTCCCAAATTTTGAAATCATAATGGGCTACAAATATCTTGCGAAGCAACAATGCGCATGTCCCAGATTATTAACAGACCTTGTGTAAAGGACAAGAACTTAGATGGCATTACTGAGCAACCATGCAAAGCCAAAAGCAGGTACTGCCTTTTGGCTTTGCATGGCTGCTTAACAAGTGTTACATTATTCACATTATATTCAGCTTGGGAAGTATATTAGTCTTACTTTTTATCAATGTACAGGTTATAGCAGCCAGCCCAGCAATGTAGAGGTCACAGCCAATAGCAGGGCGTATTATAAGGTCACGGGGTCAGAGTTCTCCGTCTGGCGGGGCGGGTGCACTTAGCTGACATCTAGTGGGAAGTGATGACATTATGTCAGCTGTGGCACTTCCCATCTGCATTCCTTTCAGCGTACACGACTATACAGCACGTACAACCAGTGATGCTAAGCATCTTGAACCCACGTCCACACAACAAACACGAAACGTTGGGCCAGTGTTTGGCAGCGTCGTAGACGGTGCCAACATCAAGCCAACATTGGGTCAATGTCTTCTGCTGCTGGGCATGCATGCATACCACAATAGAGCAAGTACGATCGTTGATGCAAACACAGCAAACATGGACAATTCACTTACTACGACGCTGTCCCAACAATAAAACAACATTGGGTCAATTTCCCGTGTTTGCCGGGAAGTAGCAAAAGCTGGAGCTGGTGTTTTCAAGAAATTTATTATAAAGATATTTTTTTTATATTTCTCTCTCATGTATAGGCCTACAGGCAACTATATTCAGAAGTACGACCAGTTTCAGAGTTTCACAATCTAGAGCTGGGTGCAAATGTATATTCAATAAGTAAGACCAGTGATGCAGAGTATAACGTCGTAGATAGAACTTAGTGCAAAAGTATTTTCAATTAATTTAACCAATGAATTCATTGCGATTATGTGTGAACACATGTTGATTTTATTAGTTTTTAATCATATTTTGTACATGAACAACAAATCTGGTTTATATAAAATAGTATCAGAATGTGTGGAATTCTATCTTTATATTTCAACATTGTCTGCATAAACAGTAGCTTTGTAACAAAGAAGCACTTAACAAACACAAGACACAAATGTTTGGTCTCAAATTAAACAAACTTCAGTAATAAATTGTCACCCACTTGAAGTTGTGGGTCGCGGTAGCGATACACAACTTTAAATGGGTGACAATTTAAATAAGATACTTAGCACTTAAAAGTTTAAGATGCTGGCGCAACATTCAGAAAACGCTACGAAATTAAAGATTTAAACTTTCTGAGTTTAATCAATTTGTTCACGTCCATTATAGAAAAATATGCATTAAAATGACATAAAAGGTAAAGGGTTAAGATGCTGCCACATCATCCAGGCAACGTTGCGCCAATGTTTCTTGTACCCTGAAAACGTGCCATGTCGTACATAATTATGCTGGTTCAATGTTTTAATTTAGGCCGCCGTCTTCCATAATGGCGTAACTTCAAAAACCTCATTGCCACAACATACGGCATAACGGGCGCGATACGTTCACCCAATTCTAGTATTGTGGTGGGCCAGCTTCTCCAACGTTGGCCCAACGTCATACCAGCATTGCGCGAACATCTCCTATATGATGTGATACGATAACGAGGCTGGTGGTGACAGTCACGTGACGGTCACATGACAGCATCAGTTAGCAGCCGTCAAGGTCACAGACAAGGTCACCACCTGATCCGTTACAAGGTCATCCCTGGGCTACATGAGACTGTTAACATCCCTCCAAGGTTAAAGGCCCAATTACAACCAGAACGGTAACGGAAAACCACGGCGCTTACACCGGGGAACTGGACGGGCTTTATAGTTTTCACATGCAGCGGAAACCGACGTACGTAGTAGGTTATTTAATGTCATGAAAGGAGCATAAATGGAACGGTTTTAGAAAAAAACTGTTTCTTACGCATTCTGAGAAAACTAAGCGACGTGGATACAACTTATTCTGGAGATCTTTTGTATTAGCTCATGTGCTACCTTATTCAATATCACAAATACATATGTCTCTAAGAACTTTTTAGCCAAAACTCTTATTTACATTTAAAAATAATTTTCACCCTCTTGAAGGTGTGTCTCGCTGCCGCGACCCACACCTTCAAGAGGGTGAAAATTATTCATATTTGTTTCATTTGAGATATGTATAAATATGTATAAATATGTATAAATCTTTATGTTTAAACGCATATTTATTAATTTGATCGCATAATAAATCGGATCAAAATGACTATAGTCGTGCCTCCCAGCAAACATGAGAAGTTGACCCAATGCCGACTAAATGCTGGTTTGCGTGGATTAACCCTTTGAGCCATCACGATGCATTAAAGCATCATATTACTTCCCTGGAAACAGAAATAATTTTCCTACAACTAAGGGCTTCAGAATGAAAATTTCCAAGCAGCTGGTTTACCAATACATTGCAATTTTCTGTAATTTTTCAACAACTTCAAATCATCTTCATCCACTACAAGTCGTGAATTGCGACAGCACTTCGCGGCTTGTCGTGGATGAAGGTGACAATGGTGAATTCAGGACTGAAAGGGTTAAAGCACAATAGCTCACTGCTCAGTTCGTCGCTTATAGCTGGTTACGTCATAGCCAAAGATGAGAACGAATAAAATGATAAAACATGTCAAGTGACGATGAGGACAGAACGCACACGAAAAGTAATATTTTTAATTAGTTGGATTTTTAAATTAGGCTACGGAATATCGTAGGCTTCTGATCGGTCGAGATGACCATCTCGACCAATCAAAAGCATATGATATATCGTAACTTGTACGATAATTCGGGTCCTGACTAACACAAGAAGCGCCAGCTTGATCAACGTGTCAGTATGTGTGTCATTAGTATCTGTGATAGTCGGTAGACGGCGTGAGTGGTCATTGACAGCGGTAAGTGTCTCGGTGATACCAGTGAATGGGATCAACCCTGAAGTTACTGATTAGCTCCATGATTCAGCTCGTGGATAGAATGTCCTTTTCAGGATCAAGAAAATGCCCTGGAAGAATCCATGGCCTAATCATGGCATTTGTGTGGTCATGTAAACAGCATTTTTTCGACAGAAATCCAATATCCCTGAAAGTTTCGTGAAATTATATGCAGTATTTCAAAAGTTGTCCTGTGGCAAATCGCAATTTATGACGTCCCTCTATAAGCCAGCTCTACTTGAAACCCATGATTTCTTACCTGTCAAATGGTCTAACTTCGAAATTCTGTTAGGATTAGAATAGAAAATTCCCCATGCAAAATCGGTTGGTCATTGACTGAGAAATCAGCGAAACCCATGCGCTACAAATGTATCTTATATAAATGTGGCAAAGGGTATAAATGTAGCCCAGGCTATAATTGTGGCCCAGGGTATAATTGTGGCCCAAGATATAATTGTGGACCATGATATAATTGTAGCCCAGGGCATAATTGTGGCCCAGGGTATAATTGCGGCCCAGGGTATGATTGTGGCCCAAAATATAATTGTAGCCCAGGGTATAATTGTGGCCCAGGTATAATTGTGATCCAGGGTATAATTGTAGCCCAGGGTATAATTGTAGCCCAGGGTATAATTGTGGCACAGGGCATAATTGTGGCCCAGGGTATAATTGTGGCCCAGGTTATAATTGTGGCCCGGGATATAAATGTGGCCCGGGGTATAATTGTTGCCAGGGGCATAGAGGCCAATAGATACCATTCCTCGTTATCTGCGATCATTAGTACTACTGGTCAGCTTACTGGTCAGCTTACTGATCGGCTTACTGGTCAGTACACTGGTACTTGAGTACTGGTCATGGCGGGAGTGGTCAGTGACAGCACTAAGTACACACCTGATACCAGATGTGTACCTCTCAAACACACCATGGAGCAGATACATTACTCACTTCACACAAGAACCTACAGTAAAATACTTAAACTATCAGCATAAGTACACATCTGACCTGCTCAACAAAGCCAAAAGGCAGTATCTGCTTACTTTAATAAAATTCATAGAATATTATATTCCGTCATAATAAGAATGTTCTCAACTTTAATTTGAGATGTTATATCTGGGTCAATAAAATCCGGTCATTTTTATTCAGTTTGAGATGAGAATTGAAGGAGTAATTCTCATCTCAAGGTGGATAAAAATGAGACTGAGTAGCTGGGTTATCGTAAAAGCCGCTGGTCAACACAGAGCTGCCTGATCAGCCTATCTGGAAGTGATAGCGTAAACACAGGTGGTCTACAAGGTCACTAAACCCAGGAACTTTTTACCCCGTTCTTGCTAAACCCATGCTTATTTGTTGCAATTTTTCATTAATTCAGAGCGAGCTGGGATTGGAAACGTAAAGTCCAGCTCCAAATGACAAAACATCTGGCTACTTATTTAAAAATATAGTGTAGATTCCAGGGAATTTAAACATCCATTAAAACATGCTTACAATCATATAAGTTGCCTTCTTTAAGTTGCAAGTATGTTTAAACGTATATTTCGTTCCCAGTAACTGTGATTTAACCTGCTAATAAAAACAGATGCAAACCGACTATCATGACTATGGTCGTGATTCGTGGTGAAAGGATTTACATAGCTGATACTAGAGTCGGTCCGACCCATCTTCCTGACAGCAAGGCTCGCTGCTCCCGTGGTTGCAGACCGAGCTCGGTCAATTCTCAAGCGATTTTTACGAAATTTTGCAACTATTCTTATCTAGTCACTTGGTAACAGAAAGAAATTCAAGTGAATTTTCAATAGTTAGACCATTTGACATGTAACACAATTCTGAGAATAAACCTGAATGAAGTTATTAGGTTTATAGAGGGACGTCATAATTATAAATTTACTACATGTCAAATGGGCTAACTTCTGAACTACGCAATATTGTTTTACGAAATTTTCGGCATAGATGCCAAATGACTAAAAAATAGATCTACAAATTTCACAAAAATCGCTTGACAATTGACTGAGTAATTTTCGAAAAACTAACTTTCCTTTTGGACAATGTTCCACCGTCGGACAGACTTTAACAAGGGTTGATAAGCAGCGATGATAGGTGGTCAGAGGAGTCTGGTCAGTGCACCTCCCTGTAGAGCAGTAGGGGAGCACTGGTCAGCGTGGTCAGCGCCTCCCTGGTACAGCGTATCTGGTGGTGATATCGTAAACACAGGTGGTCCCGGCAAGGTCACTTAACTTACACTGTGAAATGTGGTACTTTAAGATCTGAGAGCAGCCGCGAGTAAAGTAAAACAATGACCAAACAATGTCAGGCAGATTCATGTAACCATCTAATACATCCATTATCCATCAACCTGTTCTAATAGTGACCACTTATTGGCTGATAACTAAAATCACAAAATGTAGATTATTTTAACTTTATATGATTTTCACCAGAAAAGTTCAAATGTTCTTAACTTTTGTAATGGAATGAGAGAAAGTTAGGATAATGCAAATTTTAAGATACTCCTAACTGCTTCAAGCCGGAATTTACCATTGTCATTATCATCAACTACAAGCCGCGAATTGCTGTCGCAATTCTCGACTTGTAGTGGATGAAGATGACTTGAAGTGGGTGACAAAAGAAAAAACAAAATCTTATTACTAAAACAGTTTCATAAAAACAATCGTTCTAAAACCACTAAATTTTAGGAAATTAAAGGGACCCCTTAGAATGAGACATTTTCAATGTTGTCAATTTTGAAAATTTAATTTATAAAAAGCTATATAGCCTACAGATCTTAACTGAAAATACGAAAAAGTCAGAAAACAATTTTAAAGCACCGAAAAAGAGTGAAATAGTTGTATTTCCAGGTCGTATATTACCATGTAAACAAAACAAGTCAGCAATATTCAGCACTTTACTGAATATCACTTTACTGAATCACATATTCCCACGTATCAGACGGTAAGATCAGAGCAGTCGCCGCTAATTGGGGGGGATAATTGATGTCTCAGAGTCAGGACACGGGAGGACACACCTGTAGCACTAATTGTCTACCCAACGCTGGGCCGATGCCATCAGCATGTGGCCCAATGCTGTGAAAACATTCAATCGTCCTTCAGGTATACAAATAGTTTGTTTGGGCTACTTCTGGTTTCATAGAAATGTTGATTAAAAATATTTGTAAAAATATGAAAATTCTGAAAAAAATAAAAACATGATCCGTGCGATACACTACTTCAGTACGGAATTAAAAACGAAAATTGATGTCATCCCAAGGGGCCGCTTTAAGTCATTTTTTAGAGACGCAAAATGATGCTTTGATGCATCGTGAGGGTTTAAAGGGTTAATTATATTAATGAAATAAGGGAAAATTAACAAGTTAACAAGGCGTGGTGCCCGGCTGTACAACACCACCCAGCATTCACTAGACGTTGTTCGTTTATTGTTGTATAATGAGCGAAATTACGCACATACATAACTATATAACAAAGACTTTTCAAGACCTCTTTTCCCTACAGCGAAGCCTGTAATTTTACTGTCCGTCATACCAAGAAATCTATACATTCCTTATTCCTTGCTCATACACACACCCGGCTACATATACACCATAATCTGATAATCATGATGACAGTGTCATAATCACCATTTTCTTTATCATGTTTTGTGAGGATTATTGTATAATGCTGCGTGTATGTTAGTATAAAAAGTTATCATTTCCTCCACTTTGGCAAACAACAGTAACTGTTTATTTAATTAGGAACTTTAAGTAGTTACTGATGGTTGGTTTCAGGCCGTAGTGTGGGTATTAGGGGCCATCATTCAGTATCCAGGGGGGGGGGGGGGGACTGGAGTTTTTGTCGCAGGCAAATTATTTATTTCAACCGGGCTCGGCGGCGCGCTGAAAATTTCACATTTTATTACATGTTTATATAGAGCAGTTTTTGAAGTAAATTATTTATTTCATGCAGAGTCTGCCTGAAACAATTTCTTTCAAAAAACTCCCCCCCCCCCGGAAATTGAATGGTGGCCCCCTTACTGTATGAGGTAAAGATTCCCATTATACTGGCAGCTGGAGTCTTATCATCTGACAGTAAATAGCATCTCCCTTACTTCCAGCGGGGTCACATCTCAAGGTCATTCCCACTGTCCGTTTCCCTGTTGGCCCACAGAGAGTAGAGTGGAGCAAGATCGCTGACAGGTAGAGCCAACAGAGAGTAGAGTGGGGTAATATTGCTTGTAGAGTGAGCCCCACAGAAAGCAAGATTGCTGACAGGGGAAAGTGCATGCACACTCCTGTACCTACACTGCCATTTGGCTGTAACTGCATTCTTACTTGAAAAGTAAGCTCCGCAGTAGTACGGGGAAAGTTCGCAGACAGGGGAGAGTGCATGCCATACACACTCCTTCATCTACAGTAGTGTGGGGAAAAACTCGCTGACAGGAGAAAGTGTATGCACGTTTCAACCCTTTCAAGCCTGTATTTACCATTGTCATTTTCATTCACTACAAGCCGCGAATTGCTGTCGCAATTCTCGACTTGTAGTGTATGAAAATGACTTCAATTGGGTGGCAAATGAAAAAAATATATTGTTATTATTAAAACAGTTCCATGAACATTTTCGTTTTAAAAGACCCAGGCTTAGGAAATGAAGGCATTCTTCAGAGATGCAAAATGATGCTTTGATGCATCGTGAGGGTTTAAACGCGATAACACACGTGAGGCTTAAAATAAAGTGTTAAAACTGGTTAAATAGATAAACTTGGTTAAGCATAGCTAAACAGCATATGTAATTCTAATAAGATTCAGTATGATTTGTCAATATATGTATGGTCTGATTTGTACTTTTCCCACCTGGAATCTAGTCTTAATCTGGTTGGTTACCTTGAAGCAGACCAGACATTCTGACAAATGTAAACAATGATCGGTGGCGGTTTGTGGGCAAAGCAAAGGTAAACTACAAGATGGAGGTGCCAGCAGTACACGGTAAACAGAGCACACTGATAGACCTGGCTGGCTGAATAAAACCTGCCAGTAGCAGTAATTCATGTTGTCGTTCCTATATCCGTCGATCCAGTCACCCATCTATCCATCTCTCCATTAATCGATCCGTCCATCCATTTATCCATTTATCAATTCATGTATTCATTCATTCCTTCATCCACCCATTCTTCAATGCGTAGGTTACATGATCCATCCATCAATCATCCATTTGTCATTTATCATTACATTAATTAATCCATCCATGGATTCATCCGACCATCCATCCTCCTACCCACTCATCCATCCATCCCCTCATTCATCCATCCACCCATCTCTCCTTCCATTTATCCACTCATCCATGTATTATTTCATCGATACATCTCTCTATTTATCTATTGATTCATTTATTCAACTGGTTAATGTTGCTCTTGCTCTAGTTTCCGTATACTTCCTAGTTTTACATGATGCCAGTCAACTCACCACCTCCATGTAGGCCACGCAGTCTACAGAGCCAGGCCTGGGGCGAACGACAAGAAATCCTAAAACCAGAAACACTCAACCAGAAACACAAAGTACACCAGCGTGAAGCATCAGAGACAAGGTCAACACAAGGTCAAGTGTCAAGGTCAAGTGTGTCTTATACTGTAAGAGGTACTTTCTGTTTTTTTTTTGCTGATTGTGTAACAACAGTTGGTACTTTCACACAGTCTACCACTATTATATGTTATCAGTGGCATACCTCACTCTAAGTCTGCTAGAAAACAGCAACGTTACCTGGAAAACGCAAGACGTCGAACCAATGTTAGATTAATGTTGGCCCACCGTTTACGACGCTAGACCAATATTAAACCAACATTGGCTTAATGTCTTTTGTTTGTCAGATATTTAATAATACAGTGTGTTAATAATGTTTATATTTTCGTATGTAATGTATATATCTCCTTATTCATTTCAAGTATTATGTATAGGAGATACATACAATATCTCAAGTGTGAGTCCACATAGTCATTATTAGTCTTAATGTTGTAGCTTTAAGGACATGTCCCAGCAGACACAAGACGTTGAATCAACGTTGCTTTAACGTTGATCCACCGTCTGCAACGCTGGACCAACGGTAAATTAACATTGATTCAACGTCTTGTGTCTGGTGGGGACAGCTCTTACAGTTCAATGCAAAGGCAAACGGCAGTAACTGGCTAGTTTTCAGGGGGGCAGTTACTGTTGTTTGTCATTAATGGAAGGAGTTATACCAAGTGAATAGGGAATGTCCATAAACGAATTAAACTGAGATTTTGTTGTGGAAAAACGCTTTTGAATTTGTTAGAAGTGGAGAAGAATAAATTGTAGAAAGCGACATAAATTACTGTAGCTCTCTCTACCTTTTTCCTCCATCATTTTTATGGTTGTAGCAAGGACGTTGTAGCCTGAGGACGAGGCGGTATATATACGTAAGGGAGAGAGCAGAACAGATCCACTCTTATCAAAGACTTCTCAACCAATATACTACGGACATTCTATAGTATAAGGATAATGTACGTTATACAATCTGATGCTAACAAAACAACAAAAGCGTATTTTCACATTTCCAAACGTGCATCGAAGTAAAACTTTGGAAACTAATTGAGGTCTCAATCTATCGTTTTTGCGTAAATGCAAATTATTCTACAACATTATCCCACCACTTGGTTCAGGTATTGTGTTTACTGGGTTCCTATGTAACAGGTATGCCCTCTATCTTAATTACACCTGTTTTTATCACCCAACTTGACCTGTTATCAGAGAAACTGATTGTAGCACCATTAAATTGTTGCTCTCTTGATTTAGCTGGACCCCCAGCAGCCAAACTGAACCCCCAGCAGCCAACCTGGACCCCCAGCAGACAAACTTGACCCTAGCAGACAAACTTGATCAAAGCTGACAACAAAGAACATATTCCTTGCTGACAAGCAGACAAAGTAATTCCGCGAAGATAATTTGCGAATTGTACATACACAAATGGGTGCGCTAAGCTGATTCTGTGATTCGCATGGCTATAATACTTGATTCAGACATGATTTATTATCCTGTTATATACTGTGTGGCCATAACCCAATACCAATGTACTTAGTATTACAGCTCAAGCGATAATACTTTGTTAGATACATGGATACATTGTTAATACATAGAACTGACAGTTCAAGTTGATTGATTAGTCCCATGGTGAAAAAAACTAACGAATCAAAACTCCAAAGCGCTTGCCTTATACTAGCGAGGTTTTCGAAATGTCACATGTTGAGGTACCTTCCAGCAGGCAATAGAGTTGTTTTGTTAATATCTATATTGTAGCCGGTACATAGATAAATTTTATTTTAAGGTGAATGGGATATGGAAAAATATGAGTGATATAGAAAGATGAAATATTCTGCTCTTGTCCAAAACGGTAACTTTTTAAAGGCTCACATTTTATCCTTCCGAGTGGTGCATTCTTTGGAGACGGGGCCCCTATTCTCGTACAATCTACGCTATATTGTAGGCTTCGACCAATCTCTGGGGACTATCCGATCCGGGGATAGGGGAGTCTCTGGACATCTGGCAATGTCCGGAGGTGAATCCCCTGGACATGCCCAGAACCCCTTATCGTGCGAGTGAAAGTAAACACTCTCAAAACCCCACCATGCCATATCTCCAGACCCTCACGTTATCATATGTACATCACTCATCTCATCAATGGACTGCACTGTTTTTAGCATATTACACTGTCACTAAAATGACCATTAGTGCCGAAACGTGACGTAAAGCAACAGTTTACCACTACTACTCAGCCAATCCGAAGCCTACCGTAACCTGTAGGCGAACACGGACCGTTGGCCCTGGTTTCAACAACTGACGTAAGTATAAGTGTATTCAATATCAAGTGTCAATAACCAGTTATCGAGCTTGAGGGTGACATTAAGCTTTGTCTTAAATATTAGTAAAACAGGGTCCTGTATTGTATTTCTTGCACAGAAAGCACGAGAATTTCACTCTAAGTTTGCTTAACTCTTATACCTCCGGTGCCGCATATATTCGGTTTTTCATTTTTAATTAGCACATTAAGTACCGCCTTTTAAACATGTTAAAGATAAAATGTGACATCAATCAGCAATATTTGAAAACAGTTGACTACCATTTTGTCAAATCTGAATAATTTTCACTCACTTGAAGTTGTGGATCGCGTCAGCGAGACACAACTTCAAGTGGGTGAAAATTCAGCTTGAATAAATTGGCGGTTAAAGGGTTAAAGCGCTGCAATTTATATTTTTATATAAAGACACCTTATCACAATGTAATGTTTGGGAAAATGTTACCCTGAGCTAGATAGGCCTACTTTACATTAAAAATGTTATTGTTTTTTAATAAAACTTTTATTTGGATTATTTTACAGAAATATCATAAAAATTTGAAAAAATTGAGAAATAAGAATAAAATCACAATGTTATAACATTTAAAAATACATTTTTGTTCACAAAGAACCAGATTCCAGGTATCAATGGGAAAGATATATTATGTTGAAAGCTCAAAAAAGCACCCTGTGCCAATTTTGGAAGTTCAAAACACTGTTTTTTCTCAATTTTGTAGCAATTTACTGTTTTTAAAGCCAGCATATGAGTTGTGCAAAAGCAGGAAGCGCAAAAAAGCACCCAGTCCAGCGGCACATCCCCAGTACTCCCAAGTATGGAGGAGGGGGGGAGTACCCCGGGTGTTTGCTGCAATATAGACACGCTGCACGGTGTGTCTGGGAGAACATGGCCTAGGGTTCATTTCGTACCCCACTGTGTACTCATATCTAGCACTCTGTGGTCAAAAACACTATATCAACGTATTATCGCCCAGACGTTAATGTAGTGACATGGGAATTGTTAGGTCAGATTGATTGATCAACCGGTGTAATGGCAAACCACAAATACTAAAAGGCGGATTCAAAATGGGTACTCAGAGCATGCGTGTAGTTAACCCCTAGAGCACGGAGCTATTCAATTAAAATGTTCAGTCAAATGAATTTGTGTCTCGCTACCGCGATCCACAACTTCAAATAGGTAAAAATTAAATATGTGACTTGCGAAATTTAGGTCCCAACATATATCAGTGTTTCAAGATTGAAGGCATATTTTATTTTTAGCAACTGGTTATACAGGTGCTAATAAAAACACAGAATGTCTACTGTAGTCGACATCAGTGCTCTAAGGGTTAATACTTTAACTCTTACAGTGCGGGAATAAACTTCAGTCGTCAGAATCTGACGTCTGTAGACGTCAGATTCTGACGACTAAAGTCGATCCCCGCACTGTAAGAGTAACACATATTTATAATGGCCGTAGACCGTAACATAGGTGTTCAAATGAATTGGAAAAAGCTGACTAAAACAATTATGATGATTTCAAATTGAAAAAAAAACCTTTCGTCTCTATGGTTTTCATAAGAAAAAATCAGCGCTTTAAGGGATAAGTGCTAAATCAAGTCTACATATCTCAGACTAATCGTCCACAAGAAAATTAGAAGGAGAAATGAGCTCTATATTTACAGAGCTTTATATTTACAGGATTGAAAAATGGCTTGATTCAAATTGTATGAATGTCTGTCATTTTACCCATGTTTACTACACATGGGTAAAAAATTGTGTGCTATAACTGAGCGTTTAAAGGTTCAGCATTTCACCTGCAAACCCCAGTTTCTACACTGATTAAACTGGTACCAATATGCATCTGATTCAGCCTACAAAGGTAACTTTGGTGATAAAAGAGTTAAACCAGTAGGCCTACATGACGGCATTTCGGTGCAATACTCCAACCCCCCTCCCCCCCCCCCCAAGTGATAAAAACAAGTCGATTTCTCATCTTCATATTATAATAGAAAATGACACAATGTGCTAAAATCAGGAATTCTATTTGAGTATGTTAAGCACTGAGTGATACTTTGTTTTTCGTGTGATGATACAGATAGCCGTGCTAACCTCTCATAAACACATACAATTATACAATCAAAATGTGTTGATCTTTCAATCATTTTAGAAATTGCATAATATTTTTTTCACATGATGGGAGATTACGCTGACAATTATGACGTCAAGGTGAATATAGAATGAAAGATCCTGGATTGTCACGTGGTTACCTAAATCCCAGTGAAATTACCTTTATATTTGGACCGACTGTTTAAACCAATAACCTCCTTATCAACACGGAAACGAGATTAACGCCGCCATCGTGCTAATTGTACTCAACAAGAGCTAACATGAGTGCTTCTATGCGTTGTCCTGGTGTGCTTTAATTCAAGAGAGTAAAAACACCAAGTAGTTTGACCCTTCTTGTCATGTTTTGTCCAATGTGTTATGTCTGCGGGTATAATTTTTTACATTATCTCAGATTGTATTTTTATCTTTCAGCGCATTGTGGAGTGGCTGAAAGGAGTGAGTCATTAGCCCCTTTTACCTGCCGGTGCCGTCCATATTCGTTTTTTACATTTTCTATTAGCACATAAAGTACCACCTTTCAAACATGTTAAAATAAAAAGTGATATTAATCATCAAGATTTGGAATTTGTTGACCTTCATTTTGTCAAATCTGAATAATTTTCACTCTTTTGAAGTTGTGGATCGCGTCAGCGAGACACAACTTCAAGTGGGTGAAAATTCCAATTGAATAATTTGGCGGTTAAAGGGTTAACACTTAGACTGCTAAGCACCCCCATATTGGTTTGTTAAGATATGCAAACGGTGTTCATTTGAGTGCGATATGGGAAAATACAGCACTTGTTCAGTGAATAAGGTGTGAGCCTTTAGGGGAATACCTTATTCATTGAACATGTGCTGTATTTTCACATATCGCACTAAAAATGAACACCGTTTGTATTTTCTCACACGATCAATTCACACATGACATAATACTACCATAAATTGTGCTTAATCTACAGCTAGAGTGCGATATGGGCTGATACCAATATACGTCTCATAGTGAACACCACAGCACAAAGTGTGAGAATCTGTTTTATTAGCTGATCGAATCAGTGTTACTGGGATTGAAATAAGTGTATAAACATCTGGATTTGGAAATATTTGGTCTCAAATCAAATAAATATGAGTAATTTTCATTCATCTGAAGTTGTGGATCGCGGTAGCGAGACACAACTTCATATGGGTGAAAATGTGCGCTTTCATGGCTAACGCTTTAGTTATTAACTGTGTAGACCCCTAGCAACCAGTAGGTCGTATGTGAAACTCTTTTGCTGCAAGAACTCAAACCTCTGAGTGAATAAAACTTATGTTACTTTATTAAACAAATATGATAGTGTAGTATAGAGCAAGGAAAATAGAGCTAATGACAGGTTTGAAAGAGAGCAAGACGTGATAGCAGCAGAATAATACATGAACAAACAAACACTAGCGTGCGAACTGAAGAGCGAACAAACGAACGAATGAGCGAACGAATGAGCGAACGAACGAACGAACGAACGAGCGAGCGAACGAACGAGCGAACGAACGAACGAACGAACGAACGAACGAACGAGCGAGCGAACGAACGAGCGAACGAACGAACGAACGAACGAACGAACGAACGAACGAACGAACGAACGAACGAACGAACGAATGAAGGAACGATTGATCGATTGATTGAGTTAACAAACAAACGAGGGAACGAACCGTCAGTATACGTACTACGAGCCAAACAACCGACCTAACAACCGACCCACCAAACGACCAACCAAACGACGAATAAAATAGAACATTCAATCAATCAATTGAGACTGATGAGCTTGATAAGATCGGTCATATCCCAGATCACCGTAAAACGCGAAGCTGATTAGAATAAAACATGTTCAAACACAAGAGTTATTCCCCCTATATACCAGTGGAGCTCAGTTTACTTTTCCTATCAGCTTTATTCCTGGCATCATAGGACTAGGTGATCCTTCTAGCTGAGTGATTTAACTCTGATCCAGACGATTTTATAGAGAAGGCGTGTCTAAGGTCCAGGAGTCAATTTGTTCAGCAGTGATCGGATAAATCAGCTATCCGACCGACCGCATAATACACCATGAAAACACGAAAGATTACAGCCTCCCACGCTAGATATCCTAGATATCTGCAAATATACAGCAAGTTGAGTCAGAATTAGGGAAATGCGACACCGGCCCAACATTGATCCAATGTTGGGTTAATGTATTGTGCCAACCGGAGAAATTTCGCCAGGGGGGACACGCGCGAGACCACAGCGAGATTATAACATTACTTTTCTACCATATGCAGCACCTACATTATATTAGTAGTAAAGGCCTGAGTAATAAAATGGTGTCAATGTCACATTAATACACCACATGTCATAATCTCCAGAAAATTAGTTCATCGGAAATCCATATACTACGTCCTAATAAAGAGGTTCCTAACTTTCATTTGAGATATAATACTTATTTTATAGAATCGTGACCTTTTTATTCAGTTTATTTAGGGAATTGCGATAGTAAGTCATACATCAAGGTGAATAAAAATGAAATATAATACGTGATTAATGATATCAACTAAATTAAAATTATTATTCCACTTCTCTTTTCTCACTGGGATTGTGTCAGTGGCCTAAAACCCCATTCATTTAATTTCAATGAAATTATGTCGGTGGGGGTGCGTCAGAATGAAAACCCGTTAATCACAAACTGGTATCCCTGTAAACACAGGAAGCTGGACAAAAGCTGGTTTAATGTTGGTCCAGCGTCGTAGACGATGGGCCAACATTAAACCAGCTCTGGTCCGAGGTCTTTGCCGAGGTGTTTGCAGGGATATTCTCACAGCGCGGTGCATTGTGGGAGGAAGCGGCAGGCGGGCCAGGTGCATGCCGGGATTAATGGTGCGAGATGGCGAGAGGAAAACGTGATTTTGTGTGAATGTCAAATCCCAGGTTTCTGCAGGTGGTCGCCATACGCCATACAGCAGGCCCGGTGCAATGTAATCTACCACACTACAAATACTATATACCAATTTCAGATCAACAGGTGTTCAAATCAGACAGCTTTGTGGCAAATTGCGGCGTTCAGACGTCGTTCGTGCAAGTTCCCGGGGAACATTTGTTGACACACAATATTTACTTTTTTGGGGCCATTAGAATTCTTAATACGTGGCGAGGGTAACATTGAGTTGTCATTAACCATGTGTTGACGAGACCGCCATTAACGTGATCATCGAGGCACGATATGTAAACCATCTCCACTGTGCAACGATTGACAAATATACTATACAAATTAAATTTGAACAAAGCCTTATATATTTGTATATGTACTGTGCAACGATGGACAAATACATAAAAATACTGAAATTTGAACGAAGCCTTATATATTTGTATCGCTTTAACTGATTAAAAAATGTTGTTTCAACTAAATTCGACCTCATTGCAATCGTCCACTGAGCTATAAATCCGCCCCCCCCCCTCCCTCATGGCTGTGCTTTATCTTACGTTACTACAGACATATATTATACGGTGATCGTGACATCTGGCGTCTCTAAAGGCAGACATTGATGTATACTCATATCATCTAAATGCCTTATTGTTGACAGATGTATATTTATATCTTCTACGCAGATACCCATGTCTCCAGCCCTTCATCTTATACTCAGATATAACTGACTAATTATATGATTAGCCCTGAACAGCTGACTGAGTGCACAGGCACATGCTAATCCCCAAAACTCATACTAACCCTCTAAGCTCCATTGTCGAGCTCATACACCACATTAGGCCTACATATATAAATAGAATTAATTTATACGAAAAATTGAGCCCTGAGCTGTTCAATTGAAATTTTCAGTCACTTAAAATTGTGTTTCACTACGTCGATACACAACTTTAAGTGACTGAAAATTACTTGGATTTGTAAAATTATATACTCACAACGGATGATATATCCACAAATTTGAGGGCATTTCAGAGCGGGGGCCGACGTCAGACGTCAGAATATGACGTCTATAGACGTCATAACCTGACGTCTTAAAAATTATAATGACCATAGACACATAACATAGTTTTTTTTCAAATCAGGCGGAAAGAACTAATACATTTATGATGATTTCAAATTGAAAAAAACCCTTTGTTCTCCATCGTTGATACAAAAAACTGGTCACGCAAGTGAGAATAAAATCATAGAAACGCTAGTGCAGTAATTCTAGTCGACGTCAACCTGCTTGTTTTAGTTGTTATCTTTATTGTTTATTTCACATGTCGCTTGACTAGCTGATTAGAGCTAATTTTATATGTTTTACTTTTCGCGACTTGAAATAGAACTTATCTTATCTTATCTGCTTCAGGGGTTAACTCAACAAACTATAAACATTGTGAGTTTTCATTTGTTATATTTTCTTTTACATTATGCACAATCAAACTGATGTTTTTATTCACCTTGAGGTAGGGATGTTAACCCTAATTATTTTGATGATTCTAATCTCACTACTGAGATATTGTTTGCGATTCATCTGGTGGCTCAGGATAAGGTTTCAACGACATTTGCATGGCAAACATAGAGGTAGATTTACAGGAATCCCGTTAACACGTTTTCGTCATCCAAACTTATTTCCTCGTCAGCCTACAAATATGCACGGCCAGATAGAAGAACACTAGGATTGAATGACTAGTAAACTCGTCTGTCAGAAAATAAATAATGAGCCAAACCCACATGAGCTTATAACGCGTGTAATATAGAAATAGACACCATGTCCACGGCTACAAATTTGCTGCGCACATTTATGCTATGTTATATAATATCCTTCCTTATTTTTCTTTGCAAAGGGATTGATAAGTCTTCGACGGCTAGATAAGTGAATGTTAATAAATACCCTGTAGAAGAGAAATTGGTTTACAATTTCAATGCAATATGCGCAAGTTGATCATCATAATCATACAAAAGGATAAAGGGGAAAGGAAACGTGATACTAAAACAAAATGACTCTTCATCTAAATAGCTGTGCCTAATTATGTGCAATTACTTCTTTATGTTACGTCTGATGTGTACACGACGTGCGGGATCTCGGGATCTTAGATGAAATAAATAACACAACTCCAGATGTAAATTGCCCAAGCGTTAAAAGTTTAATGTTCTGTTTCCTGATGAAGATGAAGTTCGAATAGGATCAGTCTCAAGATATCTCAAATTTAGAATGATAATAAAAGCTGGAATTTAGAATAGAATAGCGACTCAGAATATGCCTAAAGTAAACCTGAATTTTGAATACTGAATTGAATCAAAATTAATCTGAATACCTAGGACACCTGTCCTGTCCCTTGTATATCAGAAGTCACTCTCGTCACCTGAGCCTTCGTCTAATGGAGAAAGCTTGAGGTCGTCATTGTTGTGTTTGGCTTTCACAGTTTGTTCACTTGTCACGGCCTGGCCGATAGAGGTGAGATGTAAAATTAATGTAAATTACCTGTGACACGGTTGACCAGTCCAGTGTTCATCTGCTGTCACCAGAATCTGATGTCACAGCTTCAGATGACAGTGGCCCGTCTTTGATGATGTCTTTGTGATTGTGTGTGAGTGACGTGTGAAAGCAATGACGCAACTGTTTGATCTAAACCCACGCTAATATTCTCAGTGAGGTATCCAAAAATAAAATGTATGTACCACATGATGGTAACATTTATCTAATTCCCATCGTTTATATTTTGCGATCAGAGATAATTTATTGTAACATACACTAAAATATAATTCTTCACAATGCTGTTATTTTTTCAAACATACACAGCGAAAACTCATGTAAAACATTTAACCCTTTCAGTTCGGAGATCGAATTTAGACAATCACAATCTGACGTTTATAGACGTCGAAATCTAACGTCTAACGTCGATCCCCGCTCTGAAAATATCAAACATTTATAATGGCCGTAGACCCATAATATATTCCAATTAGGCAGAAAGAGCTAACTAAGACATTTATAATGATTTCAAATTAAAAAAATCCCTTTGGTCTCCATGGTTTATACAAAAATATTTCAGCATTGTAAAGGTTTAACCCCAAAAGCATCATTTGCAACCTTAAGAACCGACAAAATTATAAAACTGATATTAAAATTTATGACACTATTTTTTAATTTGTAACACACAAGTCATCTTCAACCACTACCAATTCTCGGTTCGTAGCGGATGAGGATTTCTATGTATTCTGTGAAACTCAATAGCCTTGACCTCCATTGTTGTCACCGAGCTAGCTAATACAATGAAGTATTGGAGAGGAGATCTTATATAACTTTCTTTTCACCCAGTTGACGTCACTGCGTTTCACAGAATAGTCTCTTATAAGTCTGTGGTAAATCCAAGCTTGGTTAAAATTAATATAGGCCTACCACATAAAAACGGAATATTTATATTTTATTCCAATTGGTTTTGGGAGAAAACAAATTCATTTCAATAAAAATGGTAAATTGGGCGAAAGATTAGACGGCCGCTTAATCGTCATGGCAACTCTAGAAATAAATCAAGCTTGGGGCTGTCCCCTACGTGATCAGGGGAATCCCCTGTGACGTCATTCGCCTGTCTGGATGGCGATGTACTGATGTCTGAGAGGGATATATCCCACGAGATATTGACCCAATGTTGTTTTAATGTTGGGCCAGCGTCGCTGGGCTCACCATTAAACATTGGGTGAGTGTCTGCTGTTTGCTGGCTACGTCTCAGTTGACCCATTACCCTGGCCTGAGGCTCGGTTTGAGGGGACGAGCCACATGGGAATCAGATAAACACGCGGATTATTCAACAGCAATTTGTCCACATGCCGGAAAGCACTCCATATCGAGAGGAAAATGGTCCCTCAGTTATCAGGTTATGTCTACATGTCTATTCTCATGTCTACATGTCCATTCTCATGTCTACATGTCCATTCTCATGTCTACATGTCTATTCTCATGTATACATGTCTATTCTCATGTCTACATGTCTATTCTCATGTCTACATGTCTATTCTCGTGTCTACATGTATATTCTCATGTCTATAAAAGTCTATTCTCACACTTAAATTTGTGTAGTACGTTTGAATACACAATCATGGCAATATCGCGCCAGAAAGAAGCCGAAGTTGGGAATATGGCCTACTCTTATTGAATAAATTCAAGGGTTCTTTATAATGCACAGTACCATAGACAGCACTGCAAACTCCAGGTATTTGAACAGTTAGGAGTACTGCCATGCACAACATCGATGACAAACATCCGACCCAGCCGGTATTCCAACCCAGTACCGCTGAGTTTCGAGCCACAACCGCAACGAATGAGCCACCGGTGCCAGCTTTGTACAGTATAATGGACAACCCCTTTCACACCAAACACGATATGATAAGCCAATGTTGTTTTAATGCTGGCTCATCGTCTACGATGCAGGCCCAACATTAAAACAACATTACATTGGTTCCCCGTCTGATCTGTGGTTGTCCACATACAAAATAACAGTTAGACATTGTGATCCACAGGGCGCAGTAGGCTGAGATATGATTGAGCTGATCTGGTGGAGTGACTCCGGGTTCACATCATGCACCAGTCGTCATAACTTGGCAGATATAGCCTCGTCTGCCATTATATCTAAACCTGGCGACGCACAAAATCCCAAACGAGTTAAAAAACGCCGCTGAATTTTTCAAATTGATCATCGGTCCTTTGAGCGCCACATTATTATTTGCAATCCCTTTTATTAGCATTTTAAATTAAATATTTTGAAAGAGGAAAGTATATTGTCAGAAATAACCTCCTCTGTCATTAAATGAAGAGTGTGCATCTATGACGACGCTGGTCCAGCATTGAACCAACAGTTGTGTAGCGTCTCATGTTTGTATGATTTGCTTCTACACGCTATTAATAACCATTAAAGCGTAAAATTAAATACGTTAATTTTTCAACCACTTGAAGTTGTGGGTCGCGGCAGCGACATTTCAAGTCGGTGAAAACACACATTCCATTCCCAATAACAGTTATTTAATCGGGAAATAAAACAGATTATTATTGTCGTGAAAACTTTATGGTTTAACCCTTGTCCTGCTACGACCCATATATATACGGTTTAACCCTTGTGATGCTAGGCCTGTATATATACGGTTTAACCTTTGCCCTGCTATGCCAATATATATATACGGTTTAACCCTTGTCCTGCTAGCCTACGGCCCATATATATACGGTTTAACCCTTGTCCTGCTTGTGAAAGAGGCTCGGGTCATCAAATAATCCGATTTTTCAGGTGTTTTTATCGATATAGGCCTACTAATATTTTTCGTCGTTTAAAGTTGGAAATTGCGTTAGCAATTCCAGCTTTAAATGAATGAAAAATAAAAGCTAACAACTCAGCAGGGCAAAGAGCTCAGCAGGGCAAGGTTTAAGCCCTCTGTATTGAGGGTGCTGACTCCCTGGTCTATATATGGAATCTTTGACGCTATTTCCAATACGAATCGGTTCCTCGTCTCCAGCAAACGGGACAGATTGAATCAATGCTGGGTTGATGTTGGCCCATCGTCTGCGACGCTGGGCAAACATTAACCCATCATTGACTTTATGTTCCAGCAAACACAAGACGTTAATCCGATGTTGTTCCATCAGCATCGAGTGGTCAATATTTGGTTTTGCTGGGATGTCTGAGTGTCATTTTTACCGTTATTCCTAAGGTGTGTCTATGAATGAATGAATAAATGAATATTTGAATAAATGAATAAATACATAAATAAATAAATAAATGAATGAATGAATGAATGAATGAATGAATGAATGAATGAATGAATGAATGAATGAATGAATTAATGGGGCCTTATGCTCTCCAAACACAGAATTTTTAAGGGTTTTAGGGCCACCTTTGTGCATGTATAAGATAAACTGGGCCAGAGAACCTGCTGCGGATGCTGAGATGAATGCGATGAAATTGTCCTCCAGACACAGGATTCGAACTCCGAACCCTGATGGTCTCAGACTGAACACATTACCTCTCAGTCACGGAGGTTGCCCACAATACTGAACCGTTATGATTGAACGGAGAAGAAACATTTCTTTCTTTGAAACCTGAATGTCAGAGCGGTGGAGGAGTGAGCTTCAACTTTAGAGGCAGGCAGCTGCACCATGTCCCCGCCCTCCCAATGCACCCTTATCCTTTCCCTACCAGTCCACGTCACTTTCGTCTGGTGAGACGGCCTAGTGCTGGCTTAATGCTGGCCCATCGTCTGCTACTCTGGCCCAGCATTGAGCCAGCACTATGTATCGTGTTAGTTGAGTCCCTATGATTCCCCTGTCTCTCATGCCTGGTCGGTCAGCCACTCCATCCGTGAAATTACTAAATGCCCTTCACTGGATAAACATCTCAGGGATTTACATGTAGTCATCACGGATCAGCGTGAGGAGATCACATGACCGGAAGCTAACGTCACGTGATTCATGCTGTCCAATAGGAGTATCATAACGGAATCACATGATCAGACGCCCTTGTCATGTGATGTAGACCGACCAATCAAAAGCGATCATTCTTGTTTGTGGTGTGCAGAAGACAGTTCATATTATTTCTTTCGAAACAAATGCCAGGGTGATTTTATTGCCTATTTGTTTATGACATCTGAGGCTGATTTAGCCATGCTCACGGCCTGTTGTCCTCCTTCCCGACTATAAGGATTTGATCTTTTATAATAAACTTTGACCCTTTGAGTTTGTGTTCGTGGAATTCAAAATTGTCAGAAAAAGTTAAAGCTGCTGTTATTTTGCTTTAAACCCTTTCAGCGCTGGAACCATTTTTATACGTCAGAATCTGACGTCTACAGAAGTCAGATTCTGACGTCTGTAGACGTCAGATCCTGACGTATAAAGATTATCCCCGTTTCGAAAATATTAATAATGGTCGAAGACCCATAACATAGGTATTCAAACGTACCAGAAAATTATGATGATTTCAAATTAGTTTCCATGATTTATACAAGATAATTCGGCGTTGCAAGGGTTGAACGGTTTGCATTTAGCAAACCTAATCAAATTTATCTCACTTGAAGTTGTGGATCGGGTCTATTTCTCATAAATATAGATATTCTTAGTTATTTCAAGCTGGAATTTGAGTTAGAAATTCCACCTTGAAATAACGAAAACTACATAGATAGGAAGGGTATCCCCCCTGACCAGGGGCAGGGGGAATACCCCTGCTATCTATGTATTTTTCGTCATTTCAAGTAGGAATTTGCGTTAGCAATTCCAGCTTGAAATGACGAAATATACCAGCTGACAATTTAGAAGGATAAAAGTTAATGTGACGTTGCTCATGGTTACGCTATGTCATTCCGTCTTAACAGTACCATAAGTACGTAGGCGTGAAGTGTGCTCTGGAAATAAATGGTACTTCTTGGATCTGAGCGCTTTTGCCCAGAGGTCTGAAGCCAGGGGTCTGGAGCTAGGGGTCTGGGGCTACATGTATTTTAGGGGTCTGAGGCTAGTTTTGCCTTGAGAGACAGACGTAAAACCAAGGAATCAACACAGTAAACATGAAGTGTTGATCCAATGTTGGCTTAATGTTGGGCCAGCGTCGTAGACGGTGGCCCAACATTAAACCAACATTGGATTAATGTCTGTTTACTGGGAATATAATAAAACTGAGCCAAGATAAGCAGCCTACATATGCCCCATCTGGTGCCAGTGTACAACATCCAATGGTTTATTCAACAAGCTGAGGATATACAC
This sequence comes from Flabesymbios commensalis, assembly GCA_964017125.1. Taxonomy (NCBI): domain Eukaryota; kingdom Metazoa; phylum Annelida; class Polychaeta; order Terebellida; family Flabelligeridae; genus Flabesymbios; species Flabesymbios commensalis. Next base: position 68,721,788 of record OZ024917.1, read on the forward strand.
CCATTAAGTACCAGGGGTGTGTCAGGGGTGCAAACCAATTACGTTATGTTAACATCAAAAGGTTTGCTCAACCAGCTGAGGATATACACCCATTAAGTACCAGGGGTGCATCAGGGGTACAAACCAATTAGGTTATGTTAACCCTTGAAGCGCCAAGTTATATATTGTAATGTGTATCATTTGATGTAAGACATATCCCAATTTAGCAAGTTTATCTCACTAATGTTTGAATTCAAATAAAACTAAAATGATAATGTTCACCCACTTCTACTTCAAGTGGGTGAAAACTGTAAGTTGAAGTGAGTGAAATCATTTTAGTTTAATTCGATATCAAACATTTGGGAATCTTGATTGTTTAAACACACATTTAATTCTCAATAACAGTGATTTGGTCGGCTAATAAAACAAATTGAAAACGGCGTCGAGTATAGTAGTACTCGGTTATTACGTTAACCCTTTCAGTACGGGGACCGTTTTTAGACGTCAAATACTGATGTCTAAAAGATGATCCCCGTACTGAAGGAAATTAACATTTATACTGGCCGTAGACCCATAGCATAGGTATTTAAATAAAGCGGGAAAAGCTGATTAAAACATTTATTTTCAGCGTTGTAAGGGTTCACATGTTAGAGACTCGTATTTTCTAATTTGTAGAGAGTCGTACGAGAATATTGGCCCAGGGCGGTAGACATTGTAGGACGGTTTATGTTGGGGAATCCACAAACACCAATCAGACACAACACTTTTTCTGGTGGAGGTTTTTTATGATCTCTGTCTTGGACGCGTTCGGTACTTCCCGTGTATTTTTCTCGTTTAGCTGCATTCAGTACGTCCTTTATGAGGATTCAGTGTCTATTCCTCGCGAGGCAGGATGGCATACTTGATCCGAATGTCGCCCTTGGTGTGAGTGGGCCGGGGGGGGGGGGGGGTGGTAGACACATCACAGTCAACAGCCAGACGTCTCAGTACAATCAAGTCTATTTACTTTGGTGTCTGGAGCAATGACAATTACAATGACAAGAACCAATTCCAATGTCAATTAAAAAAAAAATATCAAAGACATTGACAATCACCATGCCAATGCCAACACCTTATCAGACATTCAGTCAAAAATATTTGGGGTGATAGTTATTTGCTAAATAACAATTGTTTTATTTGCCCTACATAAGCATCCGTAAATCTAATGTCTAAGCACTTATGCATTCCCAATAACAATACCAGAAGCTCCCTAAAAAAATTAGCGACAGCTATGGCATTGACGTCACTACAAGCTACACAACATTTTGTGTACACGCCACAACAGAGGTGTCTATTTAAGAGATCAAACAACATGTTTTGTGTGATGACAAAGAAACATAATATTGTAAGATATACATAATTATATATGTTATAGAACCATTGTCGCCAATAATAGAAAAAGATATTGAAAATTATTCTTTGATATGGCCACATACATGCCCCTATTTTGCCTTGCAAAGCCAAACTATTACTTTTGAAGTAAGCAGTTAGTGTTGTCATAGGAGTGTATGTCAAAGACAACCAGCAACAACAGCTTATCTGCCTAACCCTTGAAGTACAAAACCCGACCATAGTCGTTTTTAATATATTTTAATAATTTACGTTAAATTGAGAATGAAATGTGTGTTTAGACATCGATATTTGCAAATGTTTCGTCTCAATATGAGTATTTTTCAGCCACTTGAAGTTGTGAGTCGCGTTAGCGAGACACAACTTCAAGTAGGTGAACATTTAAATTATTTGATTTAGCAGTTGAATGGTTTATTATTTTAATGTGTGGGGGGGGGTGTCAATAAACGTCAGAATCTGAGGTCTCAAGACGTTACCCGCACTGAAAGAATGTAAAAATATATAACTGTCGTAGACCCATAACATAGGTATTCAAATGAAGCAGAAAGATGTAACTAAGACATTTATGATGATTTCAAATTGAAAAAAACCCTTTAATCTCCATTGTTTTAACAAAATTATTTCAAGCAGCGTTGTCAGAGTTGAGAGTAACTAGTTACTGCTGCTTAACTTTGTATATGATCAACTGCAAATCCAAACAGCAGTAACGGTTTACTTTTAAAGTAAGCAGTTACTGCTGTTTGTATTCACACCACGCTTACTGCTGTGTATGTAATGTGTATGTCTGCACCTATTACAGTACTACATAGGTGTAAGTATCACCAGATGGCAAGATGGGCTGGCCAAGTACTCCCAGATACTCTGGTATCTGCACCACCAACAATACTCCCTAGCTATACACCACCAATTTGATCCAGACATTGTACATGACGTATGCTGTCAATATATAAAAAAAACTACGAAAATAAATTGTTCAATACGTCATCATAATCACAAAATTGTCAACAACAATACTCCTAGCCAGATCATGTTATACGCCACAAATGACCTCTAGATATTGTAAATCGCATATACTGTTAATTTAAAATAAGAAATACGCAACAAATTGTTCATCACATAAGATATTACATTGCCAATGCCGAGGAATTCTCAAGGACTTGAAGCAAAATTAATTTGTGTGCCAGATGAAGTCAGCAATAAGTTTCCAGAACATGTATTATATAACAGTTTATATACAGTATGTGATATCAGATATATGATAATTGCGACAGCAACTCACAATTCTTCTAAAAAATTACCAGATTTCAAAAGCACATAGAGAACCACCACGTGAAATTCGAACGCGATCCAAAACATTTTTGGGCGGATGTCTTGTAAAATGTCCATTTATGGCTCGGTGTCAAAAAATATATGGGAAGAATGTACCAGGAACATAGGTCATATTTGTGATAAATCAACCGAAATCATCAGTTAACTTTGCAGTGAGAGCTAAATAGATTTGCGGATACACCAGCGGTGGCGGCGATGTAGAAATGCTAAACATGTAGTAATCAGTGAAGCTTAATTACTAGGGAAATTTAATGTTCAGATTTGGAAATTGTTTTTGACGTAATATAATAATTTCAACCCATACATAGATTGTGCTATTTATAATTATAGACTGGTTAAATTACTCCCAGACTGTGGAGAATTATCTTTCTGGGAATAGTCATAACAGAACCCACAAAAATGATTGCTATGGCAACAAAAGTGGCATTGTTAGGTCGTCATAGATACGAGCTTCCGGCGCCTGGCAACCCGCCCTGTGTGGCATCCCATAATAGATCTGGCAAAGATCATCATCAGCGCCATTAACCTTGTCATAGCATGCCGCGAGCAATTAACACTGGACCGATGTCTGGTCAATGCTGGCCCAACGCTGTGGACGTTGGCCGAACATTAGTGAGAAGTATCACTCAGGCATAGTGTTTCCAGACAGCAACAAATCAGTGAGATAAATCGAAAAATAAGATGATGTATAAAGTCATGCCAGTAAATACGAGACGATGAACCAGTGTTGGATTGATGTTGGGCCAACGTCGCAGACGGTGGGCCAACATTAATCTAACATTGGTTCAATGTATCATGATTGCTTGGATAAATCAATAACTTTATGGATAAATCTACAAATAGTAGGATGAATAAAGTCATAGATATATCATAGGTATGTATGCGTTGATCCTGGAAAGTGAATGAACACGGCAGAGAAAAAGTGACACTTCTCACCAATCAAACTGGTGCAATGTGGGAATTTGAAACACTTTCCTGTGTTCATTTTTTGAGTATTTTTTGTGGTTCACTACAGTATATTTGAACATAAATTACAGTAGCTATAGTTTGTGTTTATTTTTACACAACAGTTATTTTGATCTCTGCTCAGCTCAGATCTAATTACGACATAACCAGAGATGAGATGAGCTGACAAAGATATTCAGTGCACAGATTTTGTATTCGACATTTTAGAGGAAAATATAATCCAGTGTAAAATCATTCGTTCGTTCGTTCGTTCGTTCGTTCGTTCGTTCGTTCGCTCGTTCGTTCGTTCGTTCGTTCGTTCGTTCGTTCGTTCGTTCGTTCGTTCGTTCGTTCGTTCGTTCGTTCGTTCGTTCGTTCGTTCGTTCGTTCGTTCGTTCGTTCGTTCGTTCGTTCGTTCGTTCGTTCGTTCGTTCGTTTGTTCGTTTGTTTGTTTGTTTGTTTGTTTGTTTGTTTGTTTGTTTGTTTGTTTGTTTGTTTGTTTGTTTGTTTGTTTGTTTGTTTGTTTGTTTGTTTGTTTGTTTGTTTAATAATTCATTTATTTCTTTATTCATTCATTCATTCATTTATTTATTCTAAGATATAGGGTTAAAACGTACACTGTTCGCCTGATAAGTTTGGTTGATGAAGTCATTTTGGCAGAGTCTGTTAACATTGCTGAGTTGTCATAGTTAGCCTACCTGACCGACTGCTAAAAACACCTGTTATTGCTGGCCAAAGGCGGGCTCGTCGCCAAATAGTCAAACTGGGATAATTCATCCTGACAGCTACAGGAGTAGTGGTGTTCACAATACCACTCTACCAACAACCTCCACCAACAACCTCTACTGCTGTCAGGATGGCATCATTGGATCTGCCTGTTATTGATTAATATGCACGTATGTCATCCATCATCCATATGCCATCTGTGTCCGCCCCAATGGCTGAGGCATTCATTCACTCATTCATTCATTGATTGATTGATTAATTCACCCATTCATTCAGTATATAATATATATAATATAACATTATATTATATACTACCAAGAATATATATGGTTATATATTCTTGATACTACCAATGATTGGCATCTCAATACACCTTTCTCAATAACAACACGCCACACAGTGAGCAACGCCGAATTGTTTTAATCAGACAAACTGTTAACGCGCAAACTCGTGCAAGCAGTCTATTAAGAACTCTATATAAAGTTTTTGATACTACATACCCTAGTATAAGATCACCGCTATTGAGTGTACACGTGTACATAAAAGTTATGAGCGTACACATCACGACTACATGGGGGGGGGGGGGCAGTGGGTGTTTCTATATAAACTACGATTTTTTCGGGGTACCATTTTTTATGCAAACCAAACTCTCATTATGAATAATTGAACACTGACGCCAGTAGTGTACATAGTATAGGTCTACCCAGAAAACTTGCAATCCCTGACCTAACTATTTGAACAGCTTGAGATAGAAAAAACTCCACACATACCACATATTCACCCAATGCTAGATTAATGTTGGCCCAGCGTCGCAGATGATAGACCAACATTAAACCAACATTATATGAAAATATAATGTCTACTGTGAACAAACATAAATTACAAACTACCTGTGTAGAAGACCAGATATATTACCATGGTAACCACAATATACTCTACAGTCTGGACTGTGGTATGTGGGTTGCTATGGTAACAATACCTTAGGGGCAATATGTGGAAACGGTCTGTTGATATGAACGGAAATGTAAAGTCTGCTCATATCATACAATGTGTACATTATGTTATTGGTTAGCAAATTAATCCCCTATGAATATGTTATAAACACGTGACATTAACTCGCTATCACAAATCAATCGATCAATCGATCAATCGATCAATCAATCAATCAATCAATCAATCAATCAATCAATCAATCAATCAATCAATCAATCAATCAATCAATCAATCAATCAATCAATCAATCAATCAATCAATCAATCAATCAATCAATCAATCAATCAATCAATCAATCAATCAATCAATCAATCAATCAATCAATCAATCAATCAATCAATCAATCAATCAATCAATCAATCAATCAATCAATCAATCAATCAATCAATCAATCAATCGATCGATCGATCGATCGATCGATCGATCAATCAATCAATCAATCAATCAATCAATCAATCAATCAATCAATCAATCAATCAATCAATCATATAATAGCGATATCTAACTCTGGCATATTATCATGGCTAAACAATGTCATTTGCTGATTCGTCACTTTTATACTACCATATGGTGTGGAAGACTTAGGCTCAATACGATGTACACTCTTCAATAATATTTGTATTAACAGCATAACAAATTTAGCCAAATGTTGGCTCAACGTTGGGCGACATTACCAGCATTGGATGAATATCATATCCATGCAAACACGAGACATTCACCCAGTGATGTTTAAGCGTTGCCCCATCGTCTGCAACGCTGGGTGAACATTGAACCACCACTGGGTAGACAACTGATATTTGCAGGGATGTAATACATCCGTGGACTACATCCAGGACTTGACTACATCTGTCAAAACGGAAAAAGCCTGGCAGCGCCGCCTGGTGACGTGTACTGTTTGACCTCTGTTTGACCCCATTCTGTCACCTGGCCACATGTAGGATCTGTGTATAGGTGAGGGTAACAGGTGGGAGGCAGGTGTGCTGGGGGGGGGGGGGTAGGGATACAGAGGCTGGGGCCAGAGGATGAGGGATGGAGGGAGCTATAACATCACAGGAACCCCTGACAGGAACAAACACCACACATTGGATCTATGTTGGGCTACTGTTGGGCCAGCGTCACAGACGGTGAACCAACTTTAGTTCAACATTGGGGCAATGTATTTTGTCAAAACACCAAGTAATGTCTCTACAAAGTTGGCCCAAGATTAACACAACCCATGGTCAAGGTCTCGTACCTCGCTTCCTTTAGTGCATGGTTTATGTTATTCAATTCCAATTCCAATTAATTTATTTATGCTAAAACTTACATTTTACAAACATTTCACAAACTCTATGAATAAAAATGGTGACCTGGGAAAAGGCTTTTGAAAAGCCGCTCGGCTGTTTTCCTGTAGGCTGGTGATATGACCAGCGAAACAACTTCATGAAAAATGTGATTAATTCTTAATATCAATCATACAATAACGATATATATACGGAATACGGCGCTCGCTCATTGGTGTTGGCTCTATCACTGATGTTAAGACACGTCGCGCCCGGTTCTAAATTGGATGGGTGACCGCCTGGGACTGCCAAGTGCTGTATACTGACCGACCTAGAGTTGGACGTAAAATAACCTCAATGGACGTAGGCGCAGTTTCCATCCGGCGAGACCCCAGAAAATCCACAATGTGTGAGTACTTGGCACATAAGGCAAATTTGCTTGGGATGAAAATAGCTTGATGCGCCTCAATGGCAGCTCAGCTGTATATCTCCCAGGAGACTGGGTTGGAATTTGAATGATAACAGGTCCTGCTAAGTCACTCTGCGCCTCAGAATCCATTGAGATAAGACGCGATATAAATGCAATAATAATAATAACAATAATAATAAATTTAAGACATAAATGCGACATTCAACTTTGCAATGCGCATGCTCTTAGGCAGCCCTGATTTGTGATCATGATGAGCACTATATTATAGTTTAGCTCCTTCGTGCCACCAAAACAATTTTCTCGCGTTTGAGACTGTGTGGTCTAAGGTCTGCTAGGATGTATGTTGCACTTGTTCACACGTGTCTATTTTCTGCCCCGTACTATCATATCTAGCTGCAATCATTCACTTGGAGAGAGCTCCACTCAATGGGAAGAATGGCCACAACAACAGATACTCCAACCCCGCTACAGATTGTCTGTGGGAATGAATGGCTTTACTGCGTTTTCTGACCGGCCTCGATGGATAACTCGATCCGTTTGTGGCTCTAGATACTGGGTTTGGATTCCAGCCGGGTCGGATGTTCGAGGTTGTGCATATACAGTGCTCAAATATGTTCGAAGTCATGGAGTGTACAGTACTGTCTATGGTACTGTGCACTATAAAGAAACCTTGATAGTCCAGGCTTCGGACGTCTTTCTGTCGCGATATTGCCATGATTGTGCAGAAAGTGACGTAAAGCAGTATTCACTCAGCCTGTCACTTACGTTGCTTTCGCGATACTTACGCCAAACCACAGTATAACTTGCTATAAAATATACCATATTTAACTAGCATTGTTTCGTATTGAACACTTGAACCGTTAAATTAAATTAAGTAATTTCTCATCCACTTGAAGTTGTGTCTTGCTACAGCGACCAACAACTGTGTGACATAATACCATATGTGGATCGCGGTAGAGAGACACAATGTCTAGTGGGTGAATTTTTATATAAGATAACTTCGCAGAAATTGGGTTAATATAATTGATTTTCTGCAGTGTGACTCATTGACACGTTATGTGAATGGACTGGTTTTGACTCCTAACTGAGACTCTTCTATAATGTAGACCAAGGATACTAGAACTTGTCATCTTCCACAATAAGTTCTCTTACCCACGATCACGCAGTGTGATACGGTATGCACTCACGTGAGACTGGCCAAGGGAACATGAAACTTGTAAGCGTACAGTGGTACAATATTTTAGTTCTGATTGACATTCAAAGTGTTAAATGGTTGATATGAAGAAATAGGCACAGCCCCAGAATTGTAAATCCTGAGATAATTTAGATTTGACAAAAAGGGTGTGGACCACCCCCCCCCCCCCACCTCCCCCTGTGACCCCCCTCTGACCCCTCCCCCCTCTGGATCCCTCAAAGAAGTGTTATAAATCATTGTATAAAGTAATAATTGGATAGGCCCTGCAAGTAAACATAGGAAAAGGTGATGGTAATAGGAAATGCAGTTACACTTACATAGTACTATTTCCTGGCTTGGGATATCCGGAAAAACTGATTTCTCCCGGTATATGGATAAGCTCACTGGTCCTGTTTGTGCTCCACAAGTCATATCGTGAGCAAAAATAAATTGAAAATTGCTCATATTTGCTTAATTTTAGATTAAACAAATGTATAAGTCTTTATGCTTAACTGTGTCTTAGCCGGATAATAAAACAAATTAAAAACGTGCTTGAAACTTGTAAACGAAGCAGGCCAACGGTTAAGAGGCGCGGAGGGAGTGAATAATTGCTTTACGTCGCTTTCTGCACAATAATGGCACTATCGCGACAGAATGAAGCCCGAAGCCGGGACTATGCCCTACTCTTATTTCGAATGACTTCAAGGGTTCTTTATAGTGTCCTTAGTAAAATTAGTACCATAGGCAGCACTGTACACTCCATACCTTTGAACAGTTTGGAGCACTGTATCCGCCCGACCGGGATTCGAACCTGGTACCTCCTGGTTACAAGACACAGGTACGAATGAGCCATCGGGGCCTAGAAAGCGATGTAAACCCGGTAATAACCTGTAGAGGGAGTGCCACGTTATCAGGGGCTGCAGACATTACAGTCTCAAAGACTACAAGGCACCAGACCCCCAGATAGATACACGTAGTTCTGAGAGCAAGATAAATATACCGCTGATAGACGTAATCATAAGGACTCTCAAGATTATACTGGATACAAGAAAAAAAATACGTCGAATATATGTCATAAAAAAAATTCTTCAGAAAAAGTTTTATATAGCTCACTGTAATAAGTAAATAGGTGCTTGTGATAATTATGTTATCTGTGAAAGTTACAGTTATATAGTGGAACATCCTTAAAAAACGTCGTGTCAGATTTTGTGGGAAAAATTTCAATGGAAAGGACTTTTATAACTCCTCGGTAGATGAGAGAAAATGATACAAAAGTAATCTAATCTAATAGCTTTTACACTCAAAAGAACAGACTTATTTTGAAAAACCACCCAGTTTTTTACTGTATGTATATTAAAGTAAAGTACAAAGGCTTCTTCGTTATACTGGACTATGATCTATCTGAATGCATACCATAGAAATATATGAACAAAGATCTCATAGGCCCATGTCCAGAAAAATTGTATTCTTGGAAAAGCGTTTCATTATTATATATTATTATTATGCTTAAGATAAGAGCACAAGTCAAAATGTCACTCATTTGAGTGCCACTTACGACATTTGGACTGGTGTCCCACTTATAAGATTTTGGATGCTAGAGTTCGATTATCTATGCATACAAAAGTAAAAGAGGAAACGCACTTTAGAAATACGTTGTTGGAGAGTGTGAGAAACCTGGATGATTTTATGGGTACTTCTCCATGAAGATGGTGATCAGACAATGACCTTCATCAAGGTGATCCATGTGAGAGTAGTTAGGCGGCAGTATAGGCACACTTTAGTGTCTTATTGTGGTTTGTATGACCTTCCTCAAGGTGATCTCTAGGACAGTAGTTAGGCGGCAGTATAAGAACACTTTGGTGTCTTATTGTGGTTTGTAAGAGAGCGACTACAATATAATGTGGGTCAGGGCTTCAAACCCACGGATGTGTGTGATTGACAGAGGCAATACAGTTACACACATCAGTGTGGGGAACGTATAACGAATATAGCCTTGTCGTACAATTAGTCATTTTATAATAGTGTGTAATAAATACTTAAGATGTCCACATATATAATGATTGTGTGTCACAGTGTTATAATAAAAAATGCAGCAACATACGATGTCCCGGTTTTCAAAATAAACTGTTTTTCAATATGGTAGTAACTGTATGACAGGAATGAAGATTTTAAAATGCAGACAATAAATTAAGTTTAATTTTAAAAATGTTAAAATAATTAATCAATTATAGTCGTGAATATATCTATATACTGTTGCTTACAGGGTTATAACACTACATTTTACACTGTAGTGTACATCGTGAATAAAAAAAATTGTTTTAGTCCACATTTCCAGACCCTCGTCCCCCCCCCCCCCGGATCAGAAGTGTTTCCCCTTTACATCACACTAGTGTGTAAGTGTGTTGCCCAGGTTGCCATGTTTATCACAGAGAACATGGTGAATTGCTGATGAAAGAGAACAGAACAAGAATGAGAATAAACGCTAAAAACAGACACCTTTCTCTCGGGTGAATCAGAATATTATGTGTAACCCAGCAAACACAAAACATTCGTATAAGATCTGTACATAGTTGGCCCAACGTCGAAGACGTTGGGCCAACATTATACAAATGTAATGCAAAACGTTTTGTGCTTACTGGAAAGCGAACTGCACTTTGGAGCAGTGCATAATGCCGAGGTCCTACTGTGCATGACAACATATTGACAAACATATCATTGCCTAACATTTGCCATACACCAGAAAAAATGAGTTAAGAATAGTGTTTACGTGTACTCGCTTTCTGCAAATTGCAGCAAAAGGAACCCGTAGTCCGGACTAAGTGCTACTCATATCGAACGGGACTCAAACTCAGCACCTAAAGTTACGAGCCACAGTCGAACTGAATACGCTAACGTGGCCATCTCTAACACTATTTATTATTTAACCCTCTCAGCGCTGGGATCGACTTTAGACGTCAGAATCTGACGTATTTAGACGTTGGATTTTGACAATTAAAGACGAAAGAGTAAAAACATTGATAATGGCCATAGACCCATAACATAGGTATTCAAATGAATCAGAAAGAAGTAACTAAGACATTTATGATGATTTCAAATTGAAAAACCCTTTGGTCTCTATGGTTTATATATGCAAAAAATCAGCGCTTTAACCCTTTAAGCCCTCACGATGCATTAATGCATCATTTTACATCCCTGATAACAGCCTAATGTTCCTACAACCAAGGGTTTTAGAATGAATATTTCCATGTAACTGGTTTACCTATACATGGCAATGCTCTTTACTTTTTCAACCACGTCAAATCATCTTCGTCCACTACAAGTCGAGAATTGCGGCAGCAATTCGCGGCTTGTAGTGGATGAAGATGACAAGGGTAAATTCAGGCTTGAAAGGTTTAAGGGTTAAAAGCTGAACTTACAACTCCCACTCCTATATCTAGCACACATGGTCATCATCATGGCTGCCATGGTAACAGTTACACATAGGCACCACCCCGGGTCTCTAGCCGGGTCTCTAACCCGGGGGGGGGGGGGGTGAGTATTACTCACAGACACCACCCCCGGGTCTCTACCCCGGGGGACGTACTCTACACGGGATCACCCCCAGTGGTTCACTCCACAAACTAATACCAGATTTTACTGAGCCAAGTATTACTGCAGTCACTAAATACAGACAGTGAGTTTCATACGTTGCTTTTGGTTCATACGTCGTTTTTTGTTGATACATTGTTTTTGTCGTTTTTTATTCATACGTTGTTTTTGTCGTTTTTGGTTCATATGCCTACTTTGTTTTTGGTGTCCAGTATTATTCTTATATTAAATACAGGTACAACATACAATGCAGCTAGAAACTAATCTCTAAACGCAAAACTTTTAATATTATACAATAATTACTAAGGTGTACTAGGCCTACTACTACAAGACCCTAGTATTAATAGTAGACCACCGGACTAGGGTCTGATAATACTATAATCTAGTATTAATAGTAAGCCACCGGATTAGGGTATGATAGTACTATAATCTAGTATTAATAGTAAACCACCGGATTAGGGTCTGATAATACTATAATCTAGTATTAATAGTAGACCACCGTACTAGGGTCTGATAATACTATAATCTATAGTATTAATAGTAGACCACCATACTAGGGTCTGATAATACTATAATCTAGTATTAATGGTAAACCACCGGACTAGAGTCTGATAGTACTATAATCTAGTATTCATAGCAGACCATCGTACTAGGGTCTGGTAGTACTATAATCTTGTATTAATAGTAGACCACCGTACTAGGGTCTGATAATACATAATCTAGTATTAATAGTAGACCACCATACCAAGGTCTGGTAATACTATAATCTAGTATTCACAGTAGACCACCATACTAGGGTCTGATAATACTATAATCTTGTATTAATAGTAGACCACCGCATACGTGTGTATTCTCTGTTCAACAAGCCCTACCCAGATGTAAGTAAGGCAGTCAGATTCCGACGCGGCGCCGGCCTTATCTTATACAGGTAAAAGAACAAGGCGACCAGACAAATTAACCGTGCTTACGTGCACCTCTGCCTTGTACACGTCATGTACAATCGTGAAGTGTACACTCATTAGTAGTAGAGGCTGTGTCGTACACGCCTATAATGACGTAATAATGACAGAATACTTACTGATCACTGCGCCAACACAGGTGTTCAAAATGTCCATCACATTCCAAGATACAGACTGTAGAGCAATTGAGAGCGCTCAGTACTCCTACGATCCGGATAACAGCAGATCTCAAAATTGATTTGAAGCCCAATTCTCTCATTTCCATCAGAGAAGTTAAAATCACCACATTTCTAATGGTAATGAGAGTATTTAAATATAAGACCTAAGATAAAGATAACTATTGAACCTCTAACACAGAGCTAACTATAGCACTGTTACACATAACCCCGAGATAGAGATAACTATACCACTGATATAAGCAGGTAAGACCAATCTGAAGGGTCCGGGTTCTAAAATGGTATTAGATTACGGTTATTACGTCACAATAATGACGTAATGGGAGCAGGACACCGATCTTCTTCATTGTGGTGGCGCTCCACTATATTCTAAGGTGAAGATGCATCCTAATTCATGTTAGCAAACAAATAATACTTATCCCTTTAACCGCCGGTGCCGCATATATTTGGATTTTTATTTTGTATTAGCACATAATGCACCACCTTTTGAACATGTTAATATAAAATGTGACATCAATAAACAATAATTGAAAACAGTTGACCTCCATTTTGTCAAATTTGAATAATTTTCACTCACTTGAAGTTGTGGATCGCGTCAGTGAGACACAACTTCAAGTGGGTGAAAATTCAGATTGAATAATTTGGCGGTTACAGGGTTAAATCGGGTGAGTCGTCTCGCTTCACTGATCAACAATATTTGTCTCCTGGACGTTAACCACAGTGCGAAGGCGGGTCGGCCCACAATATGTACTCAGCTAATTGTGACGACCCACCTACTTTAAAGGGACTGGCCCAGGCTAAAATCATTAAAAAATCGGTGATTTTATTTCGGCTTCTTAATATGACCATATGATGTAAACCTGTCCATAGACTGGAACTGCAAAAGTTTTTTTTTGTGCTGCGCATTCACCAGTTAGGCTCAGCCTGGGCATGTCCCTTTAATGGTCTTAGCACCCAGTTTCACTCCGTTAACCTTCCTAACGACCAGGTGCTCGATCTGTGTCCGTCATTTGTAAAATATGAAATTTGAAATCTGTTTATAGTGACAAACTAACAAATTCACTCTTTGTTTAATTTTATTCCAACTACTATATGTGGAGCAATTATGCTTGAAGTGGTGAAGCTAACACTCACATCTGGCTGGCAGAGCCATAACATTAGATGCCTTATGTAACTTGGGACAGGTCTTCTTTAGCTATTGCATATTGCATATCTGTTATCAGGCATATTACATGTGTTGATTGGTAAATTATCACAGCAACGAGAGACGCTGACGTAACCCAACCCCCTAAATATAGACAGGTGTGAGGGTACCCCCATATAAGCATATTTATAATATGAAAAACGCATGCTGCGGCAACGGAAACCACGTTTTGCTTAAGCCTGACACCCTGATAAACAATAAAAAATGGTGTCCACATAGTAGCAAAGTGTTACCCTTAAACCTATGTCTAAAGCACTTTTCAGATTCTGCCACCAGGCTAAATGTCAGACTGGGCTGGTTGATTGAAAACAGTTAAAATCCCCCACTACAATCACACCTCCGTCTCCAGATCTGTCCTAGCTGACGAACAGCAGCAATAAAACTAACCAGTGTTTATACAAAATCACTGATTATCTCTGGAAACAATAGCTGTACCCATGGTAACGGGATGCTGACGATGGATGCCTCGCAGATGCTGATGTCTGGAGAGGTGGAATATGGTACAGCAATCTACATCAGCTGATGGAGGCGTGAGTGATGGGGACAAAAACTGTACCACTCCCCACCCTAACCCACTCAAACATCATCTGGTAAAATCACTGGTCAGATAAAAGTTAGAAAAGTTGAAGACATATCTCCAGCTATGTTTCTTGGTGTACATGCCGACAGGGTGGTCAAACACATTGCCTGAAGACCTACCACCCATCAACATGAAATATTGACCAAATGTCACATCAAAGTTGGTCTACAATACTGAAGCTAGACCATCTGGTAAGTGATGCAATCCCTGTGTCGCGTTAATGATGAAATGAGACCTGTCATTTGGATATTTTATTCCGTGTTATAGAAACCAATTGTTCAACCTTACAGTGCGGGGATCGACATTGGTCGTCAAAATCTGACATTTTTAGTTTAGTCAAATAAAGTCGATCCCCACACTTGAAGAATAAAAATATGTATAATGACCGTAGACCTATAAGATAGTATTCAAATGAAGCGCAAAAAGCTAACTAAGAAATTTATGACGATTTCAAATTGAAAAAAACTTTGATCTCCATGACTTATACAAAAATATTCTGTGGTGTGAGGACTCATAGTAAGGTCTCATTCCCAATCCCTTGTGGTTCTGAAGATATAATGTCTACTATACCCCGAATAATGCCTACTATACCCCGAATAATGCCTACTATACCCCGAATAATGCCTACTATAACCTGAATAACGCCTACTATAACCCGAATAATGCCTACTATACCCAGAATAATGTCTACTATACCCCGAATAATGCTACTATATCCCGAATAATGCCTACTATGCTCCTAATAATGCCTACTATAACCTGAATAATGCCTACTATACGCCGGATAATGCCTATTATACCCCGAATAATGCCTACTATGCCCCGAATAATGCCTACTATAACCCGGATAATGCCTACTATGCCCTAAATAATGCCTACTATAACCCGGATAATGCCTACTATACCCCGATTAATGTCTAATACATCCCGGATAATGCCTACTATACCCCGAATAATACCTCCTATACCCCAAATAATGTCTACTATACCCCGAATAATGCTTAGTATACCTCAAATAATGCCTAGTATACCCCGGATCAAGCATGCGATTTGAAGTAAACAGTTCAGAGTTATTGATGCTTGCCTAAACTTGGCCTCTGGTTATATCCCAGCAAACACGAGGCATTTACTCAATGCTGTTTCAATGTTGGACCATCGTCTTCGACGCTGGCCCAACATTGAAACAGCATTGAGCGAATGCCTCGTGTTTACAGGAATGCCAGTGATTATGACGTCGGCCTACCTGGTTTGTCACCCGGCCTGGGTGCATCTGTCCCTACAGGAATCCTAGAGGTCGTGTAGATGGGTTTAGAGGTGGTTGTGTCCTCGCGGCCACTACCTCCGCCGGATATGATGTCATCGCTCAGGTAATCCTCATCGTCTACCATGTTAGTGTGCGGCGCGTCAGCCAGGGGGCGCATGTTAATGTCTATGAATTCAAAATCCTGAAACACAGAAAGAAAAGCTCAAATCAGTATCTGTAGTAATTCATGTTAGTATGCAAATAACACTAAAACTACATCACTGATTGATTGATTGATTGATTGATTGATTGATTGATTGATTGATTGATTGATTGATTGATTGATTGATTGATTGATTGATTGATTGATTGATTGATTTATGGACTGATTGATCGACTGATTGATTGATTGATTGATTGATTGATTGATTGATTGATTGATTGATTGATTGATTGATTGATTGATTGATTGATTGATTGATTGATTGATTGATTGATTGATTGATTGATTGATTTGGTAGATAAAGTGATTGGTTGAACGGATGAATAAATAAATAAATGAATGATCTGCAGTTATTTATCTCAGTGAGATGCGCAAATCGTGTGCATTAATAATGAAAAGACTGCTTTGAAGAACACGTCCACTAGCTGTTTGTCGTGCCTCTGAGATCAATATAGGGCTCAGGTGATCTAGGTTTTGTAGACGTTCACAGATTAATCATCATTCAAATACACCACATGGTTTTGGTCATGAGCAAACTTTGCCAGGAGCACTAGTCATTGAAATATGTTTTGTTATTGATATATAGTAGATTAATAACAAATTAGCAATTGAATTTTAATGCATAGGCGATGAACTAGCTCTTTTCAATAATGATTCGTGTTACCAAAATAACTATTTGCATTATTTCAATGTACGTTTGTGCTTGAGATCAGTATTCAAATAATTTGAATAATCCTTCATGCTCGGTCAGACTATATTAGCCTCGCTCTGACGATGGGAAATCAATAAATACAATAACTACGTCATTGTGACAGTGTATGTCACTCTGGTGGAGGAAGAGACCAGGCTAGATTGTCTGGTCAACCAGGGCATAGAATCAGTGATCCAATGCTAGCATAATGCTGGGCCAACGTCTACAACGTTGGCCAGCATTATGCCAGCATTGGAGCAAACTCTCCAGTGTTCATGGTCTCTGGAATGATAACTGTGTGACGTCACCGAGGCCACATCGACGCTCCATGGCAATAAAGACGATGCTATCGGAGGTCAGCGGCTCCGTGGTGTCTGCCTGAGACACTCTGGGCCCTGCGATGTCTCACACCCTTTAAGACTCCAGGGCAGTGGATCCGGATTTACCTTTTCAAAAACCAAATTTTCTAAATATCAATCACATTTGCCAAAACATCAAACTTTGTTAGGGTAGTGCCTCAAACAATGTTTAATACCCAAATTTACTTTTTTCAGCAGGAGTCCAAGCAAATTTCCATTGTACCCCCTTTTTATATTGGATCCGCCCCTGCAGGGTATCTCCGTGGATAGCCTACTTACAGGGCACCATTTCAACATAATGCAATCTGATTAATTATCAACTCCATGCCGTCTTTATCTCACATTTAGATCTCCGTATAATCTGTTTCCCAATGATGCATAATACCAAGACTTTTCCATAGCTATAAATTATCCATTTTATACAGTTATATAAAGTTATTGGTATTATGTATCGTTGGGATGAGATGTGTTGATCTCAGTGTCAAGGTACCGTACCACGTCCACCTCAAACCTTGAGGCTCTAATCATCACAATTTGTAAACTTACAACGCTGAAATAATTTTGTATAAACAATGAAAACCGAAGGTTGTTTTTTTCAATTTGAAATCATCATAAATGTATTAGTCATAGCTCTTTCCGCTTCACTTCAATACCTGTGTTATGGGTCTATGGCCGTTATAAACATTTCACTCTTTCAGTGCCGGAACCGATGTCAAATATTGCCTTACAGGGCGAAACGTGACGTTAAAATCACTCACTAAATTCAGCCGTGTGACATACATATAAACTAATAGGTCGATATTGATATGACCTACCTCACCGACAGCTGATTGGGCAACATTATTATGACCCGGTCGACATTACAATGACCTACATAGCCGACAACTGATAGGTCGAGATTGCAATCTAGATTGCAATCTCGACCAATTAGCTGTCGGTTATGTAGGTCATCCGGGATAAGAGCGCGGCCTTGGAGAAGTGTAGCAGCGAGGAAACTAGTATGACTGAGAGATGAGGATCAGAAAGTAATAATTCCTCTCTCATCTCAAACACTGGACATGATGCCAATGCTGGGCGAATGTTGGGGCAGTGTAGTGGACAGTTAGTGGGTCAGCATCAAGCCAGTATTGGGTCAACGTCTTGTCTTTGCAGGGAATTCCTTTCTATCTCAAACATTGGGGAATTAATTCCTCTCTCATCTCAAACACTGGACTAGAAATTAAATGAATGGGGTTTTAGGCTACCTTTGTGCACATATAGGCTAAACTGGGCCAGGAGAACCTCCCGAGGACACTGAACTGGAGGACGATGCTGGGCGAATGTTGAGTCAGCGTTGTGGACAGTAGTCCACATTAAGCCAGATTTGGTTGATTGTCTCTTGCTTTGTTGATCTAATGCTGGTTTTGTTGAAGCAGAATCTGCGACGATGGCCCAACATTAACCCTTTAACCGCCGGTGTCGCATATATTCGGGTTTTCATTTTTTTATTAGCACATTAAGTACCACCTTTTAAACATGTTAAAGATAAAATATGACATCAATCAGCAATATTTGAAAACAGTTGACTTGATTTTGTCAAATCTGAATAATTTTCACTCACTTGAAGTTATGGATCGCGTCAGCGAGACACAATTTCAAGTGGGTGTAAATTCAGATTGAATAATTTGGCGGTGAAGTGTTAAAACAACATTAGGCCAATGTCTCGCATTTCCTGGGTTTAGGAGTTTGGATATGACCCAATGTTGGTTTATTGTTTGCACACCGTGTGCGACGTTGGCCCAACATCGAACCAGCATTGGCCCATATATCGTATTTGATGGAATTACGATACATTGTCCTAATGCAGGTTCAATGGTTGCCCAACGGCTGAGACGCTGGCCCAACATCAGACCAGCATTGGGACAACGTCTGAAATTTCTAGTAATACAAGATGTTTAGCCAATGCTGGATTTATGTTGGCCCACCGTCTGCAACCCTGGCCCAGCATTAATCCACAATTGTCTGGTATTTACAGTGTGACACAAGTCTGACACCAGTCAGCTATAAGGTCAATCTAATACTGGGATGTTGTATGGATTGCCAATAGTATCAGACCATGGGAGGAGCGGGAGCAAGCGCTACTGACCGCTCTCCTAGACAGCAAGGCGAGGATTGACCCAATGTTGGGTTATTGTTGGGCCATCTTCTGCGACGCTGGCCCAACAATAAACCAACATTGGGTGAACGCTTCTCTACTCACGGCACTCCTAGACATCAAGGCGCTCACAGAGGGAAAGGGAACGAGTCTGAGACGGATCCAGCAACGGGGGTATTGCTTTTTCCAGAAAATATTAAATTGTGAAACCCTTTCAGCGCCAGCTTTAGACATCAGAATCAGCCGTCTACAGACGTCAGATCCTCATGTCTAAAGTCGATTCCAGCAGTGAAAGAATTAAAACATTTAAATTGGCCATAAGTATTTAAATGAAACAGATAGAGCTAACTAAGACATTTATGATTTCAAATTGAAAAAAACGTTGGTCTCCATGGTTTGTGCAAAAATATTTCTGCTTTGTGACTTGTGAGGTTACAAGCTGTTCATCTGTGAGCATCAAGCCTGCACTATTTTCATCCTGAGATTAAACGATGCTCCAATTTTTGGAATGTTTAGCTTTTCGTTACGTAATGCTGAAAAAATGAAACCCTTGTGTTGTGCCACTTGGAACCATAGGGGCACGAGACCCCATGTTCAAATGAAACAGCCTTGCTTAGTCAAAAGAGCCATATGTTCTTTTGACTAAGCAAAGCTGTTCCATTTCAACAGGGGTATGTTGTATGTTGTATGTTGTACTTTTAACCTTAGGTAGAGCTTGCTTGTAAATTCCTGTTTATAACTAGATCGCCGGTAAGCACTTGTTAAATCCTGATGGCTATTGAATCTCCATTAATCACTAGTAAACCGTTTAGCACTCTACTCGACCTGTAAGTGTAATCCTAAAGGTCACAGCTGTAAATATTTACAGTTCAATAAATATAAACAACCGTTACTCGCGGTGCTGTAATAAATTAGATAAGATTGGTTTGGAGTCACATGCTCAGAGCGAAACAGGGGACAGATATCCTCACGCTCAATCGCCCTTCACAAGGTTTGGCTTGTCGAAGCCGCAGGCCCGCGGCTTCGACAAGTCAAACCTTGTTGAAGGGAAGATGAATCGCCATTAGCTCTGATTTTTGTTCTGGACAATCGCCATTGGCCCTGGTTTTTGTTCTGAACAATCGCCATTGGCCCTGCTTTTTGCTATGGACAATCGCCATTGGCCCTGGTTTTGGCCCTGCTTTTAGCTCTGGACAATCGCCATTGGCCCTGGTTTTTGCTCTGAACAATCGCCATTGGCCCTGGTTTTTGTTCTGAACAATCGCCATTGGCCCTGGTTTTTGCTCTGAACAATCGCCATTGGCCCTGGTTTTTGTTCTGAACAATCGCCATTGGCCCCGATTTTTGCTCTGAACAATCGCCATTGGCCCTGGTTTTTGCTCTGAGCAATCGCCATTGGCTCTGGTTTTTGCTCTGAACAATCGCCATTGGCTCTGGTTTTTGCTCTGAGCAATCGCCATTGGCCCTGGTTATTTCTCTGAACAATCGCCATTGGCCCTGGTTTTTGCTCTGAACAATCGCCATTGGCCCTGATTTTTGCTCTGAGCAATCGCCATTGGCCCTGGTTATTTCTCTGAACAATCGCCATTGGCCCTGGTTTTTGCTCTGAGCAATCGCCATTGGCCTTTGGTTTTTGCTCTGAACAATCGCCATTGGCCCCTGGTTTTTGCTCTGAACAATCGCCATTGGCTCTGGTTTTTGCTCTGAGCAATCGCCATTGGCCCCGGTTTTTGCTCTGAACAATCGCCATTGGCCCTGATTTTTGCTCTGAGCAATCGCCATTGGCCCTGGTTATTTCTCTGAACAATCGCCATTGGCCACTGGTTTTTGTTATGGACAATCGCCATTGGCCCTGGTTATTTCTCTGAACAATCGCCATTGGCCCCTTGTTTTTGCTCTGAACAATCGCCATTGGCCCTGGTTTTTGCTGTAGATAATCGCCATTGGCCCCTGGTTTTTGCTCTGGACAATCGCCATTGGCCCTGGTTTTTGCTGTAGAAAATCGCCATTGGCCCCTGGTTTTTGCTCTGGAAAATCGCCATTGGCCCTGGTTTTTGCTGTAAACAATCGCCATTGGCCCCTTGTTTTTGCTCTGGACAATCGCCATTGGCCCTGGTGTTTGCTGTAGACAATCGCCATTGGCCTTTGGTTTTTGCTCTGAACAATCGCCATTGGCCCCTGGTTTTTGCTGTAGACAATCGCCATTGGCCCCTGGTTTTTGCTGTAGACAATCGCCATTGGCCCCTGGTTTTTGCTGTAGATAATCGCCATTGGCCCCTGCTTTTTGCTCTGGATTGACCATTGAACTGTAAGATGTCTGACTTTGCCATTTAAAGCTTTAATCCACTACAAGGTGCGAATGTAGCGGATGAAGGTGATTTGAATTGGGATAACAAATTACAGAATTTCCCCCACATTTTTAAAACAGTTTTGAAGCACATCAGACCATGACGGTTTCAAAAAAATTATGCGTGCATCTTATTATGTTTAATGTGCTAGTATATGTTTTCATATTATATGTTTTTCTAATGATGTAATCTGAATTTCCTACATGCTCTTATATCAGCAATTTCATGTTTCATATAATGTTGACTGTTTTCATATTATAATGGTTTTCATATGATATTATATGTTTTATCACCACATGTTTTTATATTATATGTTTTGATATGCTATTATATGTTTTCAGGATGTGAACTGATGGTGTGAGGTATCATGATGGCTCCAGAGGGGTTTGGCTATTGGTTTGATGCTGGCTCCCCGTTATGCGTTACGTGGTTTACCCTTGAAGCGCTGACTATTGTATAAACCATGGAGACCAAAGGGTTTTTCAATTTAAAATCATCATAAATGTCTTATTTAGCTTTTTCTGATTCATTTGAATACCTATGTGATGGGTATACAACCAGTATAAATTTGTTTACTTTCACAGTGCGGGGATCGACTTTAAACGTCAGAATCTGACGTCTACAGACGTCCGATTCTGACGTTTAAAGTCGATCCTCGCGCTGTAAGGGTTAATATTTGCTGACACACTTGAGAGCGTGAGGTAGCGATGACTCTCCTTAAGTGACATTACTAAACATGCCGTCAATTTCTGAATACTAACTGTCGCAATATAGAACCGAGACATTATAATCACAGCTGAATCTGGACTAGTTTTGTGCCAAGAGCGAACACAAAATGCCAACCCAATTCTGGGTCGACATCTGCAACGCTGACTCTACATTGAATGAGCACTTGAATTGCTTTGGCCTGGATTATGACTCATGATCATAATGAGGATTTAAACGCCTGTGAGCTCGGTCCTTTGAGGATTTGGGGTTTCTCTATATATCATAAAATATTATCATTTGATGTTGGGCGACACGGTGGGCCAATATCGGGTAGACATTGAATAGATGGCTCGTGTTCGCTGAGTAGCAATCAATCCATTTTACAAAAATACTATCTTCATGTTACATTGCGGATAAACTGTACGATCTGACAAGCGGTGTATATTATAATAATCTGAATCATTTCATTTCTATCACCTCATTATTATCCTAACTATCATTAAAATAGCCATTTTTGGTATCGTAGTCGGTCTTAACATATGCTATTTAATGAAATGTTGTGCATATATATATTTTTATGTATATAATACTATTTTTAATACAGTCAGTCTTTTGTAACTCACATTAAGTGACCAGTCACTATATTATTATGACATGTCATATTATCCAGAAAAGTAAAATGGATGAGACACAAATAAAGAATAACTGACTACTTTAATAATTTCTTATTGAGTGGTTGATTGATTACATTGGCTTGACGTCCCAGGCAAGCCCAACGCTGCGACGCTAGACCAACATTAAACCAGCATTAGTTTGTCGTTGCTGTCACAGACTCAGTGATACATACAGGACACCAGTGTTACAGCTATGCCTATAAGACGAGAAGTCCACAGTTCAAGGACAAACTCCAGACACTTAAGACATGTACTGATTCTCAGTCACTGACAGCTTAAGATAAAATACATCTTATACTTCATAACCTTAAGAAGTGTACTGAATCTCAGTCACTGACTACTGAAGATAAAACACATCTTATACTTCATAACCTTACGTCACATCCCCACAATGTTGATGACTAATACAACACTTACAGCTGCAATCAAAGTACAGCAACATAAACCTTGTATTACAATGTATTTGTTACAAGTGCAAAATTATACACAAAAATATTTAACCATTCCAAATGGTCTGTATGTCTAAATCGTGACGAATTGGAGAATGGATCTCCAACAAACTTTTCTCAAATAGGGTGATGCTTTATTTGTTAGGAAAATTCTTGAAGCTGCATGAATGTATGTATACAGTGCTAGCAGCACAAGGGTTCCCAGGGAGGGGGGGGGGGGAAGTGTTTGTCAAGTTAAATAAAGCATGACACATGTCTGGGAATGTCATGGACTCAGCCGGGATTGTTTTACGTGTCCTTGATTATTATATTGCTGAGTACCCCACTACAATCTGTTGTCAGTACGTCTTGTTGGGTAAGTACACGTGCGTACCAATAGTTGACGCCTAAGTTAAGTAGGCGAGAGATCAAGTACCCCAGTTAACCCTTTACTTGCTGATCACGACAATTGTCGTTTTTAATCCGTTTTATCAGCCAATTAAATCACCGTTATTGCGAATGAAATGACTTTAAACATCAATATTTGTGAATGTTTGATCTCAAATTAAACAAATATGAGTAATTTTCAGCCACTTGAGGTTGTGGATCGCGGTAGCGAGACACAACCGCAAGTGGGTGAAAATTCAAATAAATTAACTTAGCAGGATAAGGGTTAGTACATACATCAAGATATTAGTGTTATCGATATTAGCGATGTGACGATCTATAAAAGTCAAACGCCAGTGGTGAGACGAAAGCATTGTTAAATAGATTAACTAGAATTGAAAAACCAGGATACTTTTCAGTGTTTTTATCCCTGGTGTTCCAGAATGGTGGTCACATTGTATTTTGAATGCATAATGTATTTATCATACTGATGTAAACCCTATTTTATGTGAATGCTGGATAAATCAATCTATCTATATGACTGTAACGTCAGTGTCAAGGGTTCGATCCCTGCGGATGAGCATGTAGGTCTGTTGGAAATATGCATCTTCCCACGCCGGGAAGATGAAAATATGTCTATGTTTCTCCACTCTCAGGCGAACACGTTAAGTTGAGTTAATATTAGTATGATTCGCCAAGCGAAGCCTGTGCCTACTCATTCAGTCCCTAGGGAGTTGCGTTTCAGAATAGCCCTGCCAGCATGTTACCTCTAATCTACACAATGATATAGAATACAAGATATTGTGAAATTAGTAACCCAGCTGGTGTGTCAGTAAGGCCTACTATCAGGCGTAGTCCCGTTTATGACGCAATCAAACCATTAGAATATGTTAACGGGTGCATCTAGAACTTTCAGTGAAAGTACTGGGTTATATATTTGCCACTTAATATATTACAGGGGGAGTTGACCTGTCCCTGAAGCCGTTTCCTAATACGCAGCTATCTGAAGTGTAGGACAAACATAAGTGCCACCAAGTGATACATGTGAGTTAACATGGACAGGTTCACAGAAACGTCAATGACACGCAGTCTGTCTCACCACATGTTGAGAATAGACTTTTTTCAATTTTCTCAGTTATTTTTTTTATGAGTGAGGTCAA
Source organism: Flabesymbios commensalis (assembly GCA_964017125.1). Taxonomy (NCBI): domain Eukaryota; kingdom Metazoa; phylum Annelida; class Polychaeta; order Terebellida; family Flabelligeridae; genus Flabesymbios; species Flabesymbios commensalis. The sequence goes on from OZ024917.1 coordinate 68,746,877, forward strand.
CCTCACATCATTCTTCCAGCTATATACCACCAACACCCTGGTGAACTTCGTTGTGTATTTCAGAAGTTAGACATGACAAGTAGCAATTCTTGGAATGTGACTTGTCATTTTGATCATTTTATTACATGTTATACAGACGGGCTTGTAAACTATTTGACAAATCTCTATGAAGCTGATGTAAAAAAGAAACTATTGTGAAATTAAACATACACCTATCATAAGGACTTATGAGTACAGGTAAGGACACTGTAATCAGCATATCAATCAACGAGGACAGGTTTGTGTAAGGTGTTGTTTGAGCTGTCGAGGGACCAAACCGCCACCTGGTATCAGTCACCACTATCACGAAGATGAAACATCTAGTATATCTACAATAGTTTTAACATTTATTGTTAAAATACTAAGATATAGTTCTGACTTCAGGATTCATGCTATATCGATATTACCACAAAGTGCAGGAAGTGAAATTAGTATCCACTCACTCACTCACTCACTTGTTGACAGTGAGGAGTCAAAATTCGGATCCCTCCACGTCTGGCTATTGAGCTATCAGGGAGTTGTTATACATGTGGCGACCATAAATCCTTTGTCTGTCAATAGATCAACCGATTCTATAAAACACCACACCTACTTAAGTAGGTCTACATGTCATTGTGGTCTGGAGTTTTTATTTATTGACCTTTTGTCTGGAGGACCATGGTACTCTCACTGTCAATGAGTGACTGATTTTTCTTTTATTGACCCCCCCCCCCCCTCCCGGATATAGATGCATTTCTTCAATTGTGTCTGGCTTTCTTAACCCTTTAAGTACTGAGCCCGCCTATAATTATTGTGAATGAAATGTGTGTTGAAGCATCCAGATTTGAAAATGTTTTGTCTCAAATTAAACAAATATGAGTAATTTTCATCTACGTGAAGTTGTGAGTCGCGGTAGCGAGACACAACTACATGTGGATCAATGGTGGAAATTTAAATAAAATAGCTTAGCGGAAATAATGTTAAGTACGTGCTTGAGCAGCCTCGCGAACCAAGGAGAACTAGCAATAGCTCATGAATATATCACTAATCCGAACGAAAAATTTGTGTCACGTCATTAGGCCTACATTTTAGAAAATAAAAATCTCGATGGCCGTATGTTAACGTGTTGTACTGAAACAAAGTCATTTGAATAGAAAATAACCGTAGAAAGCATTTGAAGTGTAATAAATCACGCAACTGAAGTCCATATGATTCAGTGGGCTAACCTACCCAGTGTAGGACCGACTTTAGACGTCAGAATCTCACGTATGAATCGATCCTCGCACTGAAAGAATTATTATATTGATTACCGTCGTAAGCCCGTAACATAGATATTCAAATGAAGCAGAAAGATCTAACTAAGACATTTATGATGATTTCAAATTGAAAAACACATTTGGTCTCCAAGGTTTATATAAAAATATTTCAGCGTTGAAAGGGTTAACCTCGCCTGATGTTGCCACTGGTTGTCTGAAGGTCCATGTTAATTGTTAGTTGTTAGTGAAAGTGATTGATCGATTTTAGTCTCAGCGGCATCGATCTGATTCATTGTAGTCTGATCGGTATCGATTTGTGGAATCCAGACCGCTTACAGAGGTAGTAACCATTTAAGCTCCAACTGTCACCCACAATTTCAAGTGGCCGAAATATATATCGAAAATTTTAAAGATTTATCAAATCGGAGGTCAATTATTTGTATATTGCTAGAAAAGCCACACATTCTCATATAAAATGTATGACTATTAAACTTTACAGCCCGGGGATCGTCTTTATACGTCAGAATCTGACGTCCATAGACGTCAGATTCTGACGTATAAAGATGGTCTCCGCACTGAAAGGGTAGAATATTTCTAATGGCCGTAGACGCATAACATAGGTATTCAAATGATTCGGAAAGAGCTGACTAAGACATTTATGTTGATTTGGCGTTAAAAACAACCTTTGAACTCCAGTTTAGAGAAAAATATTTGTAAAGTTTGAAGTTGTGATTTGTGACAGATGTTAAGCCCTAAAGTGCAGAAAACGTCACAGTATTGATAATCGTATGTCACACTGGAATGAGGTGAGATTAGACGTTTATTGGTAGGTAACTTTATAGTCCAAAGTAGCTAGAATTCCTATATCAATACTTATGTCAACACCCCTTCAAAATATATAAAATAAATAAATTACCTATTTATTTCTGTAAAAAATATCGTGAATGGCAGACTCGGAATCTTGTTTTCATATAAATGGTTTTAAAGCTCCCGAGAGAGAGAGCCTCACAGAGGAATTCCGCGTGAACAGTAGGGCAGCACTTGACCTGCGCCGTGACCTGCGCGGTTACCAGGTCTCTAGAGCAGACGAGAAAAAAACGCCATAAAAAGCGCGTTATTATCTGAGCTCTTCTGATTGGAGTGGCCAGACCACGTGACCCTCATCCGGGACATGCTCAGATCAGCCTTGTTCATGATGCCGATTATCAAAGCAAACACGACATATCAAACAAACCAGGAGCAATCTATTTTTTACAAATGATAGTTTTATCTCAGGAATGTTTCTACAGTACGAATGTTATCGATTAGGTATTACTTGCTGGTATTTTTAATTCACTTGCCAATAAAATAAATTGCGGCCTAAATGATTTAACGTTGGAAATTAGCAATATAAAAAAATATCCCTATATTCAGCAATCTGTTATCAAAGATTGACGAACAGATTGCGAAAAATATCTTTGGTGATCTGGTAATATTCGCGAAGTTTTAATTCTCGCGAGTTTCGCGAGGAGGACAAATTCGCAAATTCAAGAATCCCGCGAAAATTATTATTATAATAGCGTTACTAAAAAAAAATGAAAATTCGCGAATTCTAAATTTCATGAAAATTTAAACACGCGAAAATTACCAAATCTACAGTATATGACAGATTGACCTAAGTATCAGATTGGAATCAGTTATAAAATATTGTAGATTCCAAATCTGTCATTTCTGACCCATGAAAATCATCCTGCATGGTTCTTGGGTAAAATCTAATTTCAATTATCCCTCAAAACAAATGATTCGTCGATATTTAGGCCTTGAGTCTCTTATATTAGCAGTAGTTCCCATTCATTTGAAGTTGGTCATCACGTCACTAGCACGATTGGAAAATGAAATTAAATAAATGAGATAAAACTGGACCAGGAGGACCTCCTGAGGGTGATGAGATAAATGAGATGATACTGCCCTCCTGACACAGGACTCGAAATTCGAGCCCTGGAAGTTTGAGGCCGAGCACGTTACCTCTCGGTCTCGGAGTTTCCCCATAATATTGAATCATTACAAGTGAGCGGAGAAGAAAGATTTTGTTTCTTTGGAACTTGAAGGCCAGAGTCTGGAATGGAATGTGGTGGACCATGATGCAGCACGGCAATGTATGGCATACCACAGGGGCCATAATTACCAGATTGTGTACTGTTTATATTTGAGGAGTGATTGTCGTCTGAATTGATGGCTGATATCTCTTCACTGTTGCGCGGAGGTCATATTAACACTTGTACTGCTGAATTGTTTGTCAGTTTTTTTCATTAATTTGAAGCTGGAATTGCTAACGCAATTTCCAACTTCAAATTAATGAAAAATAAGTTGAATTACTGGTTTAATGGTTAAAACTTCCTGGTAGAGAAGTAGGAGATCGTGGGCTCGAACCCAGCTCCGCGGGGATCGACTTTCGACGTCATATTCTGGCGTCTAAAGTCGATCCCCGCACTGTAAGTGTAGAATATTTATAATATCCGTAGACCCATTTTTTGATCTCCATGGTTTATACAAAAATATGTCAGCGTTTTAAGGGTTAAAGCGTTAATCAAGGCTTATATGTCAGTGTGGTAAGGGTTAGAATGGTCATCCTTATTTGTCATTCAAACAAAAACAAATGAAGGAGAAAATGGCTTTAGGTTAAAAAGATTTAGGTTAAAAAGATTGATAAATGTGTTGATTCAAATTGTATATAGCTAAATATCGTTTACCCACTTGATGCCACTTTAAGTGAGTAACAAATAAATTATATAACTGTAAGATATAATGGCGTGACGTCTGCGATCTATTTTTAACAACAAAAATATTGGCCGAAATTTACTATTAATAAAGCACGAACTATAAACTGATAACAAGCATAATTCTTTAATATTTCAGCTTTGTTAGGGTTAATATTTCAGCGTAGTTCGAGTTAACTGATCAATTGTATTTCCAAGTGGCAATTTTGACAATAACACCAGATTATGTATGTCCATATACAGTATACGTGTATATATATATACATAGGTCTACATTACGAATCAATCAATGAAGACACTTAAGATATAAAACTGCCGATGAACAGTCTCTTATAGACAGAAGGTCAAGATAACATACTGTCAGACTACCAGGCCATCAGCTCTTGACTGTGGAATGTTTAAAACTGTGGTGTCAGCTACCATTCTTGCTAATAAGTCACCCATGTTTACATTGAGTAGTTTTATGTGGCGGCTGGGGCTGAGAACTAGGATGTCCTGTGGGCAGCACACTATCTGAGGACTACGATGTCCTGTGGGCAGCACATTATCTGAGAACTACGATGTCCTGTGGGCAGCACACTATCTGTGTAAGGCTGCCTGGCCAAAAAACACAATAGGCGTTGAGTGTTGCATCAGTTATATTTAAACAACATTGATTAAGTGGTATGGGACCTTTTCCAACACGATGGGTATAACTGACAACCAGGGTGTCTTGTAGGCCATCTATTGGTAGACTATCCTGTTGTCAGCTCACTATTATATCCACTTAAGTCTACCTGCCAAAAAACACCATAGGCGTTGAAATGCATTAGATATTGTTTTGCAACATTGATTAAATGGATGGGACTTTTTCCACCTTGATGGGGGTGATTCTGAGATTAAATGTAACACTTAAACCCCTAAATTGGATAATTTGAATAGTCACCCACTTGAAGTTGTGGATCGCGGTAGCGAGACACAACTTCAAGTGGGTGAAAATGTCAATTATTTAATCCGGCGCTTAAATGGTTACAGTGCTCATCGTGTCTGCAGCATGTTTTAGCCTTCCTTCAAAAAAGAATAATTTGTAAAGGAAATGAGCATTTAATTCACATTGAATCGGCATTGTTTTTTATTTAATTTGTACACCTATAAGTAATTTTGCCCCACTTAAAGTTGTGGGTCGCGGTAGAGCTTAAGGGGTGATGTTTTGAAGCTGCCTAAAATTAGGCGAAAAAAAAATTCTGTCATGGTGTACATTTCACTTTTAAATATCTCTTGTTCAGAATTAAATTCAGTTATCCCGCCTTACCATCATCAAACAGATAAAAATAGGTGCTTAAAGCGACCAGTTTACACAAAAAATTATAATCACATGTTTAAGTAATAAAAGTTCTTTAATTTGAGGTACTCTGTTGCACAATCAGCATAATCACTGATAATTATATAATAATGACACACATTTAAAATAAAATTTAAAAAATACCTTAGGACGTTATTTTATTAGATTCATTTATTGAATAGAAAAGAGAAGAAATTTCTGGATGTAAAGAGGGCTAAGCTAAGGGGTAAAGCCATCTAGACTATGCAGCATGTAGACTGTAGATCACTCGTGAAGTCCACAATCAGACAAACATGTTCAACAGAGCCAGATAAGACATACCAGATAAACATCGGTCATTATATAAGGAACGATAGATATCCTAAAGGGGCTGTATAAATTATCTGGTTAAGTGTAGTGTCACATGGTAGATATACTGACTGCTAGAGATTTCATTGTGTTCACAATCGTTTGTCAAGGCTGAGTGTCGTATTCTGAGGTTATAAATTCACTATCTTGGCCGTAACTAAAAATGAAATGAATCGGGCTTTAGGCCACCTTTGTGCACATATAGGCTAAACTGGGCCAGGAGAACCTCCTGAGGATGGTGAGATGATTGAGATGACACTGTCCTCCAGACACAGGATTTGAAATTCGAGCCCTGGCGGTCTGAGGCCGAGCACGCTACCTCTCGGTCACGGAGGCTCCCCACAATACTGACTTTCACACGTGGATGGGGAAGAAACATTTTTGTTTCTTTGAAACCGCCGAGACCGGGAACCGAACCCCGAACTCTGGCGTGAAAGGCAGCGGTGCTAACCACTACCCTAGGGCCCCCGCCCTTGGCCATAACTAATACATAGTATCCACATTTATAGCACAAACTTTCACAATTCTCAGCAAGCCCTAAAGTACTTTAAAATGTGTATGTATCGCACTACCATAGAATCTTCAAGAATCAGACAGACAAATCTCTGGTGTTTGGCCACCAAAATCAGACATCAAACCAATGATGGTTAATGCTAAGCCACGGTCTCCGACGCTGACCCAACATTGAGCCAGCATTGGCTAAAAGGCTTGCTTTTGTTTGAGACCTGATGAACACATATAGACTCTGTAATAAGGGTCAGTGACTGACGGCTTTATTATAAGCACTGTTTACCAACCGACAAATAACCACACAACTAAACAATAACTGTAAAAAACACCACACCAAATATGACACGAGGCTCTAACATCAGCGCACCGCTGGGCCAACGGATCAAATGTCGCCCCATCATTACACCAACGCTAAACCCTTGTGCTGCTGGATGGTTTGATTCTAACATTGGAATTACTAACGCAATGTCCAGCTTCAAATGTCAAAAATATGTTTATTTGATCAACTGAGCATTTACCACAGACACTTTTATTACCTTGGAGGGGCACTTTATTTGAAATATACCGCAAACATGGGCCTATGGTCCTATGCTTCTATAGTATGTCTCACCATGTGCTGGGAGAAAACTTTTTACATTTTATCGGTGACTACTACGGTAATATTTTTTTTTGTGTTTGAGATTGTTCTGGGATACTGTTTCCATCTTCCCGTACCATCCCTGAAAATGTGGTGGAATTTTACTGTGTAGTTCTTAAACTTGTGTAACCATTTGATAAATAATGGAATTCTTGTTTCACGGCGATGGTGAAATGAAACCTATCATTTTGATATTTTATTGCGTGTTATAGAAACCATCTTTTTAACCTTACAGCGTGGGATCGAGCTGAGAAAGACATTTATGATGATTTCGAATTAAAAAAATTGAAAAAAATAAAAAAAACCTTTGGTCTCCATGGTGTATACAAAAAGATCACAGCGCTTTAAGTGTTAAACTATTTGACAGATTTCTGTAAACTTCTCTGGATGACTAGAAAACATTGTCCAAATTTCATCGCTATTGGTTAAGTATTCGCAGAAGAAAACCCTCCCAGACAGGCTGATATGATATTTAAACGCTCTGCAAAGTCAAAAGACAGTATCTGCTTACTTGTAAAGTAAGCAGATACTGCCTTTTAGCTTTGCACAGCAGTTTAGTATGACTGGGGTTACTTGTTTGTTATCAGTATTAACTCTGAGGTTATTTTCTCCATCACACATCATAATCACCGGCTGCTCTGAGTGTTTACCGCCATTTAGTGGTAATGTTATTTGATATGAGAACACACGTTGACAAGGTATCTGTCATTATTAGGCAACAATAGGCAACCAGCCAAACACATTCTTTCTCACATTCACGCTGTTGGCTTTCACTGCCCATCTCGTAGTATACCTCCTTGACCCTCACAACGCTGAAATATGTTTGTATAAACCATGGAGACTAAAGGGTTATGCTCAATTTGAAATCATCATAAATGTCTTAGTTAGCTGTTTTCGCTTCATTTGAATACCTATGTTATGGGACTACGGCCATTTTTATTTTAAATATTGTAATTACAGCGCGGGGGTCGACGTTAGACGTCAGAATTTGACGTCTTTAGACGTCAGATTCTGACGTCTAAAGTCGATCCCCGAGCTGTAAGGGTTAACCCTATCCATAGCCGTTTTTAATCAATTAGATTTTCCCATTAAATCAATGTTATTAAGAACGAACTGTGTGCTTTGACATCAAGATTTCCAAAAGATTGATCTCAAATTAAACACATATCTTATGTGAGTAATTTTCTCCCACTTGAAGTTGTGGGTCGCGGTAGCGAGACACAACTTCAAGTGGGTGAAAATTTAAATAAAGCTAAAATAGCGGATCAGGGTTACCGCTCTACTACTGAGATGACAATAAAGTATAATATGTAAAAAAGAGTTTCAGATAAACATTTGTATGATAAATTGTATACTGCATCGCTGGTAGGCGAGATGAGGGGACCCGCTAAAAAAACTTATGAACACCATTTCTCTGATTCCAATTAAAAAGGTTAAGAGCAAATTATTTTTTTAATGGGAATTACAAAAAGTTGAGATGAACGCAATCTTAAGATTTCTGATAAGAAGGGCCTCTCGTCTCGTCACCACATCAAGCCGCCTGGCTGGCTTGATGTGGTGACTCCTATTGAAATCAGCCCATCTCGCCGCATATAAATCATAGGAAGGGGCCGTGGATTGGCGGAGCGCCTGACAGCCCTCGATAATCATGCATGCGTCGCGGATTCGAACCCCGCTGATACAGATTTTTCAGAGAAATATCCTTCTGTCTCCCCTCTCAATGTGACTATAGGAGATCAAATTGCGGCCTGTCGATGACGCATAATATTATGATTGAATGAATGCGGGGAAGAAATATTTTTTTCTTTGACACTTGAATGCCAGAGTGAGTGATTTTTTCAAGCAGGCAGCTTTAGCCACTGCAGCATGACCCCACCCTGTCTTTTGTCAGAGAGAAAGAGTCAGAGATATATATTGCCCTTTGTTCGGACATACATATACAAACAAATAGGCCTCGCCATTTGACCTTGGGCCACAGAGTTTATAAAGGTTAGGCCAAAAAAAAAACATAAAAAAAACATAATAAAACCACAATAAAAAACAATAAAACCATAATAAAACCATAATAAAACCGTTATGAAACCATGATAAAACCATGATACTCTCTTTGAAGATTACTAGTCTATAATTGCATAAACCCAGTAAACACAAAACATTTGTATAACATTTGTACAATGTTGGACCAACGTCGAAGACGTTGGGTCGATGTTGTACAAATATTATACAAAAAGTTTGTGTTTGCTGGGAAAGGTCAAGGTCAACCGCTTCAAAAATAACGTCACAGGCATATCAATATTTACATTCTTCTTGTTATAGAAAACGTTACCTATTATAACCTAGGAATGATGTTGGTGGTGTAAAATATACACTCACAGAGTCTAGTAGTTGTCCCTCATGTGAGTGACGCATACGGTACTCTAGATGCACTCAAAAGAGTGACGCAAACATCACTCTAGATGCACTCAAATGAGTGATGCATACTGCACTCTACATGCACTCAAATGAGTGACGCATACGGTACTCTAGATGCACTCAAATGAGTGACGCATTATGCACTCTACATGCACTCGAATGAGTGACGCAAACAGCACTCTAGATGCACTCAAATGCATGACGCATACTGTACTCTAGATGCACTCAAATGAGTGACGCATATGGTACTCTAGCTGCACCCAAATGAGTGACGCAAACAGCACTCTACATGCACTAAAATGAGTGACGCATATTGTACTCCAGATGCACTCAAATGAGTGACGCAAACTGTACTCTAGATGCACGCAAATAAGTGATGCATACTGTGCTCTAAATGCACTCAAATGAGTGACGCAAACAGCACTCTACATGCTCTAAAATGAGTGACGCATATTGTACTCCAGATGCACTCAAATGAGTGACGCATATGGTACTCTAGCTGCACCCAAATGAGTGACGCAAACAGCACTCTACATGCACTAAAATGAGTGACGCATATTGTACTCCAGATGCACTCAAATGAGTGACGCAAACTGTACTCTAGATGCACGCAAATGAGTGACGCATATGGTACTCTAGCTGCACTCAAATGAGTGACTCATACAGCACTCTAGATGCACTCAAATGAGTGACGCATACAGCACTCTAGATGCATTCAAATGAGTGATGCATACAGCACTCCAGATGCACTCAAATGAGTGACGCATATTGTACTCTAGTGCATTCAAATGAGTGACGCATACGGTACTCTGGCTGCACTCAAATGAGTATACGGTGGCTACACTCATATGAGTGCCGCATGCGATACTCTGGCTGTTAGGAGTCATAATCATTGACCTAGAACCTTTTCAATCCGTTTGGTTTTTATTCAGACGAACATGTGTGGCTTATTACAATGTATTACATTTGCATAGGTCCAAGAGTCATACATACCGTCACTTTGGACCCTTTCATATCCAAGTGACGATATATCATCACTTTGGTATCAAATACCGTTAACCCTTTCAATCCTGAATTTATCATAGTCATCTTCATCCACTACAAGCCGCGAATTGCTGCCGCAATTCTCGACTTGTAGTGGATGAAGATGACTTGATGTGGTTTAAAAATTGAAGAGAATTACCACGTATTGGTAAACCAGTTTCATTGAAATTTCCCTTCTAAAACCCTCAGTTTTAGGAAAATCAGGTATGTTTTCAGGGATGTAAAATGATGCTTTAATGCATCGTGAGGGCTTAAAGGGTTAACCCCGGCACCCGGAAATTTACGTCCATTTGTATTCACCTGGAGATGAGAATTGGTGCGGAAATACACATCTCAAACACATCTCAATGTGAATACAAATGGACAGATTTCATAAAACACCCAAGTATAACATGTCAAGCTGAGAACCGACTTATTCTGACGGATTATAACATTATTGTCATTCTATGAATTTGCAACGTGGTGAATGAATCTGACGAGGGCTAATAACAAGCTGAAAACGAAATAGATAATTATGCATGAGAATCGAGATGAAACCGGAGTACTAAAATTCAATGGAGTAATTATCAAGAATATATAACATGGTTTTATGTAATATTGGTAATATTTAAATGTAACCTTATCTAATTGAGCGAATCAATTTGATGGGATCTATCACTGCAATAAATATCGTTATATTTGCATCAAAGCAAAAAGCTGAAAATAAAGATTATCAAATTACGTATGAGAATTGTGATCTATCAGGGTATATTGGTCCACATTAAACAAGGATATGATGACATTACCTGTGGCGGTAATAGTGATTTGTCTAGCGGTCGCTAGGTGTCGTGTAAACACGCATGTGCAGCACACCTGGTGACAGTCACGTGACAAAGCCTATCAGGGACATTTAGACAAACTGTTATCCTGGGTACTTCACCTTCTGGTCACCAGACGTGTTGTAAGTTTGGCAGGCTTAATTCATCAATTCATTCTCCACCATATTATAGGCCTAGCCTACTGCTTGAATCTTTACAATTGGAGCACTGGAGATTAGTCTTTGGGGGTTTATCAGGGCTTGTAAATAAAGTTTATGTCTAAAAAAAATCTGTGCATGAGTGACGTTTTGTTTTAAATTTTATAAATCCAAAGAATGTTCTGTCACGTAAAATCGCGGATTGATGTACGTTTATTTCATTTCTCCCAATAAATGTTGCCTTTTCTGTGGACCTCTTAAGAAATGATGAGCAATTATCCACCATGCTGTCCGTGGGATGATAATAATGCGTGTTTACACGCCACCTAGCGACCACTAGACAAATCATTATTACCGCCACAGGTGATGTCATCATACCCTTGTTTAATGTGGACCAATATACCCTGATAGATCACAATTCTCACACGTAGTTTAATAATCTTTATTGTCAGCTTTTTGCTTTGATGCAAATGTGATCTGCAGCATTTTTTGGCAGTCGGCCCGCATTTTTGTACACTAAATCAGAGCACTCGGTAAATGCTTTGGATTCCCCACTGGGTTCCGGCGCCAGTCATCATGCCATGGAGATAGTGGAGGTTTACTATCTCCATGATAATACAATAGAGGTTCAATAGATATATCTCTTAACTGTATTACCCCCCCCCCCCCCCAACCTATAAAACATGTTTTTTCACATTTATTTTTGCATTGAAAACGTGAATAGGTGCCTCACTTCCTACCTAGAGGGGAATGAAGTTTAAATCGTCCTTATTAAAGTTTAAATCGTCCTTATTAAGTTGAGAACGTCTATATCAAAGTTTAGAGCCTCGTCATTTAAGTTTAGAACGTCCTTATATTAAAGTTGGTGTGAATAATGGATTATTCGATAATTCAGTCTTTGTATCAAAATATGACATGTGACATGGGTGCTTAAATGGTTAATAGCCGAAATCAACACAGCAGCACTGGTGAATGGGGTGATTTCAAACACTGTGGGCTCCAGAAGGTCTGAGGTAAGTGTCGGCACAACACTTGAACTGGATCCCATAAATCTATCTGGATCAGCTGTGAGTACATGGTCAGCAATGTTGGTTCAATGTTGGGCCAGCGTCGGAGACGATGGGCCAGCATTGAACAAACATTGGGTGACTGGGCAGTGAGAGAACAGAGTGTGTGACCTCCAAGAATCAACAGTTAGTTCTACCTGAACTATAGATGTCCTTCCTGAACCAATAACTGAGATTACTGAAGTTATGTTCACTCACTCACTCACTCACTCACTCACTCACTCACTCACTCACTCACTCACTCACTCACTCACTCACTCACTCACTCACTCACTCACTCACTCACTCACTCACTCACTCACTCACTCACTCACTCACTCACTCACTCACTCACTCACTCACTCACTCACTCACTCACTCACTCACTCACTCACTCACTCACTCACTCACTCACTCACTCACTCACTCACTCACTCACTCACTCACTCACTCACTCACTCACTCACTCACTCACTCACTCACTCACTCACTCACTCACTCACTCACCCACCCACTCACCCACTCACTCACTCACTCACTCACTCACTCACTCACTCACTCACTCACTCACTTACCCACTCAATCACCCACTCACTCACTCACTCACTCACTCACTCACTCACTCACTCACTCACTCACTCACTCACTCACTCACTCACTCACTCACTCACTCACTCACTCACTCATTCATAAAAGTTTAATAAGTGTTTAATTGTTGGTGGTGTTGAGTTCAGTTTAATTTACCTCGGTACACAAAGGGTTAATTTACCTCAGTACCCAAAGGGTTAATACACAACCACATGCAACGTTGGGCACATGATAAATGGAACCAATGTTGGCTCAATGCTGTGCCGACGTTGTAGACAGCGGGCCAACATGAATACAACGTCATATTAACGCTGCCACGCCGTGTGTGGTCCGTTACCATAGTAACATAATATTACCAGATGTCCTAAAAGCCCCTCTGGTGGTTCTCATTTACAGGTAACCATGGTGATAGAGATATTCACAGTATAACCAACAGCCATGGTGTGAGGTACGAGACTCTGATCAAACATTGGCACAATGTTGAGACAATGCTGGAACATGGCTGGGCCAGTGGCTGCGATGTCGGACCGACTTTGAGATGACTATAAAAAAATTTATTATCATCATGGTCAAGTCAGTTGATCATGATGATAATTATTGTAACTCCAGCTTTAGTCAAAACAGAGAGCTATTGTATTTATCCACCATTTATTTATTTATAGATATAACTAACTGAAAAAAAACATAGATCTAAAGACTTATCATGTTTCCACGTGAATTCTAGTTGAAGCATGCACCAAACAAGGGTAAAGCACTGTAAGGTCATGAGGGGCATTATTAGCCTCCACAGTGCTAAACCTTTCACCTGTCATATTTAGAATTACTGCACAGCCGCTCTGATTTTATTGCGAGGTGTAACATCATAATTATTAAAATGACTAGATAATAAATATAGATGTTTGGAAAATAAATATTTTAATATTAACCATTTATATGTTTATTTTTATGATATATTGTTAATTTTAGATCATGATGGCATGATAGATACATATAATATGGCTGGTATTTAGGGCACACAATCAGTGACGGTCAAATGAAGATAATATACCATGTAAGACCTCCTTGATTCAGATAATCTTTATATCAGCGACAACAGACATGCACGCCTTCATCTGAACCACTGTCAATACCGGGATTCCTACAGATCAACAGCTACAAAGATATTGCAATGTAGCTATATTCTGGGCCAGCGTCGCAGACGTTGAACCAACATTCAATCAATGTTAGCTGAACGCCTTGTATAGTGCTGAGAATGGAGTCATTCTCCGTCGTCTGTTCAGAAATCGCCGATAGATATTTGGTTGTGATTTAAATTCAGATGAATTTCGACACATGGTTCAGAACGACGGCAAACTTTGAGGCACTTATCAAGATTAACCCTTTCAGTGCGTGGACCGTATTTAGACGTCAGACTCTGACGTCTAAATACCGTATTTAGACGTCAGACTCTGACGTCTAAATACGGTCCACGCACTGAAAAAATCAAAATATTTATAATAGCCGTAGACTTATAACATAGGTATTCAAATGAAGCGGAAAAAGAGCTGACAAAGTCATTTATGATGATTTCAAATTGAAAATAACCCTTTAGTCCCTATGAATAAGACGAAAATAATTCAGCTGTTGATAAGAATGCTAAGACATACCTGCCTCCGTGTGGTGAGGATGGCTAAACATGATCAACAATCAAAATAACGACAATCTTATGAAACTACGAAATTATTGGTGAGATAAGCGGGGCAAGTTACACAAATCTTTAATCGGTCTAACAGGGGTTTGCCAGTATCCATATCTCGTCATTCTCGGTTGGAAGAAGGAAAATAGAATCTTATTCTTTTGCCTTGGTTGGAATAATGTTAGATTAGACTGTAGGCCTACTCATACAGTGCTGATATTTTAAAACGTATCAGAGTTAAACACATAACATAAAAATGTCGCCCGCGCCAAAACCAGAGATAAAAACTACATATTATTATGAATAGCATATAGGTAAAATACACTCTGGAAAGCGTAGGAAACTACAAAATAACTACAAATAGAACATATTTTTACATATATATCTATTAGAATTTACATCCTTAGTTAAAAATGCATGGGCCAGTGTCAGCTCGTGAAGCCGTCGCATGGCCGACAACACGCCATACTAATATATTATATACCGTGGTACTCTAAACCAGTACCACAATGGAACAACAAACAGCAGTAACTGCTTACTTCACAAGGGAGCAGTTACTGCTGTTTGTCTTTACTCTCTCAGCCACCTCTGTAGATAGAAGAGGTAACAGGAGCCTTGAGACACTGTTTTCCCATCTTTCTGCCAGTCTCTATCAGGGACAGTGCTGCCTGGCTTGACATGCCTGGCTTAATGTTGGGCCAGCGTCGAAGACGCTGGGCCAACATTAAACCAACATTGGGTCAATGTCTCGTGTTTCTGGACTGCCTGTCTTGTCTTTCCTCTTTTCTGTCCATTATCAGTACCCTCTCAGAGGTGTCGGCACAATGTTAGTTTAATGTTGGGCCGGCGTTGCAGACGGTGGCCCAGCATTATCCCAGCATTGTGTCGCCGTCCTGTGTTTTGTGTGGCGTCTTTTTGAAGCGGTGTCAGGTGTCAGAATACACGCGGTACAACCAGGAGCCCTGTCACCGCCGTCTGTCTGTGTGTCACCCTCCGCCCTGGGAACTAGATCCAGAGAAATACGACCCACGTCGTGGAGGTGTCCCGGCAAAAACGGGACATTGGGCCCACATTGTCTTAATTCTGGCCCATGGTATCGCAATCGGCGCACATCGAGCCACGCTTCTGACAAATGCTTCTGTTTGTTGTCTGGCTGTGATGTACTTTATTTGCCATCTGTCCTGAGAGCATCTGATTAAATACTTGATTCACACTACAATACCGTGGCTACTAAATCAGAATGTGACAAAAACATCAACGGAAGTGGTGCACAGCATCACGATGAGATATACATATTTCGTAATATTATATAAGTTCGATTGTTAATGCACAAGGTCAACAGTTAGTGGCAGATGAAAATATGATCCAGAAGAAATTTCACAAAAAAAATTGAATAAAGACTGAGAAAAGAAAAAAGGCTACTCCCAGGATCTGCTGAGACAGACTGTAATCAGTGATAATTATCTACCAACAAAATTTGCGGACGCGTTGTGTCATCGATCTCCCTATGAAAGTTTTACACCCCTAAAAATATATTTTGTGGTAATCAATATATGATCACTGTAATTTACCTGATCGATATGTCAAGTAAATATGAGAACATCATTATTCTGATGGATTATATATCGTGTTGCAAAGAAAAAATATTTTTGTATGCATCATAGAGAGCGAAGGGTTTTTAATCAATGTTAAATTGATCTTTTTCTGCTTCATTTGAATACCTGTCAGGCTGTCTTAAGGGTCTATGGCCCTTGTGAATAATCTTTCGGGAACCGTCTAATGGCGTCGGAATCTGACGTCTAAAGACCACGTCCATCATAGACGGTCCCTGCGGTTGAAGGTCTAACCCTTTAACCGCATGTGCCGCATATATTCCGGTTTTCATTTTTTATTTAGGAGCACATTAAGTACCACATTTTGAATATGTTAAAGATAAAACTTCACTTCAAGTTGTGGAGCGCGACAGCGAGACACAACTTGAAGTGGATTAAAATTAAAATTGAATAATTTGGCGGTTAAATGGTTAAAGCGCTACATTACAGATTTTTTTTTACTCGTGTAAAGTTGACTGAAAGGATTTAAATATTTATAATAGTCGTAGACCCATAACATAGGTATTAAAATGAAGCAAAAGACATTTATAATGATTTCAAATTGAAAAACCCTTTGATCTCCATGGTTTATACAACACATATTTCAGCGTTGTAAGGTTTATATTTGTTCCTCATAATGAGCCGTGTGCTGCATGAATGTGACACGATTGGTATGTGTGTCGTCGAACCCTGGGCTAGATTCAGATTCAGTGCCCGACACCTGATCATTGCGCTACCCTGTCCCTCTCTAGCCCAGCAAACACGACACGTTGGCCCAATGTTGAGTTAATGTTGGGCCAGCGTCGAAGACGATGGGCCAACATTAGCCCGACATTGGGCTGACGTCTCGTGTTTGCTGGGAGTGCGCTAACCCCCCCCCCCCCCCTCCGTATCTTTTTCACCACTCTGTTTCTTCTCAGCACAACTTACGAGCATGCGACCCAGAAGCATTAGCCCAATGTCGACTCAACGTTGGGCGAGTGTCGGGGACGGTGGACCAACTTTGACCCGACAATGGGTGAATGTGTTGTGTTGCCAGACACTCGCCATTAAGTGGCAATAAAACAGCATTATCGGAGTACTGTAAGTAACAGGTTGCCATGGTAACAGGGGATCAGTGGACAGTGTCACATGTAAGGTCATCTGAGGTCAACTGGGGTCATTCTCAGCATCACGGAATGTCTGTTCAAGTTATATACCACAGCTAACAACGTCTGGTGGGGTCTTATTACAAATTCACATGTATTTTACTTTGAAAACTAGCCCTGGTGAAACAATTGAACCAGATCCACAAAAGTCTGTTTTTGTCCTTTTTCATGACGAAGTATGCAGAGAACCAGACCGCCTGGTCATTCTGCTGAGCTGTGGATTCGAACCAGGTGCCGGGCTGAATGGTTGTTATCATGGCTGAGCATACTGTGCTCCAAACTGTTCAAATGCTTGGGGTGTGCAGTGTTGTTTGTGTTACGTGTTTGCTGGGCATGCATATGTCCACTCACACACGTACATGGTCCTATAAGACGTGGACCTGATGTTGCTACAATCCTGGGCCAGCGCCGCAGACGGTGGACCAACGATAATCCAACATGCGGCCGACGTCTTGTTTGCTTGGGAAGTCACATACATCCCCCCCCCCCTCATGTAGGGCGGGAGCGGGTTAGCACTGCTGCCTTTCTGGGTTCGTTTCCCGGTCTCGGTGGTTTGAAAGAAACATATATTTCTTCCCATTCACTCGTAAAAATCAATTGGCCTATCGTGGGGAGCCTCCGTGACCGAGACGTAGCGTGCTCGGCATCAGACCGTCAGTGCACAAATTTCGAATCGTGTGTCTGGCGTGCAGTGTCATCTCACTCATCTCACCATCCTCAGGAAGTTCTCCTGGCCCAATTGAGCCTAAATGTGCACAAAAGTGGCCTAAAGCCCGATTCATTTCATTTAATTTCATTGCCTCATGTCATTAATCATACCATACAGTGATATTAACATTTCTATCATAGTTTGGTTTATATTGTCGGGAAGCTCATGTCAGCGAGTATTCGTGGTGTGACTAACACATGTCCAGCAAACATGGCAACAAGCCAAGTTACTAATATAATATAAGGGAAGAC
This sequence comes from Flabesymbios commensalis, assembly GCA_964017125.1. Lineage (NCBI taxonomy): Eukaryota > Metazoa > Annelida > Polychaeta > Terebellida > Flabelligeridae > Flabesymbios > Flabesymbios commensalis. The sequence continues at coordinate 68,765,143 of OZ024917.1, forward strand.
GCTTGGAATTAAAATATGAATGATGAACAGCGGGCATCATTAAGCGTTTTGAGCTATTCAAGATGGGGTCCAAGATGGCCGCCGACATGTAGACAGACTGGCACAAGTATGATATTATATCCCCCAATTTAAATAACAACTGAATGACGGCGGTGACAGACTGAGTCTCTCCTGTGTCGGGGTGGAATACCATACTTGGTCTAACAAACTTTACAAATTGCATCATTTCAACTAGTTCGGTGGTCCTTGAATCTATCTGGATCAGTGCCAGACAATTTAGAAAAATATTAAACCCTTTTGAGTCTAATAGGTTACTTTAGTGAATACTATTCAATTGGCATACCCCCATTTTTATAAATTAATATATTATATAATGATGATGAATTTGTAGGCCTATCAGTATAATAATGTGACCCTATTGGTCAATTAATTTGTATTTATGTCGTTTCCCATCATCATAATACCAGCCATTCTGTTATGTCACAACAAATGTTGATTTATTGTTGGCCTACTGTTTGCGATGCTGGCCCAACATTAAACCATCATTGGACCAATGCATAGTTTCAACGCTACAAGTGTATTTTCATCTAAATTTGACAGTGTTTTACACATTTCGCGCTAATGTGCAAAAACAACATGTCACAAATTGGTGAATTCATATTTTTCACATATCTCACTAAATGGGATATACGTTCATTCTATATCGGTTTAATGGTGGCCCACCGTCTACAACGCCGGCTCGGCATTAAACCAACATAAGTTGAATGTCTCGTGAGGACTGGATGCCTGCTAGAGTTACTGATGTAAAATGGATGTAAAACAAGGGCCTACTGGTTACATACATGAGGTGAATCATACAACTATCAGGAGGTGTAGACGAATATTTTCAATATAGGTTATTTTATTGAAATTACCCCTTTACCCTGTAAGTTTTCATAGTTAATTTTTCACCCCTTTGTGTATTTAAAGCCTAATTAATAAATAAATGAAAAGTCCTTTATATTTGTAGATCGCGGTGACGTGACAAAAATATCATAGTGTATAGCTTTTGGGGTTAACCCTTTCAACCCTCATGTGCATTAAAGCATCATTTTACATCCCTGAAATCACACCTAATTTTCCTACAACCAAGGGTTTTAGAACGGAAATTTCCATGAAACTGGTTTACCAATATGTAACAATTTTCTTTACTTTTTCATCCACATCAAATCAGCTTCATCCACAACAAGTCGAGAATTGCGACAGCAATTCGCGGCTTGTAGTGGATGAAGATGACAATGTAAAGTCAGGCTTTTAGGGTTAAAGGGTCAATAGATTCAGCTAATACTTGGTATACCACACAGGCCATGTGGTTATCACCGCCCGCTAATACTGAGTACCCCATACTGACAGTTACTGCAGCCTTTGATGAAGTTATCAGCAAACACAACACATTAATCCTGTATTGGTTCAATGATGGCACAGCGTCGGCGGGCCATCATTGAACCAATACAGGAATAAATTCCCAGCAAACACGAGACGTTGGTTAATGTTGGCTCATAGTCGAAGACGATGA
>OZ024917.1:68766897-68856897 GCA_964017125.1 Flabesymbios commensalis
TCTCACTAAATAGTATACGTTCACTCTATATCGGTTTAATGGTGGCCCCCAGTCTACAACGCTGGCTCGGCATTAAACCAACATAAGTTGAATGTCTCGTGAAGACTGGATGCCTGCTAGAGTTACTGATGTAAAATGGATGTAAAACAAGGGCCTCCTACTGGTTACATACATGAGGTGAATCATACAAACTATCAGGAGGAGTATACGAATATTTTCAATATAGGTTGTTTATGGAAAATAAACCTTAACCCTGTAAGTTTTCATAATTAATTTTTCACCCCTCTGTGTATTTAAAGCCTAATTAATAAATAAATGAAAAGTCATTTATATTTGTAGATTGCGGTGACGTGACAAAAAATATCATAGTTTATAGCTTTTAGGCATAACCCTTTAAGCCCTCACGATGCATTAAATCATCATTTTACATCCCTGAAAACAGACCTTATTTTCCGAAAAACCAACGGTTTTAGAACGGAAATTTCCATGAAACTGGTTTACCAATATGTGACAATTTTCTTAACTTTTTCACCCACTTCAAATCAGCTTCATCCACAACAAGTCGAGAATTGCGATAGCATTTCGCGGCTTGTAGTGGATGAAGATGACAATGTAAAGTCAGGCTTTTAGGGTTAAAGGGTTAATAGATTCAGCTAATACTTGGTATACCATACAGGCCATGTGGTTATCACCGCCAGCTAATACTGAGTACCCCATGCCGACAGTTACTGCAGCCTTTGATAGAGTCGGTGAATCTGACTTGCGAATCTGACTTGCCAGCAAACACGAGACGTTGAACCAATGTTGGCTTAATGTTGGTCCAGCCTCGAAGACGATGGACCAACATTAAACCGACATTGGTTCAATGTCCCGTGTTTTCTGGCTTCACGTCGTCCTCTGTGATCTGGAGCAAAATAAACGATGAAACTCTGAAATGAGGCGTGTCCAGGGGGGTCGAGTAGCCCGAGCCCTGGATACCCCTCTTATACTTAATTTCCTGAGTGGTGATTTGTAAATCCTTCATTTCTTCACTTAACAACATCAACGACTTAATTGCTAGGGGGGGGGGGGGGGAGGGGTGGTATGGACACTCCTGTAAATTGACGTGGCAAACATCTGAGCACCCCCTTATTTTATTTCTGAATGCGCCCCTGGAAGTTCTGATTATAATAACCTACTCTATCGCAAGCCGTCGCAGTAACGTAAGCCCCAGACTGCCGTCATTTGAACGGTTTGGAGCACCGTATGCCTGACAGCCATCATCCGCCCAAGCCTGGAATCAAACCCGTTACCTCCTGAACCCCCCACCTCCAGATTGAGATCGAATTATCAATATATTATCGGTGAATTGGTAAATCCAGTCCTTGGTCATACCAAGAACACATAATAGGTGTACACTGCTTGGTCAGACACACACAGCTGAAAATTGCGTCTGCAATTTAAGCTTTAAATGATGAAAAATAGAAACAAACAAACGCAGGAACAGTTCATTTTATTGTATTTTAGTGTTACTCGTTTACTCGAGAAACATAACTCAAGTACAAATCACCGCCCGCATCACTACTCAGTACTCAATCACTAATGTTCTAATGCCATTTGCTACAAAACTCTTGAGATGTGATTGCTGCCATTATGGATGTAATTACACTGTACATCGCCAACGCCTCAATAGCGCATTACTGTAATATTGTTCTGGGGGCCATCAAAATCTACTACTGCTTTCCAAATGATTAGATCCGAAAAGAAGAAGATAATGAGCGGCAGGCGCTGGGAGGGAGTGTTTAACCCTTTAAGCCCTCACGATGCATTAAAGCATCATTTTACATTCCTGAAAACAGACTGAATTTTCCTACAACTAGGGGTTTTAGAACGAAAATTTGCATAAAACTGGTTTACCAATACACGGTATTTTTCTTTAATTTTTAAACCACATCAAATCATCTTCATCCACTACAAGTCGAGAATTGCGATAGCAATTCGCGGCTTGTAGCGGATGAAGATGACAATGGTACATTCAGGATTGAAAGGGTTAACGCTTACAGTGCTGGAATATTTTGATAAATAATATGGATACCAAAGGGTTATTCATTTAAACCATTCAGCACGGGGACCGACTTTATATAATATAATATAATATAATATAATATAATATAATATAATATAATATAATATAATATAATATAATATAATATAATATAATATAATATAATATAATATAATATAATATAATATAATATAATATAATATAATATAATATAATATAATATAATATAATATAATATGATATGATATGATATGATATGATATGATATGATATGATATGATATAATATAATATAATATAATATAATATAATATAATATAATATAATATAATATAATATTATAATATAATATAATATAATATAATATAATATAATATAATATAATATAATATAATATAATATATAATATAATATAATATAATATGATATGATATGATATGATATGATATGATATAATATAATATAATATAATATAATATAATATAATATAATATAATATAATATAATATAATATAATATAATATAATATAATATAATATAATATAATATAATATAATATAATATAATATAATATAATATAATATAATATAATATAATATAATATAATATATATAATATATAATATAATCTGACGTCTATGGCGAGATAGGAACTGCGGCAGAAATTCACATATCAACGCTCTTAATATCTAGAACGCTTTCCGACGTCATCACTTCTCCTTTTCCTTTTCTCGACAGGAGAAATGATGGGGATAACTGGGCGTGTCATCGTGTTTTTAGCCTTAGCAGAGCGCCACGGCTGATAACCACGAAGACACAAAAGCGTTACAAGATACCTAACCGCTTCTCATTAAAAAAAAGTTTTTAATCACATCATATTTTTTCATTTTCAAGCTATCGTTAAAAATAGAACAATAATGAACAACAGAACTATAGGCCTACATATCAAGATTGAAGAAATAAAGCATCAAGGAATACATGTAAAATATATTTTATTTTCTCAGTATGAATGTTATTTTGTGCATGAAGATGGTATTTTTTAATGTTTTTGTATGAATAGATGATTTAAATTTTTTTTTTTAAATTCACATATCAAGGTGGACTAAAGTCGATCCCCGCACTGTAAGAGTTAACATATTTATAATGGCCGTAGACCCAAAACATAGATATTCAAATGAGCCGGGAATATTTGACTAAGACATTTATAATGATTTCAATTAAAAAAAAAAATTGTGGTCTCCATGGTTTAGTTTACATAAAAAAAACTTCAGCGCTTTATACAGTGACAGACTGCCGTATAAAGGTTGTAGACCAATACCAGGTATTCAAATGAAGCAGAAAGAAGAGCTGACTAAAAATGTATGATGTTTTTAAAAGTTCATAATTCATATTGTTTGTAAAGGTATTTATCACACTATTGCGGGGCTGTAAAGATTAACCCCTTCAGTGCGGGGACCGTTTTTATACGTCAGAATCTGACATCTGACGTATAAAGATGGTTTCCGCGCTGATAGAATTAAAATATGTATAATGGCCGCAGACCCATAACATAGGTATGCAAATGAAACAGAAATAGCTGGATAAGTCATTTATGATGATTTTAAATAAACATTTGATCTCCATGAATTATACACAATTATTACAGCACTGTAACAGTTAAGGAGTGGATGCCTGCTTACAGTACGCTGACGGGGGGGGCTCAGTACGCTGATGGTGGACTCAGTACGCTGACGGGAGACTCAGTACGCTGACGGTGGACTCAGTACTCTGATGGTGGACTCAGTACGCTGACGGTGGACTCAGTACGCTGATGGTGGACTCAGTACGCTGACGGGGGACTTAGTACGCTGACGGCGGACTCAGTACGCTGACGGGGGACTCAGTACGCTGACGGTGGACTCAGTACGCTGACGGTGGACTCAGTACGCTGATGGTGAACTCAGTACGCTGACGGTGGACTCAGTACGCTGATGGTGGACTCAGTACGCTGATGGTGGACTCAGTACGCTGACGGTGGACTCAGTACGCTGACGGTGGACTCAGTACGCTGACGGTGGACTCAGTACGCTGACGGTGGACTCAGTACGCTGATGGCGGACTCAGTACGCTGACGGGGGACTCAGTACGCTGATGGCGGACTCAGTACGCTGACGGGGAACTCAGTACGCTGATGGCGGACTCAGTACGCTGACGGGGGACTCAGTACGCTGATGGCGGACTCAGTACGCTGACGGGGAACTCAGTACGCTGATGGCGGACTCAGTACGCTGACGGTGGACTCAGTACGCTGACGGTGGACTCAGTACGCTGACGGTGGACTCAGTACGCTGACGGTGGACTCAGTACGCTGACGGTGGACTCAGTACGCTGACGGTGGACTCAGTACGCTGATGGCGGACTCAGTACGCTGACGGTGGACTCAGTACGCTGATGGCGGACTCAGTACGCTGACGGGGGACTCAGTACGCTGACGGTGGACTCAGTACGCTGATGGTGGACTCAGTACGCTGACGGGGGACTCAGTACGCTGACGGGGGACTCAGTACGCTGACGGTGGACTCAGTACGCTGATGGTGGACTCAGTACGCTGATGGGGGACTCAGTACGCTGATGGTGGACTCAGTACGCTGATGGTGGACTCAGTACGCTGATGGCGGACTCAGTACGCTGATGGCGGACTCAGTACGCTGACGGTGGACTCAGTACGCTGATGGCGGACTCAGTACGCTGACGGGGGACTCAGTACGCTGACGGTGGACTCAGTACGCTGATGGTGGACTCAGTACGCTGACGGTGGACTCAGTACGCTGATGGCGGACTCAGTACGCTGACGGGGGACTCAGTACGCTGACGGTGGACTCAGTACGCTGATGGTGGACTCAGTACGCTGACGGGGGACTCAGTACGCTGACGGGGGACTCAGTACGCTGACGGTGGACTCAGTACGCTGATGGTGGACTCAGTACGCTGATGGGGGACTCAGTACGCTGATGGTGGACTCAGTACGCTGACGGGGGACTCAGTACGCTGACGGGGGACTCAGTACGCTGACGGTGGACTCAGTACGCTGATGGTGGACTCAGTACGCTGATGGGGGACTCAGTACGCTGATGGTGGACTCAGTACGCTGATGGTGGACTCAGTACGCTGATGGGGGACTCAGTACGCTGATGGTGGACTCAGTACGCTGATGGTGGACTCAGTACGCTGACGGTGGACTCAGTACGCTGACGGGGGACTCAGTACGCTGACGGTGGACTCAGTACGCTGACGGTGGACTCAGTACGCTGACGGTGGACTCAGTACGCTGACGGTGGACTCAGTACGCTGACGGTGGACTCAGTACGCCGATGGCGGACTCAGTACGCTGACGGTGGACTCAGTACGCTGATGGCGGACTCAGTACGCTGACGGTGGACTCAGTACGCTGATGGTGGACTCAGTACGCTGACGGTGGACTCAGTACGCTGATGGTGGACTCAGTACGCTGATGGGGGACTCAGTACGCTGATGGTGGACTCAGTACGCTGATGGTGGACTCAGTACGCTGATGGCGGATTCTAAGTGGTCTCAGGAGTTGTTATAACAATACAGGTCAGGCGATGATCACATACTGAGTCCAGATGTCATAATAGACCTGAGAGGCGGAGATAGACGGGGAGCAGCAGGTAGACAGGGCGGGGGGGGGGGTACAACACTAATATCAGCAGCAATAACAGCAGCAGCAGCACCACTATTAGCAGCAGTGGCATCAACGAGTACTAAGGTACTATCAAGAACTTTACATAAAATTATCAAATTGACAGTATCAAGATTAATGTAATTTTGATAGTATGGAGATTGGGAAGAATTAAGGGGGTATCGGAAGTAGCTTGCCAAATCAAGGGAAATATAATAAAAAATATAACCTATTTTGCTCGGTTAAAGTTTTTTAAACCTCCTTGATTAAATCCATGAAAGATGGCATGCGGAATTATTGGTGCATATTCAACAGCAGCAGCATCCAAATGTAACATCAGGATGCACAGAAACAGAAACAGCAGCAGAAACAACAACATCAACAACATCAACAGCAGCAACATCAGCAGCAGCGGCAACAGCAGCAGCTGCAGCAGCAGCAGCAGCAGCAGCATAGGCCTTGACAAAATAGTAGTTTTTAGAGTACCAATAACCTCTTACTTTTCCTGTAAGCAGTTACTGTTGTTTAGCTTGTATGCAGACTACACACGCAATCTACAGTAACAGCTTACTCTGTAATCACGCAGTTACTGCTGGTTACAATCTGGGCCCGTATTCTCGTACAAGTTACGATATATCGCAGGTTTCTGATTGGTCGAGATGACCATCTCGACCAATCAAAAGCCTACGATATATCGTAACTTGTACGAGAATACGGTTCCTGATCTGCAAAGGTAAAAGGCAGTATCTCCTTACTTGTAATGTGATCAGATACTGCCTTTTGGCTTTGCACGGCAGACTTGACTGCTAAACAGACGCTTCTCATTATCAGAAACCGCGACAGGTCTCTAAGGCAATGCTGTCTCAATGCTGGGCTATCATTCCCAACGCTGTCTCGACGTTGAGACAGAGTTTAGACAGCCTACCATGTTGTCCAGGGTGATAATGATGCCAGTGGTCTGCAGCACGTGGTGGCGGTAGGCCCGCATTCTAGTACACTCTACCAGATCACTCTGTGCATGCCCAGCATTCTCATCCAGGGCTGGAGACTGTAATCACACCCGTGACTAACCTGTTAACCATGGGTGACCCTTTAACCTCTAATGTCGCGCAATGTTCACTATTGATTGAAAACAAAACATTAATTCCGTTACTAAGTACCACATGCGCGATGACTGTGATTATGAGTAATTTATTATTTTCACCCACTTGAGGTTGTGTGTCGCGGTAGCGAAACACAACCTCAAGTGGTTGAAAATTGACGTAAGTGGGCCACCACTCAATTTCCAGGGGGAGGGGGGGCTGGAATTTTTTTTTTTAAATAAATAATTTCGGGCGGACTCTGCGTGAAATAAATAATTTACTTCAAGAACTGTTCTATATAAACATATAATAAAATATAAAATTTTCAGCGCGCCACCGAGCCCGGTTTATTTGCCCGCGACAAAAACTCCAACCTTGCCCCCCCCCTCCCCCTTGGATATCGAATGGTGGCCCCCTTAGCAGGAAAGGGTTTAGATACCCAGATCTGTGTACGTTACAGCTGGCATTAACATACCCTGCAAGGACCAGGGGGTTACGTCCTGTTACGCCTATTTAATACAGACCTGTGAACAAAAGCAGGTTGCAGCTGTCATGATAGGAAAAGTTAGAAATAGACAAATAAACTTCTATGGCGCCTAGATTATCGGTGATTCCAACTCAGAGGCGTGACAAAATATAATTTTTCAATTAAATTCATTGTCAAATTTTCATTTGCAGTTGCAATCTGGGCCAACTGGATCAACGAGGACGTAAGTCGGGGAAGCCAGGCCAAATAATAAATTTTCAATTTATTTCTGAGCATAATTATTGTCTATTTGTAGTGGAAGTGCATTCCAAAGTTACCACCACATTGAAAAACTCGGAAGTGGGTGGGTGGGTCATGCCCCAACTCGGATTTTTTTTTCTGAAATTTTGTGGGGTTTTTTTTTTTGTGTTTCCAAATGTTTCAAAAAAAATAAACAAAATGGTTAGGGGAGTGGGTGGGTGGGGTCTCACCAATCCGAGTTTTTCTCGGATTTTTGGATTTTTTTTAACTTGACAAGATCCCTTAGTAAGCTCTTTCTGACGTCTAAAGTCGAGCCCGCGCTGTAAGCAGGGGTTTCGGTCAACATGCAGTCTCAATAACATTCTGATATGCAACGTTCAGCGATGAAATTATGGCGAAAATCACACTGCGTCAGCCCACATTATAACGGTTTAGAGCACGTGTGTGCATGGTCGCTTATTGACAGACCATCTGGCATTCCTCGCTATCTTATGTTTTTGTTTCACCCGGATCTTGATCTTAGAGTCTGTTATATACAGCGCTCCTTCTGGTGCTTCACGCTCACGGTGAGTGATAAAAAGAACTTGAGATAAATGTGAAAAACATACCCTCAGACAAAATACAAGTGACTGACACAGCCAGACAGACAGTAAGACAGACAGAATGTGGTCAGACCTTTAACCCTTTAGCCGCCAAATTATTCAATTTGAATTTTCACCCACTTGAAATTGTGTCTCGCTGACGCGATCCACAACTTCAAGTGAGTGAAAATTATTCAGATTTTACAAAAATCGAAGTCAAAAAATTTCAAATCTTGCTGATTAATGTCACTTTTTTCTTTAACAGGTTAAAAAGCTGGCTCTCAAAGCAATAATGCCATGTTCCTCTCTCAGGAACCATCAGCATTAAAAATGGGATTTTGTTGGGTTTGAATCCTGTTTGCAAATATATATTATATACATGTCGACGTCGAGCAAGATGATGGTTATCATTATACGTGTCAAGCTACGAGCAGATAACACGGCTATTAGTGGTTGGAACAGGAGTGCTTCGTGCTGTTTTTTCGGACATGGGTCAACAGGGGTCAGGGGTCAACACGACGGCTGAAGCGATAAGGGCAGAATCATAAATACCGTCCGTCAACATAAGAAAAGCTGTCGTTTTGATATATTATCACACTTTCCTATCTTAGATATTTAGGTATTTTCCTTCACTGCGAGGGTAGAATCGCGGTAGCGATTTTTATCTCACAGTGAAAAAAAATTAGGATGAAATTTTGAAGAAGGTAAAGAGCCCTATAATAACAGGGTTTTCTATGACTAAGAGCAAGATAAGTGGTTTTATGTTCCTTGCTTAGAGATAGACCTTTAAACCTTGAATTCTTTTTTATAGAAAGGATTTTTTCAATCATCATAAATGACTTATTCAGCTCTGTCCACTTCATTTGAATACCTATGGTTCTACGATAATTATAAATGTTTTAATTCTTTCTGTATACGTCAGAATCTGCTTTATAAAGTCCCCGCGTTGTAATGGTTAAGCCCAACTCGATTTCCACGAAACTAACAAAACTTACTGACAAAAGCTATAAAAGTACTTGGTTTTTTTCCGGCCAGGGTTCATCGTGATATCTAGATCGCCAAGAGGCGAGTTATTCTCCCACACACACACTCTGATCTCACACATTATGTTCTCGTCCAGACGCGCGGCGCTCTACGGTATTTTGGTACAGACATTTTTTGTCTGCTGTGATTATAATTATTCTCTGATATCTTGTCTGCAGACTCATCAGTCAACATTGTTTTAACCAAGATTCCTAGCTTTAACCAAGGAGGTTATAGAGACCATATAATCTCCTTGCTTTTTTTCCCTGGTCACTCGATCTGTTTATTCATATGCCATTCCAAATCCCACGGGAGCATACTTCATTTCTGTATTGGGAACTTGCGTGTTTGGGACACAACATTATTTAAAGATTTCCTGCCTATACACCATCAAGTATCACACACTTGACATTGTTTCTCGCTACCGCGATCCACAACATGTGACTAGAGATTTCAAATGGTTAATGTCATCATGGATACAGAGACAGGGCGGCTCCCTGAGTATCTAGCATCCCCCCCCCCCCCCGTGTCTGTCTGAGACCACGTCTGCCTCTTACACCAAGTATACCCCCTGCAAAGACCATCAGCATCCCCAGGAAAACACCTAACGCTGACACCTGCTGGCTTAATGTTGGGCCGGTGTCGTAGACGGTGGCCCAACAATAAACCAGCATTGGATCAACGTCTCATTTTTGATCTAATGATGATCTAATGATGGTTTAATGTTGGACCAGCGTCGTAGACGTTGGTCCAACATTAAACCAACATTGGATCAACGTCTTGTGTTGCTCCCGAAGTCTCCCTCAACCTTTACACTCAATCTGCCAAAATCTGCGACATCAGACCATGAAAAAACACCCAAGAGACGCCTTAATGCTGCATAGAGGTTGTGACAACGTTTAGGCCGCTGGGCCAACCCTTATAACGCGCTATGCCAACGTCTCATCATGAGGGGACACTGCCAAATGGTGTGTGAGATCAGATCATGAAAAAAAGATGAGTTAAGGAGGAGACATTTGCCAGTCTGGTCTGGTTGTGTGCAGTGATAAGTCACTGAATGCAGTGACTGGTCGCCATGGTACATACATCAGGCTCTAGGGGCCAGAATATTAACCCTTACAGCGCTAGATTACTTTTGTAAAAAACATGGAGATGCTATTTAAAATCATCATAAATGTCTTGGTCAGCTCTTTGCGCATCATTTGAATACCTGTGTTATGGGTCTACGACCATTAGAACCATTTTTTACTCTTACAGTGTGAGGATCGACTTTAGTCGTCAGAGTCTGACGTCTATAGACGTCAGATTCTGACGACTAAAGTCGATCCCCGTACTGTAAGGATTAACCCTCTACATGCTACAGGAGTGATAAATCAGTGGAGAGAATGATTATGAGAAGATATGCATATGGCACTGCTTTTTGGTCGATACAGGCTGAGATCGGTACGCCGCCAGATACAGGCCGAGCCGAAGGCTCGAATTTCGAATCCTGTGTCTGGAGGACAGTGTCATCTCATTCATCTCACCATCCTCAAGAGGTTCTCCTGGCCCAGTTTAGCCTATATGTATCGGCGACGGCTTCAATTTAACACCTTCAGCGCTAAAGAATTTTTATATACATCATGCAGACCAGAGTTATTTTCAATTTGAAATCATTATAAATATCCTAGTTACCCCTTCCACTTCATTTGAATACCTATGTCATGGGTCTACGGCTATTATAAATATTTTATTGTTTTAGTGCGGGGATCGACTTTAGATTTCAGATTCATTCTGACGTCTATGGTCGGTTCCCGCACTGAAAGGGGTAAAAAAAACACATTTACGGATTACAAAACATTACCCCAGTCAAATTTTGTAATGTGTTTTATATGACTCGGCAAACGGTCGGGGGCCCTAGGGTAGTGGTTAGCACCGCTGCCTTTCACGCCAGTTCGGGGTTCGGTTCCCGATCTCGGCGGTTTGAAAAAAACAAAAAATGTTTCTTCCCCATTCCCGTGTGAAAGTCAGTATTGTGGGGAGCCTCCGTGACCAAGAGGTAGCGTGCTCGGCCTCAGACCGCCAAGGCTCGAATTTCGAATCCTGTGTCTGGAGGACAGTGTCATCTCAATCATCTCACCATCCTCAAGAGGTTATCCTAGCCCAGTTTAGCCTATATGTGTACAAAGGTGGCCTAAAGGCCGATTCATTTCATTTCATTTTATTTGACATCAGCAAACGTAGAGCTATTTGGCCTTAATGTTGTTTGAATGTTTGTTATTAGGTTATGTGGCACAGCATTGAGCCTTCGTCCAGCCGTTAGTTGGCTTGTCAGGGCGGGTCTGTGGAGTCTGTCACAGCAGGAGGGTAGCCCTTACAGTGCGGGGATCGACTTTAGTCTGTAGACGTCAGATTCTGACGACTAAAGTCGATCCCCGCACTGTAAGAGTAAAAAAAATTCTAATGGCCGTAGACCCATACCATAGGTATTCAAATGAACCGGAAAGAGCTAACAAAGACATTTATGATGATTTCAAATTGAAATAAAGCCTTTGGTTGCGATGTTTTTTACAAATTTATTCAGCGCTTTCAAACAATATGAAATGGTATTGAAGTTGATAATGCATTGCGTGATAAATGTCTAGGTAAACAAATAAATAAATATGCGACATATCCATTGTTGAACAACATACCTATCTTTCGTTACTTGAAGCTAGAAATTTCATAAGCCATTGCAGTTTAAAATGTAAAATAGAAAAAACAATTCCGTGTGGGGTTTTGGGGTTATATATATGCACATTATGATATGCATTTTTTTGCATTGCATTACATTTCATTGCATTTCATTGCATTTCATTGCATTTCATTGCATTTCATTGCATTTCATTGCATTGCATTGCATTGCATTACATATTTATGCATTGCATTAGATTGCATTGCATTATATTGCATCGCATTGCATTGCATTGCATTGCATTGCATTGCATTGCATTACATAAATTACATTGCATTGCATTGCATTACATTGCATTGCATTGCATTGCATTGCATTGCATTGCATTGCATTGCATTGCATTGCATTGCATTGCATTGCATTATACAAGTATTTTAATTTAAAGCATTAAAGAAAAGGTTCTCTTGGCCCAATTTAGCCTGTATGCGGACAAAAGTGGCATGAAGCCCGATTCATTTCATTTTGATTAAAGAAGAAAATGTAATAATAAGTGAAACTTCCCGAAAACGTGCTTCATAATAGTGTCGGTGAAAAAAAGTTGAAAAAATAGTCAGGAGTTATGTTCAGTACATTGGGAAAACTCTGATGTTAGTTACAGCGAAGACGTTCTACGTATAGAACGTCCTTGGTTACAACACCAATTCTCTACATTGAGTTTCCATGGTTACTGCAAAGCCAATCTCATACCAGTCTGTCTGTCTTTTTAAACGCCCCAGTCTGTGTCAAAAAGGACAGATTTAGTGACATGGCATTACCGGACTGCTCCGCTTGACTTAACACTACACATGCAGCACCAGCTGCGGAGTCTGTAGTCTGAACTAGAGATGGGACGTCTGGAAACCAAGACAATCACAGAACCTCGGATTAATGCTGTACCAACGTCGTACGACGTTGCTACAACATTAATACAACTGTCGGGATTTGTGGGCCAGAAGTAAAACGACGGATCGGAGCGGACTTGTAAATGTTGACGATAATTAATCTATGTATGTATAGGAGAGTGGCGCAATAAGACCCAAATGTCTGTGTATGGGAGAGCGGTGCAAGTTGACCCTTGGTAACGAATAGGCCTATATAGTCGGATACTCCCCAGGGCCCGTATTCTCGTACAAGTTACGATAAATCGCAGGCTTCTGATTGGTCGAGATGGCCATCTCGACCAATCAGAAGCTTGTACGAGAATACGGGCCCAGGACTGCTGGACAAAACTGAACTCTTGGCACGTGATGGCACGCTCGTCCCATTATTCTACGACATGGAATATTTTGAATAAAATTCGTTGAATATTTAATTCATATAAAAGCTAGCGAATCAACTGTGATTTCAACGGAGTGCGAACAGGTGGGTGAAGAGACGAACAGACAAGGACGAGAATGACAATAGCCTTCAGTCAAATTAGCTGGGAGATAAAAGCCGAGTTTGGAGCAGCTTAGCTTGACTGTAGCACAGTGACTCTACTCCGTCTAATAATAAAAACCTTTCTTGATACATGTCTTGTACTGTGTTCTTGGCCAGCGTAGTTTTCGGTGGGTGATGGCATTACACGCCTCCAGGGAAATGACACTTCAAACTGTCAGAATGGCTGGAGAACAGTCAGCGATAGGCAGCCCCCTGGCGGCAACTCAGACAAACCAATCATAATACTGCCGTGCGAAGACAAACAGCAGTAGCTGCTCACTTAAAAAGTAAGCAGTTACTGCTGTTTGCCTTTGCACGGTAAATATCACAAGACAAAACGCAGTCTTCACAGAAAACTTCAAACGAATAGTTTGTCATTGTCACCTGCTATAAACACGATAAAGGCCCATTATTTATTAAAAAAACTTTCATGCTCGGTTTTGCCATAAAGGTCATACAATAGAAGTCATATGATAGGAGGTTATATCATAGAGGTCATACCATAGAAGTGAGGCTACATCATAAAGGTCATATCATAGATGTTATATCATAGAGGTCATACTACTATATAGGCTATATCATAGAGGTCATGGTATAGAGGTTATGCACGCTCTCTATAACAGAATTGTATTTAAGATGTGGACATACATGTATAAATGACTTCACATGAATTCCATCGTGACGGAATTACAATCTGTACAGCTTTTACTAATTTGAAATCATCATATCTTTGTCCTTGTTACTTTAGGTATTCATTTTAAGTCTTTATTGTATGAAGACACCTCTTTTCTGTGTATAGAAGTTCACTTTCAGCTACCAGCGTTTGTTTTCTTGAGTACACACTCAAATAAAGTCACTAAAGTCACGTGACGGAATTACATGTGTACGCTATAGTCCGTGGTACAGATAGCAAAAAAATGGTTATTGGTACCAAATGGAGGTACCAAAAAAAATGTTGCTTTTCGTTTAGCCATACATCTGAGGAGTATAAAATGTTATGATGGACCTCTGTAAGTAGTAGCTTAAGGTTAGAAAAATCACTTTGTTTACATGTACTGTCGTATTATTTTGATGACTCTCTTGCGGTAAATTCTACCATTATGTCATGTAAGTAATGAGTATTAAGATGCCTGTGGGGGCATATCAATGTCGAAATTCATGCAGTGGTGACTAAGAACACAAACACATACTTTGAATAAATTGAAATAAATTTTAATATGCGAAAATAACCCTTTAAGCACTGAAAAGAAAAGAAAAAACAGACAAATCAAGTGACATGGTACGCTTTGACTAGGAAAATATTCAAAATTTTAATGAATAATCAGTGGAGATTATATTCATCATATACACAGTTACGTACTACAACAACAGTTACTATAAACATTATGACATCAAACCAAAAAAATGTATGAATATCATTCATACACAAAGGCTTAGCTTACTGCAAACTGAATAAGGCAGTTATTAAGACACATTTTACGAGCCGATCACATGATTATATTTTTAGAAATATGTCAATGCAGAAATGCATGCACTCGCAACTGAGAATACATAAACAAATTAAATGAACTTTAAAGTTATTTTAATATGTAAAAATAACCCTTTGAGCACTAAAAAATAAAATACACACAAATCAAGTGAAATTATTCGATATCACTAGGACATAAGCAATATCTTGATGAATAATCATTCCAGATACATGAAATATTCATCATACCCAGCAAGCACGACGCATTGAAACAATGTTGTGCCAATATTGGGCCGACGCCATAGACCGCGGGCCAACATTGGGTCGATGTGTCATGTTTGAAGGGTATACACACAGTTACAGACTACAACAACAGAGTCATTATCAACACTATCAAAATGTATGCGTGTCATTTATGCACAAACGCTTTAATCTATTGTAAACTTCACTGAATATGATTATTAAGACACGGTTACAAGCGAATTATGTGATAATATCTCAAGTTATGTACTAAAAATATGGCTGATATAATAAAGTAAGCACAATGACTATTACAAATAGTTGGTTTGGGACAGATAATGTCACATACTAAAGATAAATGACTAGCTGCAAGTCACATGACACTTTTTGACTAGAATTAAACCAAAAAATGTTTCTATGTTTTATACAGATAGACTAAAGTTGACTAAATAATGTGGTCATGATTATATTTGATTATATATTAGTGACATTTACACAAAAATTAAAGCTGACATGTCATTTAAAAACATTAACTAACTGTTCTTCAATACTTAGCTTGCAACAGAGATATAGTTCATACAAGCAATGACTGACTAGCTGCAAATGACAAGCAACACATGACTAGCTGCAGATGACGGTTTGACTAGGGAAATAAACATTTTAATGAGTAGTTATTTTAAAACCAGTTATTATATAAACAATCACATCAGTTTTTAATCATGTTAACGACACAGTCCCCATAAACAGCTGTTCAAATTACTGATGAAAACAAAAATTATAAAGAGTCACAATCTTCCTCTTCATCAGAATCTTGTTCGCGATCTTCGTCTTCTTGAACATTGGATCAGTCTTTCAGAAAAAAATGCATCTGTACATATCACTCCATTGCTGAGACATTGGCAGGATGACCCTTGGTAATCCTGTTTGCAGTTACAGGACATACAATTAAGGATATCCGGAGCTGGAGAGCCACTCATCCACTGCACTGTCAAGTTGCCATTGTCTACTGACCACTCATGCCCGTCTGCGGGGTTTGGCACACGAGGAAATTTCTCCAAACAGTGTTGCCATATTGCTGCGTGGTAGTTGGCTCTTTTGACATGAAGACAGAGGCAGTCACTACAGAGTGGGAGCTCTCCAGAAGCTACAGCTTCTTTTTGGCTCTGAGTAACTTATAACGTAGGCCTAGGTCATTTATATCACAGGTTGTAGACTGCGAGGAGTACATACGGCAAGAGAATTATTGTAGTATGTCATCCATTGATGACCAAATCTGACAAAAGCATCTTGGAATTTCTTGTTCTCAATCAGTAGTTTCAATGTGGTAAGTTTCCATGGCCAGAAAATGAACTTACTGCATCGCATCCTGTAAACGAATGCATGTCAATCAGTGAGTTGCATACCCCCTATTTTACATCTATCAGTCTGATCCGTGACTTGCTGGACCTCTGTATGTAGATATTGGAATCGATGTCATTGCAAAATCGCAGGCAGAGAAGCACAATATCACTGTCACCAGCTACTAAAATAATTGATTTGTAACCCGAAGCATACTTGGCATGCAAGATAATGCGAGTGTCTGCTTCTTCTTGAGAGGTTTTCAACTCTCCAACCTCTACTGTGGCTTCATGCGCTATTGCCCTGATGAAGCTATAAGCGAAACATGTTGGAATAAATCCTAAACCAAAAGATGGCTGGTTGTTATCTTCTCTTTTAACAGTTAACTGTAAAACTTTTGAGCTCAATCTTTCTCGTATGCGTGACTGCCTCCAGTCAGCATCAATGTATTTGAGAAGTTGTGTTTTGCTTGATTGTGAGGACAAAATTCGTCTCCAGTTTTTTATTCCATGGGCAGGCAATATTTGAGTAAATTGTATACCATCACTGTACCCTCTGCTCAGTCGCTCTGCATCCTTTATTGACTGATCCTTATAAACATCAAACACAATATCAACTCCTTGGCTAGAACCTGCTGCTTGTAGAACCAACGAGATTAAATGATCAGACACTTCAGAAAACGTACGATTCTCACTAGGTAGTTTGTGTATGAGTGACATTCCATCGAAGATGGTTAGTGATGGCACTGAGACAGATTCTGTTGCAGACCTCCCTTCTTCAAATTTTTTGCTAATACAGCCTTGTTAGTTTTCTTCAAAGTACCATCACAGTAGCTGGTCAATAATGCTACGAAGTTGTCTCACACATGTGCTACGGTATTCTGCATTTATGTAGTACTTTGTTAGCGTTGCAGGTTTCAAGCTAAAGCCCTCAGTTCCACCAGTCTCTTCAATTGTTTGATCAATTGGAACTTCCCCAAAGAGGTTGTGCTCTGACCTCTGAACTGATAGCCCTCCCTGTTGATATGAAGATGGATGATCTTTAGGTAGGCTTGTCATTTGAGCATAGTAGATAGGAAGATAACATGCATAGTTGTGTCGATCATATGCAAAGCATAGATGGATCATACAGTGAATGGCGTTCAGATGCAGCTGCCAATTGCCCCCCTGAGGCTCTCTCGATGCCCTGATCAGACCTAGAAGTATATTCATCTTTTTACAAAAATCAAGGACTTTTCAAGGCCTTGGATTATTTTTTCAAATTCAAGGACTTTCCCCGTTTCAAAGGACCCGTGGGAACCATGGTGAATATAAGACATCCAGAATGATGCTATTTGACCACTTGACATCAAAATATGTGTTGTACAGCATAAATATGCGATCACAAGATTCGTTTTGCATCACTTTATTCAGACGACTTTGACAGAGGTCATCATATAGTTCCTTCATTTTTAGGACAACCACGTTCATATATGGCAGGTCATCAGGGTGGTTGCCTTCTAGCGATGGTTGGAATCCTTTCCACACGATCCTCATTAGTGCTTCATATATTAGTTTGTGCAGTCGAACACCGTGGTTGTATTGCTTGCAATCTAGTACACTGCCAACTGATCCTTCTGCAATTATACCAGACTAAAGTTCTACATTACGCAAACCTACATTGTTGGAAGGTAGCCCACAGTGTCTTTTGAAACACTGATGTTGTAGAATATTGAATCCTCAAAATATTAAAAATGCTGAAATATATCTTTCCTGTACTATATATAGTTGTTTGGGATTATTTTTTTTTTCATTCAACATTCAATTCACAGACCTTAGGTTTGGGGCATATAGGCCTACTTCTGTGTAAGGAATGAGTGGTGAAATATGTCCATAGCAATAACGGGAATAGAACATGTTCATTGAAATCTACATACAGAAAAAACCTGTAAAAAAAAAGAACAAGAAAGAAACAAAAATAAAAATACAAAGGTGGTTAGACGCAGGCGCCGATGATTATCCACTGCAAACTTAAATAATTTGCTCAGACGGACAGACGGACGGACGGAAGGATGACGGACTGACGGACGGACGAACAATGAGCAGACGGACAGGCAGATGGACGGATGGAAAATCAGTCTACATGATGTTTCTGGCCGCAGGTAGGCTCACGAGGTATACAACTGTGTCCAAACACCCTATATTATAGGTTTTTCGTATACTTAACAGTGGCGAAAGTTGAAAAATAATAAAATCGCTATATTTTTAAAAAGCTACTCCTTTCAGATGTCCATCATACATTTTTGACATGCCCTAGGCACGTCTAAGAAGGTGTAAAAGTTTCGTTTGGTACCTCCGAGTAGTACCAACTTTTGGTCTGTATCACGGACTACTAGTGATATTCCTGACACCAAAAACAATAGTTCCTATTTCTGCTCTGTTTACTATATCAACGATACAATAAAGCTATATTATAGTTAAACATTATTTTTTCTTCAAAAGGACACTGATAATTTTTTATCCGAAGGCCTTATTTTTCTAGCAGAGTGTGATGAACTTTGGTATGAATTGTGACGGAATTACTGTGACGGAATTACTTTGGGGATTTGAAATATAATTCAGACAGAGCCCCATCCAAGTACATGCAAAATATGATTTTAAATCGTAGGTAGGACTTGATAACTCCTAGGAAATAAAAAACCTTTAGTTGTTTGAGCGAATCTTGATATTCACATGGGATTCACATTGGGAATAAAGGACTAATAATACAAACTCCCACAATTTGTGGTGTGACTAGTTCCCACGACTTGGCATCTCACCACCATTTCTGAGATGGACATAATAATTTGTTCCAAAGAGATAATGACGGCCAACAACTATTTTTGATCCATGTGTGAAACTCAGTATTGTGGGGAGCCTCCGTAACCGAGAGGTAGCGTGCTCGGCCTCAGACCGCCAGGGCTCGAACTTCGAATCCTGTGTCTAGAGGACAGTGTCATCTCATTCATCTCACAATCCCCAGGAGGTTCTCCTGGCCCAGTTTAGTCTGCACAAAAGTGGCCTATAGCCCGATTCATCTCATTTCGATGGTGAAACACTGAGAACAGGTTTCCATGGACAAAACCTAAGCACAGCTTTCCCCGGACAACCCCTGAGCACAGCTTTCCATGGACAAGCCCGGAGCACAGCTTTACGTGAAGAAACCCTGGCACAGTTTTCCTTGGACAAACCCAAAACACAAATTTCCATGGACAAACCCTAGGCACCGGTTTTAATGGCCAAATCCTGGGCACAGGTTTCTCTGGACAAACCCTGAGCACAGCTTTCCGTGTCCAAACCCTGGTCACAGTTTTCTCAGGGCAACCATGGACACAGGTTTCCCTGACCAAACACGTGTTTACCTGGCCAAATCCTGAGCACAGCTTTCCATAGACAAACCATGGGCACATGTTTCCTCGGATCCTCCCCAAGTCATCCCTGGATCAACCCTTGACTATCCCCGGTTGATCCCTAAGTTATCTCTGAACCAATACTGGACCATCCGAGGATGATCCATGACTTATTCCTGAGCCATCTCCGGAACACCCCGGGATCATTCCTGAGTTAACCTTGAACCAAGCCTGGATCATCTCAGGGTAATTCACTGAGTTATATCTGAAACAACACTGGAGAGTTGCAGGATCATCACCGAGCCCTACCTGAACCAACCCTGGCCATCCCAGGATTATCCACGATTTATCCATAAACCACCCCTGTACGCATGCAGTCCCAGGATCATCCTCGAGTTATGTCTGAACAAACTCTGGAGCATACCAGGACCATCCCTCAGTTATCCCTAAACCAACCCTGGATCACTACAGGATCACCCCTGAGTTAGCCTGAACCAACTAGCTTGGACCATCCCAGGAACTCTGGATTTCCTAGATCTTAATGTATGCACGGTATATATCCACAGTTATTTTCACACGGGAAATTGTTGCCACTCAGGGTCCATCAAGGGAATTTATTGCATTCATGTCAATAATTTATATTTTGAATTCAGTTCTTTTTTTTTCTTTCACGTTTTCCTTTTTTTCCTAATTTTATCTGGTATTAACATTTTCATATTGATATTCTACGTATCAGGAAGCCATGCAGACAACCCATGAGTCATTAGGCCTATGTCTTTATTATATGGTTACATAAATTAAAGGGAGTCGATCATCACATATGATAATACAGTCGTAATGACTCGTGTAGCCTAGGTTTGCAAAATGATAATGTTGACACCAGACACAAAAACACACTTACAATTTATTGTGATTTAATTAAACCAACTTAGACGTACCCCTCCCCATTTCTTGTCTAGAATAACATATTTTAATAATAATGTTAATATTCTAAAATATTTTATATGCGGTAGACTGAGCTGGGCGTTTTTTATAAACTTAAAATATTTTTTTAGAAAGCAAATTTGATGACGAACATCATGTGGAACATCACAAGTCCTAACTGTAATTCCGTCACAAAAAAAGGTCTGCTAGCATTGGGTCGAAATGTCAGGCAAATGCCTCTGTGCTGTAGTTAAGATGGCGGTCATAAAGTATAAGTTGACAGCGCCGGGTAATGATTCTTTTAAGCATTGTAATAAGTGTTATTCAATTATGACATACGTTAATTCACGTGATTGTGACTGCATTTATTGCACAAAAATGACAAAATATACTCCGATGTGTAATTCCGTCACGTGATTTTTGGTAAATCTGTCACGCTCCGTAAGCGAATTGAGATAATGTACAAAGTTGAATTTTTGCATAATTTGAAGAAACATATAATTCTAAAAGTAAAAATAATACTTTTATAAGTCAAGGTAAGGCCATATTTCATAAAACTAAAAATAATATGTTTATTATGTGACGGAATTACAACGTGCTATTAATAAACTGTTATTTTAATAACAGAATTAATCAAGCTCTGTATTAGGAAAACTCTGCGTATGATGCATTATAAGTTCAGTTTTAATCATTAACAATCCCCTCGTCAATCATTTAGAAGTATACCCACTCTGGTTGACACTGTATCTCCCAAGCTGCAGACGGCTTATGGCAACATTCGCCCTGGGCTTCAAATTGCATTTAAAACGACCTTGAACTTGTGGGAATATTATGACGTCGTTTGGACGTCGATATCTCACGTAACGTGAATTGAATATATAATTTGTACTTGATTTAACCAACTATTGTCTATAAGCATTATTTTGACATAGGCTAAGTCTATCTTCTTGAAAATTATTTTTTTAAATTTTGGTAACACATTTACATGGAAATCATGTTCACCGTCTTGTTCCAGAGTACAGACAGACAGACAGACAGATATTTTATCAGCAATGAAACCTGTACAGACAAAAATGATCTCTACAATGCTGGATCCATGCTCTCCAATCTCCATCAACAAAACACACATAGTTGTGATTTAACTGTCATCGACCCTCAAATGTGGAATGATCTGCCTCTGGATGTGCGAGTAACATCTACAACGACCCACAACTCCACGGGGGGGGGGGGGGAATTACTTACATTTGTTTGATTTGAGACCAAACATTTGCAAAAATTGATGTTTAACCCTTTCAGGTCTGGATTTACAATTGACATCTCAATCCACTACAAGCCGCGAATTGCTGTCGCAATTCTCGACTTGTCGTGGATGAAGATGATTTGATGTGGTTAAAAAAATTTAAAGAAAATTGCCACGTATTGGTGAACCAGTTTCATGGAAATTTTCGTTCTAAAATCCTTGGTTATAGGAAAATTAACTCTGTTTTCATGGATATAAGATGATGCTTTAATGCGTCGTGAGGCCTTCAGGGTTAAACAGACATTATATTCTCAATAACAGTGATTCCAACAAGACTACAAACGACTATAGTCGTGCCAAGGGGGGGGGGGGGTAAGAATTCAATGCTGGGCTAGCGCATTAAGTATATACTAAACTCATAAAGTTACCAGCAGAACTTATCAAAAACAACTCCTGAAATCCTGCGTGCTAGGCGGTAGTGCTGAGGGGTTCACCAGGGCCCTAACAATTGAAGGACTATTGTATTATATATCAGCCGGTATACAATGTAACATTTATGGCCATGCTTACACATCTATCAGTAGTCTATACGGGGGTTAAAGGTCAAGTGGTAAAGGTCAACACCTGAGTCGTTGAGATTCAAGTGTTTCCGCAAACGACAAAGCCCTGGTAATAAAATGTTAGCGTTGATGAGAGCGTCAAAATCATAACTCAATCTCCAGAAGAGATGATCTATTTATCGCCTCTAATAGGGTCATGTCAGGTCAGGTCGTCAAAACCTCATCAGCTGG
The DNA here is from genome assembly GCA_964017125.1 of Flabesymbios commensalis. Lineage (NCBI taxonomy): Eukaryota > Metazoa > Annelida > Polychaeta > Terebellida > Flabelligeridae > Flabesymbios > Flabesymbios commensalis. Next base: position 68,789,511 of record OZ024917.1, read on the forward strand.
ATGGAGACACGACGTCCACATCCTAACGAGTTACTGATGTGTTTAGGAGACTTCCTGATTTTAAGCTGACCCTCATACGGTGGTCCATTCAGAGGGTTGTGGACTTCTAGCCTGGAGGTACTGGGATTCATTTGTGACGTACAGTGCTCCAAACTGTTCAAACGTATATGTGCAGCTCTGCCTGTGCACTGTACAAAATCGAGTCATTTCAAAAGAGTAGAGGTTATTCCTTCGGGCTTCTGTCGGGATATTGTTATAATGTGCAGAAAGCGGCTTAAGACAACATTCTCACTGCCCGATTTTATTCTGCGATAGAGAACTTTCTTCGTTTGAACATAGAGCCTGGTGTAATGATGATAAACGCCTGTTTTTCATGGATCACCCAGTCTTCTGCTGATCCATCAACCGGGCTGTCTCAGCACTGAGGGGTTTATTGTCCATGGAGCTCTGGGGTTGGTCAACAGTGCCAGGTTTATATCCCAGAAAAAACAAACAGCTATAACTGATTTATTTTAAAGTAAGCAGTTACAGGGTATTACACCTTGGAAAAGGATTTTTCAATTTCGAAAAGTAAGCAGGGGGGGGGGGGGGTACTGTTTTTAAAATAAGCAGGGGAGTTCTGTTTTTTAAATCTTATGGGTGGAAGGAGAAATTACACGCAGATTCAATGTTGGTTCATTGTTGGGCCAAGATCGCGGCAGTTGGCCAACATCAGTTGAGCGCCTAAGGTAGTCATAGCATAGACTAGCTCTATGGTCACACTTTATGTTGGGCAAACGTGTCATAACGATATTTAGAGGGGGAGTCGGCCATTTGTAGAGCGAAAATTTGTAAGTTAATTAGCTATTTTTTCATTTGTGAATTATCGTGATAAAAATGTTAGTAATTCGTTAAAACATAATCCATTTATAATAATTTTACAGCTTATGTTTGAATTTCTTTGATCACACACTAGTATTGAGATTCAGTAATAAAACGTCTCCTTTGAGAAAGGGTGCTCACTCTGTAAAGTGGGGAATGCACCCTTTCACTTCAAGGAGGAGGGCAACTATAGTTTTATTGTTGAAGACAACATGTGGCGCATTATTTTCCTTTCTCAGTCAATTATCAGTCGATTTTCATAAAATTTTACAGACATTATTTGCCATCTATATTTAGCCCCTCCATAACCCACTAATTAAACTCAGTTGCATACACATAATTACATTACATGTCAAAAATGCATGTTTATACAATGCATTAAACAAGGATACCACATACCCCTAATAATTAAAACGCTGACATATGTTTACATAAACAAAACTACTAAAGGGTTTTGTTCAATTTAAAATCATCATAATTATCTTAGTTAGCTCTGTCCGCTTCATTTGAATACCTATGTTAATATTGTTAGTTAGAGGTCTACGACCATTATCAAAATTTCACTTTTACAGCGCGGATATCGATTTAAGACGTCAACATCTGACGTCTAAAGTCGTCAGATTCTGCCGTCAAAAGTCGGTCCCCGCTCTGAAGGGGTCAAAAATACTATGCATGAACTGACTACAGAAACTTCACAGTGTATAGACCCCCCCCCCATTCACATATATAGACCCCCCCCCCCCTCACACAACCATGATGTCTGGTCAATGAGAAACACGTGTGAATCCCTGTTTTCCTGGTAACTGCCCCCCCCCCCCCCCCACACACACACACACACTTTCTCTCTGTGACAAACGATCCACATGTCTGCAGGAGGCTGCCATGTATGTGCCAGACAAGATACGCCCTGCCAATGTTGGTTTGATGTTGGGCCAGCGTCGTAGACGGTGGACCAACATCAAACCAACATTGGGTCAATATGCTTAGAAGCCAACATTGGATGAGTATTTCTAGCAAGCTGGGATAAACTTGATATTTTACGCCAATGTTGGTTCAATGTTGGACATCGGTGGATCAGCATTGAACCAACATTGGGTCAGCATCTCTTGCCGGCTGACATGAACCACGCCAGTATACGTGGATAAACACACGTCAAATTCCCCGCATGCACGGCTGATCTACTGCTTACAGCAAGAGGCTCGATGGGAAAACCGTAAACCTGCTAAAAAACGGGATTTCAGAGTTAGTTTGCCCGTAAATACCCTGGGAATACCACGGTAAAAATTAAATGGTGTGAAGTTCTTCAAATACAAATGTATATACACATACTTATACTAATGTATAAGTACGACTATAAATGCTGAATATCAGTGTACATTTTGTTATCATTGTTTTTTCATCATCATATTAACTGGAGCTGATTTTAGTATGCTATGTATTGTTCTGTGTATTTTGCTGTGAGATACGGGAACGTTTCTGGATGAAGCATCAGCTTACAGCTAATTACGAAAAGTTTAAATCAAATTATTTTTTATTCAAACAGATATAACCCATAAAAAAGAGAAGGTTCTAATTTTTCGTTGGTCAGAAAGATAAAAATATAAAATCAATGCAGCTAAAGTAAAGCCCATAAGTCATAATTCGTCAGGTTGGTTTTACTGAGTCGTGTCTTCAAATTTGAAATACCAAAGTATCGATATATCAAATAAGAAAGACAACACAAAAACCTACATGGAATATTTCCTGGGGAAATAGTGAGATAGATCCCAAAAATAAACAGATAATAGACTTCTACCTACGTACAGTGTTTATTGTACTTTGTCAAGACAAGTCGACTTTATGCCGGACACGAGTGATAATCAGGTCTAGTACAAGACAAATCTATTACATTTTGGTTCAAGAGGCAGCCAACAATAGGAGCAGCAAAGATGTAATATCTACATTACAACAAAAATGCACTATGCATTCCTGATTACACACTCATGGAGACATATTCCACCCAGCATATTCCAAACAGCACTAACTGTCCACTGTTCAAGTGGACAGTTACTGTTGTTTGTCTTTGTAGTGTGAATAGAAGGCAAAACGCTGTAACAGTGTCTCTTTCAAGTAAGTAGTTACTGCTGTTTGCATTCGCGGTGTATTTCAAAGGCAAACAGCAGTAACTGCTTACTTTTCAAGTGAGCAGTTACTGTGGATCGTCTTTGTAGGCCAGTATAACGCTGTACTATCCCAGCAAACACAATACACGGACATAATGTTGTATCAATGTTGGGCCATCATCTCCGACGCTGGCCCAACATTGAAACAACATTGGTTCAACATCTCCTATTTGCTGCGGTTGTAAGTGGCTGTCTAGAGACCAGATCAGTGCACCATAAGTATATATTGAGTGTATTGTACAAGTATAGTGGTCCAAGGTCCACATGGGCCGAATAACAGCATGTAAGGTGAAATCGGACCCAACAAGAAAGACCTGGCTCCATGTTTCCCCACAAGTAGCTCGCAGATGTGTATAATTGAGAGAAATGTGGGATGCATGCTGAAACAAAAACTGGCTCGCGAACCACATTTATTTTATGGGTGCGGAATGTTAGAGCTGCAAAAATAATTGTAATTTTCCAACAACTGACGTCCTAAAAATAAAGTTGGCTGGGATTTGTTTTTAGAAGTAGGCCTTACTTAATACTATAAAAATGTATGATGAAAACTGCTGGTATGTAGCTTATAATAAGGCATGTTTTAACGCCAGAATGCTTTCAAGACATATATAGATCCACTATAGTACACACATGCTGCGTCTAATCAAGAACTTGAATATTTGTCGGAGAATGGGTGGATGGGTGGATGGATGGATGGATGGATGGATGGATGGATGGATGGATGGATGGATGGATGGATGGGTGAAATGAGTGAGTGAGATGGATGGATGGATGGATGGATGGATGGATGGATGGATGGATGGATGGATGGGTGAAATGAGTGAGTGAGTGAGTGAGTGAGTGAGTGAGTGAGTGAGTGAGTGAGTGAGTGAGTGAGTGAGTGAGTGAGTGAGTGAGTGAGTGAGTGAGTGAGTGAGTGAGTGAGTGAGTGAGTGAGTGAGTGAGTGAGTGAGTGAGTGAGTGAGTGAGTGAGTGAGTGAGTGAGTGAGTGAGTGAGTGAGTGAGTGAGTGAGTGAGTGAGTGATTTTTTGAGATATCCTGTAGTTATGATGAAGCGATCCAATTTGGCATCATCCAGTAATAACACTGTCTTCTTTACACACTGGTTAAATATTTTGCACATTTTTATCATAAAAGAAATAGTTTTAAAACATTCAAAAAACTTTAATTAGAAGGCACTAATGATAACGCCAGAGCTTTATTGCTGAGTAGCGTGATCGCATTGTAATATTCTCGCTGAAAAACATAACAAATTTGCAGAAATAATTGCCATAAAAATGTTCTCGGCACAAATTGGAAAACAAAAGAAAACGGACGCGTTGTCAAAGCAAACGCTCATTAGGAGAAGTAGAGACAATACATTAAAGACATGACAGCCTCATTGTTCACTGATTTGACATTCAACGACGCCTGTTGGAATGTTGCTCATCAAAACAGACACAAGAAAGGTAGATCACATAGTAACACGTATTTATACGGATTAATCCTTTACGTGCTGGAGTATTTTCATCTTATTGATTCTTGGAATAGACCAACCATGTAAAACATATTTTCAAAATTTTCATCTTATTTTCATTGACTGTGAGCTCTGAATTACTGACGTTATTTCCACCTTGACTGCTACAACGCTTTATATATTTTCATATAAACCATGAAGACCAAAGAGGTTATTTTCAATTTGAAATCATCGTAAATGTCTTAGTTCGCTCTTTTCGCTTCATTTGAATACCGGGTACCTATATGGGTCTACGACCATTTATATATTTTACCCTTTCAGTGCGGGGATCGACTTTATACGTCAGAATCGGATGTCTGAAAGACGTCAGATTCTGACGTCTAAAGTCGCACGGAAAGAGTTACTGTAGATCTGGTGAATTTCGCGTGTTTAAATTTTCGCGAATTTGTGATTTTGAGACTTTTCGTGAAGTCTAGAATTCGCGAATTATCAATTTCGATCATAGTAGCGCTATTATAATAATAATTTTCGAGAGATTTTTAAACTCGCGAATTTTCCCTCCTCGCAAAATTCGCGAGAAATAAAACCTTGCGAATAATACCAGATCTACAGTACGTATTTTCATCCAGTGTGAGGTGTGAATTCCCACCTGAATGAATGGGAATACACAATTTTTTTAGAAAATATCCAACTGTGATACATTGAAACGAAAGCTTATGGCGTCATTATTTCGAGAGGCTTTACCATCTTAATGAAATTATTTCTTTTGAAAATATGTCCACGACTTCACTAAAATATGCCCGCGACTTCATTAAAATATGCCACGACTTCACTAAAATATGTCCAAGACTTCATTAAAATATGCCCGCGACTTCATTAAAATATGTCCAAGACTTCACTAAAATATGCCCGCGACTTCATTAAAATAAGCCACTACTTCACTAAAATATGTCCAAGACTTCATTAAAATATGCCACGACTTCACTAAAATATGTCCAAGACTTCACTAAAATATGAAAGCAAAAAGCCTACAAAAAAGAACAGTAGCTGCTGAACATGTAGTTATCTTGATCATATAGACCTACATCTTGATGACAGGTCGACTATACTACACCCCATAATTACCCGGAAACCACAATACCAGACAATGCGCATGCTCAAACACAACCAAAATGGAGGTACAAAAAACCAATAGCTGAACATAAAGTTGTCATGGTCATGTAGACCTACATCTCAATGACAGGTCCTCAATACTAAACCCCCTAATTACCCAGAAACTACTATACCAGGCACTGCGCATGCTCAAACACAACCAAGATGGCGGTCAGTTGATAAGATTTGTGGTGAGATGGACATGTGGGTATTTTGACGTGTTGACACCTGTGAACTGTATATATGCTTACGCAGTGCGGTGTGTACAACACCACCTTGGTCTACTTTGTGGAAATTTGTTCAGGCACATAATAAAATCAAGGGGTGACTAGGGGACCTCCCAGTGGCGTACATACAAATACAATTAGGGGGGGGGGGTCTAGGGGACCTACCAGTGGCGTATCTAAAAATAAAATTAGGAGGGCGTCTAGGGGACCTACCAGTGGCAGATCTAAAAATAAAATTAGGGGGTGGGTCTAGAGGGACTCCCAGTGGCGTATCTAAAAAATAAGGGGGTGCTGAGATACATGTCTGTAAAGAAGTAATTTGACATGGCGAGCCCCTCCTGCCAGTGGGTCCATGGGCATGCCACCCAGGGAAAAATGACAAAAATAAACTTTTGCTGTAAAATAAAAATATGACAGCCTGTCTAAAAAATCATCACCCTTCATAAAAAGGGGGGTGCTCAAGTAGCTTAAATATATATGTATCTGTCTCCAAATAGCCTGACGTTGAGAATCCCTAGCCGTGGTCGGAAAAATGCCAACAACCTACTCCTGGCATAAATAAAATACATAAAAAAGATATATAAATGAGATTTAAAAAAATGACTCTTATACCGACTTTTATACGATTAATTCTAACATGCTCAAATTAATTTGCAAATTAACAAGTCGATCAGTAGGTCTATAGCTGTTTGAACCAATAAAAGTTGATTCAGATGGTTCGACTTTCCTTGGTTGAGCAGACAGGGTCATTTTATCACAATGATATCTTGAGGTTATCGATCTTAGTGTATCATCCAGTGTATTATCCCGTGGGCGATACGTGCCTGTGTGGTCTCAATGAATGTGGACGACTTAGAGCATTCACGCTCATTTAGACGATTTCCATCTTAGTGTAAAAATCCTCGCTTGTTTCCATTCAGTGTTATCTGTGCCCAACGAGCACGAGACGTTGTTCCAATGCTGGTTTGATGCTGGCACAGCGTCTGCGACGCTAGGCAAGCATCAAAACAGCATTGGAAATGCGAATGTATTTATTATTATCTTTGGTGAGATATCCGTTTACGGGTTTCTATAGGATGATCTTGATAACTGATTTGCGGTTTAAGGTTTCGCCTGAGTGGTTCTCTTTATCAAAGTCTTACTGCCGAGAAAATCCAAAGAGTCGTAACTGTAAAAAGTAGAACATGGTAAGGACAAAAATCAGTGTAAAAAACGGCAAACTAGTGTCATCAAAATGTCAGATCTCAATGTGGCTTTTTTGCTATTTTAGGGATTTTTTTTTAAATATTCATCACCATTTTTTGTAACATTTTAACAGATTTCTTGTCTTTTGAACAGAGAATAAAAACGACTACCATAGGTAGTGTCTGAGTTGCCGTGTCGTCCTCTCCGAGGCCGTGGATGGATGTATTTGCTTTACCCGAAAAATCCAACATGGCGGTGACTGAGAGCGATCACGACCCCAAGGTCCGAAAAAATGTCCATAATTTTTTAATGACTGCGACCTCTGAGCTGAGCATGCGGGCATGGAACTAAAATGTTACTGATTCTAAAAAAACTATTTTTGACCTAATTATTCCTCGATATTTTCCGATATGACAGTCCAAAGAAATGTCCCACGATTTTGTACGCGGTCAATCCACTAGGGCTAGTGTTTGAATGTCTGAGCTTCTTCCATTTTGCGTATTTTTCATATTTTGTCATATTCATTTGTATCTCACTAGTATCTGTTGAGTCATTGAACAATGAGTTGATCACTATACGGAACGGTAATACCTTTTTTTCTTTCTGTTGTTGAAAATAATTACTAACGACCAACTAATCACAAATCTCTGGCCCTCACCGTTACTGTTGTTAGCCTCCAGGCTAGTACAGCGTGTTGTGACGTGAATTATTTGTAATTCAATGCATATTCACTCGAGTAGTTCTTCTTACACCATTGAACTTGTCGTTGAAAATGTTGTATGATGAAAAAGCTGTGTTTTCCTAAGAGTTTAAATCATATTTGAAATATTTTTTAACATATCCATATTGATCGACATGTAACGACTAATGGCGACATTTTAAACCAACCACCAACTTACTGCAAATTATTATAGGGTTATATTAAAGCGTGCACTTAGAATAAAGATGAGACATTCTTTTATTGGCTGAAGGATTTGAAAGATCAACCATATCTTATTTATACACGACATAGCATGTGTTGAAGAAAATAACATGAATATAAATCATCACAATAGGTTTGTGGGTTCCATTTGAGATATTTTAAACTTCGTATTTTTGTAAAATCATTCTCATCCATACAGGTTGACAGGCGAATTGTAATGTATGAACTCATGTTTTTCTAATGTCTGGGACCACTGCCAAACACTATGTTCTATTATTTAACCTTTCTGCTGCTAAGGACCGTATATATCTGTAGATGGTTTCTAGCCAGTAAAGTGTCACTGAAAATGACGTCCAGTTTGTCAAAGGCGATCCCAGCAAATACGATACCTTCAACCAATGCTGATCCAATGCTGGGCCAGCATCGTAGACGATGGGCCAACATTGGCCCACCATTTGTTCAAGGAATTGTGTTGGCTGCGATATTTCTTGCTTTCATAAATAAACATATGTTTGTCATTTGAAGCTTCAAATTACATCAACTTTACATAACAAAAAACAAACAAATTTAGCAGCACTAGAAATTAAAGTGTTACGCCGCCTTGGTGCAGAAAGGGTGTCTGACACGGTGAGGTTACAGTTTGACTTTTGGTCTCGATCCGTGACACAGGTGACCTTTGACCTCGCCGTGACACAGGTGGCACAGACAACAAGACAAACCGCTATATTTGGACTATATTTGGACAGACAGTCGACAAACATGGCATAAAGTACTGTATGATAAAGACCCTCTGGGGCCCAGACGCTGGCTAAATATGACATAAAGTACTGTACTGTATGACTGACACTCTTTACGCACCGGACACCAGATAAATATGACATAAAATACTGCATGACAGACACACTTTAAGCCCCAGACGCTGGGTAAATACTTTAGGCGCTGAACACTGGCTTAATATGACATAAAGTAGGCCTATTGTATCATAAAACCCATTAGGCCCCAATCAAAACATGACATAAAGTACTGCATAAGGTAAAAGACACCCCTTAGGCCCTAGGCGCTGGCTAAATATGACATATACGGCATTTGAGTATAGGCCTACGGTTACCACACATTTTCTGAATAAGAAATACAGTACTGTATGACAGACAGGCTTTAGCCCTTTAAGACCCAGATGCTGGGCACACATGACATAGAGTACCAAACAAACATGATCCATTGGCCCAATGCTGTTTTAATGTTGGGTCGGCGTCATGGACGGTGGACCAGCATTAAACCAACATTGGTTTAAACTTCAATACCTTGTGCTTGATGGGGTGCTGTGTGTCTGATGTGACCGCACCCTTTAGGGCCTATGTACAGGGGGAACATGGCATATACTGCAAGTGAGTATATCACACATTTCCTGAGACCAAGGAGCTTTTACTGACTTTTTCATCGTCAGAGTCACTGATTATTATGGTAAATTAATCAAAGCATTCAGCTTACAAACGTGGGTTTTTGGTTAAATAACCGCCAAATTCGCGCAGTTCGCATCCACTTCAATTTTAGTCTCAGCATTGAGTTAATAAAGATCTTTATTAACTCAATAGTCTAATCAAGGAATCTATGCGGACCTATAGAATTCTTGTTTTCACTGACACGGTCCACAAATACAGCTTGAAGTGATTGAAGAGTATTCAGGTTTGTAAAAAAAATTAAATCTGGATATATGGTTGATTGAATATTAGCGTCATCTGTAAAATATACTGTTTGGTGTACAGATAAAAAAAAGGTAAACAAACAATTTGTATATGGGGTTAACCCTTTCGCTGTTGGAACCGTATACACGGTTTCTAGAATGTTTTAGATCAATAGGGATATCATGAAATTTGATAAACAGTGTTTGGTGAATGCTAAATTAATTCAATAATTCAAAATTTGCGATGTCTATTTTCATAAAAATAAATATTTTTCGTCATTTGCAGCTGGAAATTGGGTTAGTAATTCCAGCTTCGAATCAAGGAATATAGAATTCTAAATTCCTTGTTCGAATTAAGCACAGGATTCAAAAGGAATCACGAAGGCTGTAATATGCCTTTCCTAATTTTATCAGAAATCAGTGCATGCACCGCCACGATGACCAGCCTCCGGGATTCGAACCAACTGGTCATCGTGTCGGTGCATGCACTGATTTCTGATAAAATTAGGAAAGGCATATTCCAGCCTTCGTGATTCCTTTTGAATCCTGTGCTTCATTCGAACAAGGATGATCTAGTCCACAACGGTCCACTGGTAAATAACCCATCTATTCCGTGCAGCTGTAGGCACAAGACAAAGACCATACGCTCGTACAAAACACACCAATACTGCCGTGCAAAGCCAAAAGGCAGTATCTGCTTACGTTACAAGTGAGCAGATACTGCCTTTTGGCTTTACAGAGCAGAATAAACCCCGTGGCGTGAGATACCTGGCTTTTATCCTGCCGCCTCTCCCTTTGATCCGTATGGATGCCGCCGGATGTTTTGGAGTATATGCCCACCTATCACGAGATGCTGGACCAATGCTGGTTTAATGTTAGGCCATCGTCACGGACGCTCGAACAACGTTAAACCAGCATTGGTTCAATGTCTCTGGGTGCTGCTGTGTAACAGCTGTGCATGTCAGGTGTTTAAGTCAAGTACTTCTATAACCAATTGTCAGTTATACCCTGCCTTCCTCTATGTAGCCCATCTGCATATATACCTGTCTGTCACTATCACCGGGCGGGGGCCCTGGTGCAGCGACCCAGGACCGCGGGTTCGAACAGCAATCTGGCCTTCAAGTTTTAGAGAAAAATATTTATTTCCCTCTCACTCGTAGATTTCATTATGGTGGAGAGCCTCTGTGACCGAGAGGTAGCGTGCTCGACCTCAGACCGCTGGGGCAGTGTCATCTCATTCATCTCACCATCCTCAGGAGGTTTTTCTGGCCGAGTTTAGCCTACATCTGCACAGAGGTGGCTTAGAACCCTATGAATTTCTTTTTGTCACAGTCAGCAGATTATGCCCGATGGGATAATGGCAGCAGCAAACTGATTCCATATTATACAGAACTCAGTCAATTTGAGTCCAATAATTTCCCAATAATTTTCAATGGACAGAATCCCTGAGTGAGATGCCGTCATTACCAGCAAACACAAGACGTTCAACCAATCTTGTTTTAATGTTGGGTGACTACCCACGACGCTGGCCCAACATTAAAACAACATTGGTCATTGAGTGAATGTGTCGTATTTGCTGGGTTGCCATCTATAGCTGTGGTGAGTCATCTGGGCTGCGGTTCACACTATTCACTTTACCCGGGATTTCACTTTTTCCGATAATTCTATATATTTCATACAGAGTTGTTCACAATTTTATTTTCATTATTGCGCCCTGGTTTACTACATACACAAAATCTGTCAGGTTTTTAAATCGTTTGTTTCCATATGATAGGATGATTAACACAACATTATGGTGACCCATGCACCATGGTAAATCTGGCATGACAGCTCCCAATTAGACACTAGTTTTCAAACACTTGGCTAGTATACAATAGCAAGTATGGTCGCAACAAACACATAGACCTCTGTGCTCTACTCACTCACTCACTCACTCACTCACTCACTCACTCACTCACTCACTCACTCACTCACTCACTCACTCACTCACTCACTCACTCACTCACTCACTCACTCACTCACTCACTCACTCACTCACTCACTCACTCACTCACTCACTCACTCACTCACTCACTCACTCGCTCGCTCGCTCGCTCGCTCACTCACTCACTCACTCACTCACTCACTCACTCACTCACTCACTCACTCACTCACTCACTCACTCACTCACTCACTCATTTTTTCACTATAGATTAGTTTATCTCTGGAGCGCTAAATTATTTCCCGTTTCATTTGAATACCTATGATATTGGTATACAGCCATAATAAATATTTGTACTCTTTCAGCGTGGGGATCGACTTTAGACGTCAGAATCTGACGTCTACAGACGTCAGATTCTGACGTATAAAGTCGATCCCCGCGCTGTAAGGGTTATATTTTTCCATCTGCATCCATAACGCACAACGCCTATTATCACCCTTGATCATTGATACACCCCCCCCCTCCGCCAACACACACACACAGTCACCTTAGCAAGCACGAGGTGTTGAAACACTGCTGAGCTAATACTGGGCCAGCGTCGTAGACAATGACCCAGTATCAGCCCAGCTTTGTTTCCACCCCTCGCTCTGGCTAATGGCTGATGCGGGCTTTATGAGGTATGTCTCGTATCGTGAAACCACTCCAGTAAAAAGCCACATAGCTCTTTACTTCTCGGTGTCACATTCTAATGACCAGACATTTTCCTCTTCTAGTATTTCGTACTCGCCCCAAAGAGGGTACGAAGTTCAAGGAAGAAACCAGACCAAGTTATCTAGGGCCATGATTCATGGCTAAATGTTTTTCGTTTTTTTTTGTTTCTGGCGATGATTTATATGACAGGAAGCGATTAGATACGTCTGTGGGCTCTGAAACTTGAGCTGAAACTTAAACAAGTTTTTTTTCGAACACCAGCGGAATCGTCACCAGCCTTGCTCTGGATCCAAGTGATCTAGATGTGGAAATGATTCTCATTTTGCCCAGCTGTCTTTATCTCTACATTAGCATTGTTGATGCTAGATGCGCGTACTGCGTACCTGACGCCTTAACTCTTACAGCGCGGGGATCGACTTTAGTCGTCAGAATCTGACGTCTGTAGACGCCAGATTATGACGACTAAAGTCGATCCCCACACTGTAAGAGTAAAAATATTTCTAATGGTCGTAGACCCATAACATAGGTAATCAAAAGAATCAGAAAGAGCTAACTAAGACAGTTATCATGGTTATGATGATTTTAAATTGAAAAAAAACCCTTTGGCCTCCAAGGTTTTCATAAAAAAATTCATCGCTTTAAGGGCTAAAATACAAACGGACACATTAAACTAACTGTCATTGTGTCCACAGGAGTGGACGTAGCCATGGTGAGAATGTGCTAGCAATAATTTCAACAATATAATGTAAATTTGCACAATATGATGTAAATTCACACAATATGATGTAAATTCACACAATATTATGTAAATTCACACAATATTATGTAAATTTACAAAATATGATGTAAAATTCAGCTAACAGATATTTCTATAGCACATAAATATATTGCATGCTTTTGCCACTTTTTGTGTCAATTAAACTAAAAAAACTAGCAGTCTTTTGAAACTTGGCTCCAAGATTATCTATGCTGCACGATTTTGTCCCACACAATATTTCTCCTATTTTCACACAAAGTGATTTTTTCCATGAACAGTTGTCTCGGTATTTAATTCATGCCGGAAAAATTATGAAATAACATTTAAATACAGCTACAAAAAATATTATAAGCTAAAATGACGACCTGTGGGCACAATAGAACAACTGAATTAAAAACTTAGCAACATGGAAATATTACATGTCTGATAACTTTCAAATATTATGAATAAACTGTTGTTTATTGACAGAGAAAAGTGATGTCATGATGCCTTTTGTTTCTGTTCGCTTTTAAAGGAATATGCTCACGTCTAAAATCATCAAGAAATCGGTGATTTTATTTTGGCTTCCTAATATGACCATATGATGTAAACATGTCCATAGAAAAGAACTGCGAAAGTTTTTAAATTTTTGTGCTGCGCACTTACCAATTAGGCTAGATATAGAGACGAAATTCCCGTATTTTTCATTTTTGACATGGTTGTCAATAATTAGAAATCAGGAATTTCGTCTCTATATCTAGCCTAACTGGTGAATGCGTGGTACAAAAATTAAAAACTTTCGCAGTTCTAGTCTATGGACATGTTTACATCATATGGTCATATTGTTAAGCAAGAATAAAATCACCGATTTTTTTATGATTTGTGGTTCTCACTTCCAAGCAGACAGCTGGGGCCAGCCTGCAATGCACTGCGCCCAGCATGCAATGTTGAATTATTGTTGGCCCACCATCTTCGACGCTGGCCCAACATTACAACAACATTGATTTGATGTCACAGCCTGGATCACGTTATGGACATCGGGCCAATGATGGTCCGGCTTGTTCACAGTCTACAGGCACAGAATACATGATTAATGAACAACACACATGCTCATTATTCGTGCGTCTGATGGCTTTATGGTCTGAGCGTTCGCCTGCAAATGCATCTTCTCCAACTATGTCTGAAGCATGCAGTGATTTGCGCATCGCTCGATGGAGGCTGCAAATGCAGCTTAAATGAAATTCCCCAGCCTCCTCATAGCATCACAATGAGAACCCAGCAGATACAAGAGGTTGAATTAATGCTGGTTTAACGCTAGTCCACCGTCTGCGGACCAACGTTAAACCAAAGGGATAAACCAAAACAAAATGATAGACCTTATGTTACCCTGGCAATGCTTTTCAATCTTATTTTAAGTATATACCCAGTGTTTCTTATGGCAATGCCAGTTAACATGATTTTAGTTATGTATGTCATACTATGTATATTATCATATGATTTTAACAAATTAACAATGTTGTATATACATGTACATATCTCTATTTCTATTTCTATGACAAATAAGTCTGGATTGACTTTCTTTCTGTCAATAAAATATCTGTCTGTCTGTCTGTCTGTTAAACCAACATTGATTCAACCTGTAGTGTCGGCTGATAACAGTGTGAGCGTTCACCAAATTAACAGATTCTGATATTGTTTCCATGTAATTATAATTTTAGTAGGAATGAATAAGAAATGTATTATTGAACATAATAGATCACCCATTCCAACGGGTGCATATAACGTTGCTTTAACATTGAATTGAATCGATGTCATTGGCGTCGATTCTACGTTAAAACAACGCTGTGTACCAAGTATGATTCACTTGAATATATCATGTATTCATTCATATATTCATTTTATTCACTCAGCCACGGTGTTACAGCATTGAATCATTGACGATTCGACCAGGCATACTATAGAAAATCCTTGATTCGACGTTGCATCAACTTGGTGTTCAGTGAATGGCTCTTTCAGGATTCATTTATTTCATGATTTCTATCAGTTTACCTTTGATCAAGAACTTTTCTACATAAAGTTTTTGATTATATCTATCACCAAACCAATCGTTCAGTTGATCAATGAATCTCAATAAACTATATTAAGATTCCTTGACTTGATTATTTCAAGATGATCTTTCTCCATCACTGACATCTGCCATCAGTAACTGTCTGTGAATGAGCGCGTAGCGCGAGACGCTGTGGGAAAATAACGTTGATACACTGGTCTCACTCTACACTACACTCTCTTGTTAAGAGAGAAACGATGCTATTTTTCTAAACGACCTAAGTAGGATCAGTAGGGATCGAACCCGGGACGCATGCATGACTGAAGTCAGACGCTCTACCAATGCACCACGTCACCCTCTCTAGAAACGGTTTGTGCTGCTACGACCGTATATCACGATTCAGTTGCAAAGTTTCAAGCATGTTTCATACGTAAAATGATCCAATTTGTCACAGTGATATATTTTTAGTTAGGCCTGGCCCAGTACTTCATCAGCGCGGCGCACCTACACAAACCTTGCTATTCCAATCAGGGATAGACTCCTGACTCCTTTTTCTTGATAGAAATCACAATCTGATACAATTTACGTTCAAATATAAACCAGCTGACACAGCATCATCTTTCTTTTTAACTAGGCCAATACTGGCTGCATCAGCACAAAACTTGCAATTCCAATCATGGCAGGTACTATTATTTTTTCTTATATTCCTGTGTTTAGATACGATTTATCTTATCTTATCACCCACCATACGATGCCATACTCCTGCTGCGACGATTACGACCAATATTAGCTGCAGATGTGGTATGTGTATTCCGTTGGCATGGGATAGACGCAAACATAAGGCTGACCCTTCTGGTGCTGGGGCAATATATACGGTTCAGCTGAACCCTTGTGGTACTGGGATAATATATTTGGTATAAAGCCAAATAAAAAATCATTGAAATTGGAAAAAAATATCATTTTACAGTAACTTAATTAATAAAATATTTGAATTTGGGAGATGTATATTTGTCATAAATAAGAAATATTTTTATTCTCTTACTCACTCGCACACAGACTCACCCAGTAACTCATTAACTCACTCCCTTACTTACTCACTCACTCACTCACTCACTCACTCACTCACTCACTCACTCACTCACTCACTCACTCACTCACTCACTCACTCACTCACTCACTCACTCACTCACTCACTCACTCACTCACTCACTCACTCACTCACTCACTCACTCACTCACTCACTCACTCACTCACTCACTCACTCACTCACTCACTCACTCACTCACTCACTCACTCACTCACTCACTCACTCACTCACTTACTCACTCACTCACTCACTCACTCACTCACTCACTCACTCACTCACTCACTCACTCACTCACTCACTCACATACTCACTCACTCACTCACTTACTTACTTACTTACTTACTTACTTACTCACTCACTCACTCACTCACTCACTCACTCACTCACTCACTCACTCACTCACTCACTCACTCACTCACTCACTCACTCACTCACTCACTCACTCACTCACTCACTCACTCACTCACTCACTCACTCACTCACTCACTCACTCACTCACTCACTCACTCACTCACTCACTCACTCACTCACTCACTCACTCACTCACTCACTCACTCACTCACTCACTCACTCACTCACTCACTCACTCACTCACTCACTCACTCACTCACTCACTCACTCACTCACTCACTCACTCACTCACTCACTCACTCACTCACTCACTCACTCACTCACTCACTCACTCACTTACTTACTTACTTACTTACTTACTCACTCACTCGTCAAAATATATATGCACATCTTACAACAGGAACGACATATACAAAGTTAAGCTTGTGGAAAAGAAATATCCAATAGCATTCATGTAAGCTTTTTTCTCCACAACAGAACAAGTGGCCGTTCCGTTCCCCTCTGATGTTATACATGACATTCCCAGAAAGCACGATATTGAGCCAATGCTGGGTTAATGTTGAACCACCATCTGCGACGCTGGCCCAACCATAACCCAGCATTGGCTCAATGTCTCGTGTTTGGTGATTTGTACATGACGTTGACTAAATGGTTCGCGTAAATACGAGATAAGTAGATTGTTTATAAACTTCATGAGCAATAAATATGGGGGTGATATATTAGAGCCACAGGACCACCCACTATAACTACTGGCCGATGGCTGACAAATGAAATGAAATGAATGGGGTTTTAGGCCACCTTTACTGAACGAGGAGAACCTCATGAGGATGGTGCGATGAACGAGCTGACACTGCCCTCCAGACCGAGCTGAGACCGAGCACCCTACCTCTCGGTCACGGAGGCCCCCCACAATATTGAATCTTTACGAGTGAGCGGAGAAGAAACACTTTGCTTCTTTTAAACTTGAAGGCCAGAGTGGGGCACGAATCTGCGATCGCCAAATAAAAATGACCTGATTAAATCAAATACACAAGTACAATATCTCAAATTAAAGCTGAGAACCTCCTTATTCTGACATTTATTCATTGAAGTTATTTACAAATAAGTTTTGTGGTTTTGGGATGTATTTCTTTTGTAGCTTTTGGGTTTAGAAGGTCAGGTTTTTATATCTTTTGTGACATTGGGGTTTGAAGTGTCAGGTCATAATGTGTTTACTACAGTATTGTGGCTTTGGGGTTTAAAGTGTCAGGTCATAATGTGTTTACTACAGAATTGTGGCTTTTGGGTTTAACGTGTCAGGTCATAATGTGTTTACTACAGAATTGTGGCTTTGGGGTTTAAAGTGTCAGGTCATAATGTGTTTACTACAGTATTGTGGTTGGGGTTTAAAGTGTCAGGTCATAATGTGTTTACTACAGAATTGTGGCTTTGGGGTTTAACGTGTCAGGTCATAATGTGCTTACTACAGTATTGTGGCTTTAAGGTTTAAAGTGTCAGGTCATAATGTGTTTACTACAGAATTGTGGCTTTGGGGTTTAACGTGTCAGGTCATAATGTGCTTACTACAGTATTGTGGCTTTAAGGTTTAAAGTGTCAGGTCATAATGTGTTTACTACAGAATTGTGGCTTTGGGGTTTAACGTGTCAGGTCATAATGTGCTTACTACAGTATTGTGGCTTTAAGGTTTAAAGTGTCAGGTCATAATGTGTTTATTACAGTATTGTGGCTTTAAGGTTTAAAGTGTCAGGTCATAATGTGTTTATTACAGCATTGTGGCTTTGAGGTTTAAAGTGTCAGGTCATAAGAGGTTTATTACAGTATGTTTAATACAGCATTGTGGCTTTGGGGTTAAAGTGTCAGGTCATAATGTGTTTAATACGGCCTGAGGTCACACTGCATGCCGGGATATGATGTATCAACACTTGAAATGCACACAATCTTTAGATGTATACTGGCCGGCAGTGGAACATGGACCCTCTGACGCCTACAACCCTTTATACTAACAGAAACAATTGACATGGCATATTAGACCAGGCACCCGGAGGGGAGGGGGGGGGGGGTCACCTGGAGGGTCAATAACTGTCACTGCTATTCTCTTGTACCTCATGGCTATTAGACAGGAATGCGAATCCGAATGTTGATCAGGTCAACATGTTTTTTTTTAGTTTTCGTCCTTTTTATACATGTGATATGGTGACGCTTACTTCTTTGACACTGAGGCATTGCGATGTCTACATGCCTTCAGTTGCTGATACAATGTTTCCAGTTTCTACAATGTCGGAAAAAGAATGTGGAAAACACTGTTGGCATTTTTAATTGAGCTTTATGACATGACATAATTAGACAGAAATAAATTAGATTTTTGCTGGTTATATTAACAAATTAGCTGTAGTGTATTAACGAAATGTAGTGGAAACACAAGGAGTTGAAACAATGTTGTTTTAATGTTGGGTCAACGCCTCAGACGGCGGGACAATGTTAAAACAACATTACACTCTTAGAATAAAAGGTTCTTAAGCGTTCTGTTCCATAATAATATAGAAACAAGACTACATAAGTCCAGGAGCTCCCGCGACGAATTAGAATTTGATTTAAGCAATTTTGTGTAGGGTTTTTAATGTAGTACTAGGCTAGGTCAAAAATCAAGACGCAAGACAACTAGGTCTAAGAAGCTCAGTCTAAGAGTAAGATAAGAACTATCTAGACAGTTTTTGTCAGAGATTGCAAACCTCCATTAAAATTAATGATCCTAATCAGTATCCCAGTAATGGTCTACCTATCTGGCATGGTTTACCCGATATCAGGCCAATCGAGGTAACTAATAGCTGATTTACGGTCATTTTGAATTCGATATAAACTAGTTAAAAACTTAGGGTGCATCCCTCCCCCGAAACCTCATATTTTGTTTTATAGTAATAGACTAACATCTAACACAGTTTGCAAAATATTGGGCATGTGAAAGTAAATAATGGCCGATAGGGGGCCATTTTGAATTTGATCGAGTCGGAATTTTTCAAGATGCATCCTCAGCTGAAATGTCACATTTCATTCTATAGTAATGGTCTAGCCATCTAGCACGGTTTACCAAATATCGCCCATGTGAAAGTGAATAATGGCCGATAGGAGGCCATTTTGAATTTGATCAAGTCAAAATTTTTCAAGATGCATCCTCTCCTGAAATCTCACATTTTGTTTTATAGTAATGGTCTAGCCATCTAGTACGGTTACTAAAAACCGGCTATGTGAAAGTAAATAATGGCCGATAGGCGGCCATTTTGAATTTGATCGAGTCAATTTTTTTCAAGATGCAACCTCTCTTGTAATCTCACATTTTGTTTTATAGTAATGGCCCAGCTATCTAACACGGTTTACCAAATATCAGCAATGTGAAAGTAAATAGTGGCCGATAGGCGGCCATTTTGAATTCGATTGAGTCGAAAGTTTTTTAAAGGCATCCTCTCTCTAAACGTCACATTTTGTTTTATAGTAATGGTCTAGCTATCTAGCACGGTTTACCTGATATCAGGCCTATCGAGGTAAATAATGCTGATTGTCGGCCATTTTGAATTCGTAAATTAAAAAATTTCAGGGTGCATCCTCCCCCGAAAACTCACACTTTGTTTTATAGTAATCAGGTAATGGTCTAGCCATCTAGCACGGTTTACCAAATATCAGCCATATGAAAATGAATAATGGCCGAAAAGGCGGCCATTTTAAATTTAATCAAGTCAATTTTTTTCAAGATGCATCCTCATCTGAAATCTCACATTTCGTTTTACAGTAATGGTCTAGCCATCTAGCACGGTTGACCAAATAACGGCCATGTGAAAGTGAATAATGGCCGATAAGCGGCCATTTTGAATTTTATCGAGTCTAATTTTTTCAAGATGCATCCTCTCCTGAAATCACACATTTTGTTTTATAGTAATGGTCTAGCCATCTAGCACGGTTTACCAAATAACGGCCATGTGAAAGTGAATGATGGCCGATAAGCGGCCATTTTGAATTTTATAGAGTCGAATTTTTTCAAGATGCATCCTCTCCTGAAATCACACATTTTGTTTTATAGTAATGGTCTAGCCATCTAGCACGGTTTACCAAATAACGGCCATGTGAAAGTGAATAATGGCCGATAAGCGGCCATTTTGAATTTTATCGAGTCAAATTTTTTCAAGATGCATCCTCTCCTGAAATCACACATTTTGTTTTATAGTAATGGTCTAGCCATCTAGCACGGTTTACCAAATAACGGCCATGTGAGAGTGAATAATGGCCGATTGGCGGCCATTTTGAACTTTGACAAAATGATTTTTTTCAAAATACATCCTCTCCTGAAGCCTTACAATTTGTTTTATAGTAATGGTTTAGATATCTTGAGCGGTTTTCATGATATTCCACAATATCAGGCCTGTCGAGGTGAATAATGGCTGATAGGCGGCCATTTTGAATTTTATCAACTTCAAATTTTTCAGGATGCATCCTCTCCTGAAACCTTACAATTTATTTGATATTAATGGTGTAGCTATCTTGAGCGGTTTTCATGATATTCCGCAATATCAGGCCTGTCAAGGTGAATAATGGCCGATAGGCGGCCATTTTTAATTTTATCGACTTGAAATTTTTCAAGATGCATCCTCTCCTGAAACCTCACAATTTGTTTTATAGTAATGGTCTAGCCATCTAGCACGGTTTACCAAATAACGGCCATGTGAAAGTGAATAATGGCCGATAAGCGGCCATTTTGAATTTTATAGAGTCGAATTTTTTCAAGATGCATCCTCTCCTGAAATCCACATTTTGTTTTATAGTAATGGTCTAGCCATCTAGCACGGTTTACCAAATAACGGCCATGTGAAAGTGAATAATGGCCGATAAGCGGCCATTTTGAATTTTATCGAGTCAAATTTTTTCAAGATGCATCCTCTCCTGAAATCACACATTTTGTTTTATAGTAATGGTCTAGCCATCTAGCACGGTTTACCAAATAACGGCCATGTGAAAGTGAATAATGGCCGATTGGCGGCCATTTTGAACTTTGACAAAATGAATTTTTTCAAAATACATCCTCTCCTGAAGCCTTACAATTTGTTTTATAGTAATGGTTTAGATATCTTGAGCGGTTTTCATGATATTCCACAATATCAGGCCTGTCGAGGTGAATAATGGCTGATAGGCGGCCATTTTGAATTTTATCAACTTCAAATTTTTCAGGATGCATCCTCTCCTGAAACCTTACAATTTATTTGATATTAATGGTGTAGCTATCTTGAGCGGTTTTCATGATATTCCGCAATATCAGGCCTGTCAAGGTGAATAATGGCCGATAGGCGGCCATTTTTAATTTTATCGACTTGAAATTTTTCAAAATGCATCCTCTCCTGAAACCTCACAATTTGTTTTATAGTAATGGTGTAGCTATCTTGAGCGGTTTTCATGATATTCCACAAAATCTTTCAGTCGGATTTACCGATGTTATAAATTAGGTCAAAGTGCTGGGTCAACTTCAAGGTCAAGGTCCAAAAACCTGAAAAGGCACAACTAGGGACCTTAGAGAACATGTATGTGCAATATGACTGTCATCGGCCCAGTACTTTTCGAGATCTGCTCCGGAAACGAAGTGCGCGTCAAAACGTCTAAATAGGTCATAGTTCTGAACCAGAAGTAGGTCAAAGTTCAAATACCCCAAAAGGCACAACTAGACCCCCTAGGGGTGTTGTGTGTAAAATTTGAAGACAATCGGACAAGTACTTTCAGAGATATGCTCCGGAAACGAATTGTTTACGGACGGCCCAACGGCCCAACGGCCCAACGGCCCAACGCCGTCACATCATCATTTTTGCGTATTGAATTCAGATTAAAAATATTTTAACCCGTCCATTAGCCACCTGGAAGTAACCCACATACCAAAAATTGTTATCCTAGCTTATTTTCTCACAAAGTTATAGGCAAAAGAAGAGGCCAAAAAAAAACGGAGGTAGAATCCATAGCTCCCTTCGCTCACCTACGGTGACGGCGGGAGCTAAAAAGTTCCCCATATCAGCAGCAATGCATAGATATGCATTTCTGATACTAAGTAGGCAGAGAACGAACCGCGGTATGGTGAATATACGGCGTGTTGGTTTAATGTTGGGCCACCGTCTGCGACGCTGGCCCAACATTAAACCAACACTGGAGAACCGTTTTATAGGTTGTTTGGTGGTTATCACCAAGAATCTGTGTTAGTACAGTACAGATTTATGTGTGTTTGTGTGGGGGGGGGGGGGGGGTGGAGCTAGTGAGATAAGGCGTTTCTGAGTGCCCTGTAAACATTGTATGTATAAGAGGCCTAAACCACAGATATGTATTCTAGTATGGGGCTCCACAGGGGGGGGGGGGGGTATATAGTATCAACATGGTACTATAATATAAAAGTGCAAAACAGAGCAACGGGCGATTACAGCATGAGAAATTAAGACGCGAATTTCCAGAATTTCCCATGCAAAACCATGAAAAACATAAATAACTCAAACCAGTTTTAAGCTTTTCGCCTTTGCCTTGGCGTTGGGGTGTTTTACATTTATATATTTTGAGTCAATGATGCTGAGAAAATGGTATCGTCACTATAAACCATGGAGCTAATCCCTGCTAATAGGTCCATGATATAATATAAAGACTGATTAATTCTAGTATCGGCATGTTAACATGTGCTTTTAAAAAAATATTATATGTCCCATTTTCATAATGTTTATCTCTTCTGTTATTGTAATGCTCTAGAGCCAAATGGCTATGGGATTATATCGTGGTTGAAATCATATACATTTATATGTTTGTTGTGGGGGAAATAGTCTAACTATAATGTTTCGTCTTCTTGGCTTTGTGATATTTTACTAAAATATTGCAAAATAATAAATCTGTAAACATGTTCATCACTCCCATCATGTTCAGATGATAAGTACTACATGTGCGTTAATTCCAAAACAGACATTAGGCAAACGTGAGAGTATCTTGGGTGTTCTTTCATTGTCATCTGTGGAGAAATGAATCAGTGATGATTAAATTACAGATCCTATTGAAACCAGCACTTATTATAGCATTCGTTGTTTGGTTCTGCAGAAGTATAATAACATACAGAGCCAATGTAGCCTAGCCTACATATGAATGCTCGTGTATGTATAAATATATATAGGCAAGAACTCTCTACCTTGGGAGACAGTTGTAGTATAGTCAATATCATTTGAAATTGGAATTGCTTTAGGTTGATATAAATTATTTCAGGAGGTTATCTATATAACCTCGTTGGTATAATGTACGATATTTGACATGTTATTTTTTCACTTTTCACTCCACCTAATTAGCATGCTTGTAATCATAATTATACTTGGCTCCTTCAGTACGCAAAGGGTATAATCAGTTCAGATGCAAGTTCAGATGTATGTGAAATTTGATATACCCTTTGCAAACCAGTGTTAACAATACTGATCAATTGCATCACGGCAAAATAAAATATAAGCCCAATGCAATGTTGGGCCAGATTTCGAGCCGACATTGGACCAGCACTGAATATCAGTGTATAACTTCCGAGTCTCTTAACCTATTTCTAGCCCTACTTCTAGGGCCTAGTAATAGGTTACTGTGCTAGAAATCTGGTTGAGATATCCAACCTGAAAGAAAACGTGTATGCCATGTCTGTTCAGACGTGGGCGAATGTGAGACTGATACAGGACCCGCGTGCCACGCTGTCTGGGCAAATGATAAACAGTGCAATAAACAAAGCATTGTCTCGTTTGCTCATTATTTGTTACGCTAAATAAACAGATGAAAACAAGCAGATGCTTAGCCTCTTAATTACTCAGAGATAGGTAACCACACGACAGTAGAAAACGTAACTTTCTAAACAAATAATTCGAACCCCGGATTCCAGCCGTTAAAGTTAAAGCGCACGTATACATATTCTGTTACATAGTCTCTGTTATGTTTGTATAACAGTCGTAAAGAAGCAGTGTGGCGTCAGAGTAAATATTATTGTTATAGGTTGATAAGCCGACTGAGGTCTGATACACCACATAGTGACGATATATATGCATGGTAAATATAGAAGGGGTCGTATCAGAATGCACCACTGTAGCCAATAGCTGGAAATACCCAACAAACACAAAACATGTGTATAACATTTATGCAATGTTGGACCAACGTCGAAGACGTTGGGCCGACATTGCATAAATGTTATACAAATGTTTTGTTTTTGCTGGGAAGTTATGTGTGGAATATTTTTATGAAGTGGATCTAACGTTACATCTAATTTTAGGATATCTTGGGGCCAGAATGTGGCTCTCTAGGCCAGGCTATATTTTGAACATTGTGGGATCATATTTGTGAAGAAAATCCTTGTAGTTTTGTAACATAACGATCTTAGCATTTAAAAGTAGCGGTAAACCGTAAGCTTAATCCTAAAATAGACATTTTACTGAGGACGATTCCAGTATTTTTACCGAATCTTTCATCTTTCAATGTCTTGAGTGCCGCCAGATGTCGACCATATTAATATTCTGGCTGTGAGTTATCACCAAGGTTTTCTTCACATATCTTCAGTTAGGTTTTTTACTCGTCAAGAATTCTTCTGCAGATTACTTCAAGATCGCACACCTTTCGGCAGAGTCGTCTTGAACAACTGTGCAGAAGGCTCCTAGAAATTGAATGTGATGCTGATTTTGACTTTATAGAAATTAACTAGAGGCGGGACCGGACCCGATGGCTCATTCGTGTCGATTGGGACTTGTAACCTGGAGGTACCAGGCTCGAATCCCGGTCGGGCCGGATATTTGTCATCGTGGTTGTGCATATAGAATGCTCCAAACTGTTCAAATGACTGGAGTGTACAGTGCTATGGTGTACAGTGCTATGGTGCCTATGGTACGGTGCACCATAAAGAAACCTTATAAAGTCATTCGAAATAAGACTAGAGTAAGACTAGAGTAGGGCATAGATTCTGGCTTCGGGCTTTCGTCTGTCGTGATGTTGCCATGATTGTGCAGAGAGCGACGTGAAGCAATGTTCACTCACTCACTCACAATCAGAGGCGGCTTTAAGACATAGAAAAGATATTAGACGAAGGAACATGATATTTATCTGAAAGTCCTGCACCAAGCGAGCGTCGAGCCCGCGCGGCAGGCAGCGGCTAACAGGCTTATCGCAAAGCGTTACGCTCTAACCAGTGTGCCACGTCCCTTTTATGACAGATAATAGCTAGATTATAGCACAATAGATTAACCATAATCCTGATAAATTAAACATTTTAAATTTTCAGCCACTTGAAGTTGTGTCTCGCTACCGCGACCCACAACTTCAAGTGGCTGAAAATTACTCATATTTGTTTAATTTGAGCACGAATATTTGCAAATCTTTATTTTTAGACACACATTTTATTCCCACTAACAGTGATCTGGTAAACTGATAAAACAGATGAAGAACGATAATATTTATGATCAGACAGTCCATGGTAATATGAATGCAATAATTAGCAAATGGGAATAATAAAAGAATTTGTAACAAATATAAACCAGACATCTATGTTTAATTGCGACAACAAAAATTATCTTCATGTCTATATAGTTCGTCTTTACATGGAGACAAATAAATGTATCCCCCGAAGATAAAAACCTGGTATATTCCTCTTTACAAAGGGGCAGATACCAGGTTTTACTGCACGTGGTCCCGGGATGATATAGATTCCTTAAGAGGAGTGATCCCTAGTGCTTTATATGGAGACCACGTCCCGACCCACAGATAACCAAATCCCATCTCACCCCAATAGACAGACACTTTAGGCTCTACAGGCCAGACACTTTAGGCTCTACAGGCCAGACACTTTAAGAAGCTCTACAGGCCAGATACTTTAGGCTCTACAGGCCACGTATGGCCTACCAGATTAACCCTTGATGCACTGAAATCTAATACTGTAAATTTAGTGGTGAGGTTCATTCATAATTTCAGCGATACTCCATAGTAATAATAACGATACTCCACCGTAATATTAACGGTATTTACCGTAATATTAACGGTATTCACCGTAATATTAACGGTATTTACCGTAATATTAACGGTTTTTACCGTAATATTAACGGTATTTACCGTAATGTTAACGTTTTTTTCTGTAATATTGACGGTATTTACCGTAATATCAACGGTATTTACCGTAATATTAACGGTTTTTACCGTAATATTAACGGTATTTACCGTAATATTAACGGTATTTACCGTAATATTAACGGTTTTTACCGTAATATTAACGGTATTTACCGTAATATTAACGGTATTTACCGTAATATTAACGGTATTTACCGTAATATTAACGGTTTTTTCTGTAATATTAACGGTATTTACCGTTATATTAACGGTATTTACCGTATTATTACGGTATTTACCGTAATATACACGGTGATATTAGCCACGATAATTGTCGTTTTCAATCTGATTTATCACCAGGTTTATTGGGAGTTCAATGAGTGTTTAAACACCAAAATTTGCAAAAGTTTTCCCCCAAATTGAACAAATATGAGTAATTTTAACCCACTTGAGTTGTGTGTCGCGATAGCGAGACAACTCAAGTGGGTGAAAATTCAAATAAAAATAACTCACTGTCTGTTTCACCAGATCCTATGAGTAACCTTTTTTTAATTTGCTCGGTCGCTGTTGAAATTTTTTCAAAAAAAAAATTCTCTGAACATTTTCTCATCTTCCCCCAGCATTCCGGGCGGGGGCCCTAGGTTAGTGGTTAGCACCGCTGCCTTTCACGCCAGAGTCCGGGGTTCGGTTCCCGGTCTCGGCGGTTTGAAAGAAACAAAATTGTTTCTTCCCTATCCACGTGTGAAAGTTAGTATTGTGGGGAGCCTCCGTGACCGAGAGGTAGCGTGCTCGGCCTCAGACCGCCAGGGCTCGAATTTCGAATCCTGTGTCTGGAGGACAGTGTCATCTCAATCATCTCACCATCCTCAGGAGGTTCTCATGGCCCAGTTTGGCCTATATGTGCACAAAGGTGGCCTAAAGCCCGATTCATTTCATTTATTTCCCCCAGCATTCCTGAAAATTTTATCGAATTTTGTTGTGTATTATCAATTTTAGACCATTTGGCATCACTATGTAATACAATTTCAAAATGACAGCTTCCCTCTCACCATTATCGTAGAACAGGAAATCTATTACATGCCAAATGGTCTAATTTACAAAAAAAACAGCAAAATTCCACCAAAATTTTAGCGATGTTGAGGGGAGATGAAAAAATGATCCACGAAAAATTTAATATAGCTACCCTACTGTGAAATTCTATGTATTCCGCATATTCCCGTTGTTACGCTGTCTATTTCATGTGTTTTACAGATAGCTGTTATCAGTTAGCCTATTATCTAACTATTTGTCTCCTCTTTTTGATGTTTCGGCTGCACAACGTGTTATCTCCGACCAAAACTGATAAGTCTTGCTGGGGGTCCACATACACCCCTCTCCCCTCTAGATTATAACCTCTTAAGCGCGGAAATATCAGGATATAAACCGAGAGACCAAAGGGTTATTTTATATTTGAAGTCATCCTAAACAAATGTCTCTCCGCTTTATTTGGATACCTATGTTATGGTTCCACGGCCATTATAAATATGTTACTCTTTCAGTGAGGGAACTGTCTTTATCAGAATCTGACGTCTACACACGTCAGAATCTGACGTCTACACACGTCAGAATCTGACGTCTACACACGTCAGAATCTGACGTCTAAATAATAATAATAATAAATGTAATGATAATGATAAACTTTCTTCAAAGGGGTGACCATTTAGCAAATTTAATAGCTAATTTGCAATGGGCCCGTCCTCGCACTGAAAGAGTTAGAAGATGGTATCTACTGCTTCTCACAAGACGACCAGTATGTACATGTATTATGGTACATGTATTGTGTGTGTCTATGTATCTGCCAGATCATGACGTGTATATCAGAGCAAGGAATATAGAAAAGACGTTCCTTGAATATATACATACATAAAACTAGCAGGATCCGACATTGAAAGTTGTATTTATTGTGATAATTATAGTAATTAGCGTATAGTACCCTGGAACATGTAGATGTCTTTAGTGTAGACGTAATCCTCAGATCATGGTAATGTACATTCAGGTTTGACCCTGAGTTAGGGTTACAAATAATTCCTGGATGATTTCACATCTACCTCCCTCATTTCATCACGATTATTTTGTGGTAGGCGATCTTAGCAGAGGTCTTCAGAAACCTGTTATTGTCTGCCGGTCATAGCATAGTTTTTTTTAATTCAGCATTGCTTGTATATATATTGTGCTTGCGAACATTTTCTGTAATTTATGCTGTATAGCACCACTGTCATGACAAATCGAAAAAAATAAGAAATAAAAAATATTAAGACCTGTGAGACATTTTAACACTTATGCTGTTAATTGTTAATTTCTATTTGTTATTGATTTAAAGCTTGTATTGCTAATGCAAATTCCAGCTTCAAATGACGATAAATACTTATATTTTTAGATAATAATTAAAAAAAATAAAAGGCACCTTCCAAAATCAATCATTTGATAAACTGAATATCTGACACAACACATCTCACCAATGTCAATGATATTTAAATTTGCGTTAACCCTTTAAGCCCTCACGATGCATTAAATCACCATTTTCCATCCCTGAAAACAAACTTAATTTTCATACAACCAAGGGTTTTAGAAAGAAAATTTCTATGAAACTGGTTCACCAATACATGGCAATTTTCTTTAATTTTTCACCCACTTCAAGTCATCTTCATCCACTACAAGTCGAGAATTGCGACAGCAATTCGCGGCTTGTAGTGGATGAAGATGACTATGGTAAATTCAGGCTTGAAAGGGTTATATCATGATAGAGAACGTATATACGGTTGTTGCAGTGAAAGGGTTAACCCTTAAAGCGCTAAGCCTACTCGTTTTAATCCATTTTATATGCTGATTAAGTCACTGTTATTGGGAACAAAATGTGCGTTTAAACATCAAGATTTGCAAATGTTTGGTCTCAAATTATGCATTCACTTGAAGTTGTGTGTCGTCAAGTGGGTGAAAATTTAAATGATTGAATCTAGAGCTTTAGAGAATTACTGTGTAGATCTGTTTCCGATTATAGGTTGAAAACATAACCATGGTAACAGGGAATCTTTTGTTTGAAAATTATTGATGATCGATTTACTCCTTGCATAGCTTTTCGCAAAGCGATTCTAAACAAAATGTTGGCTGTTGTAGGTTTGTGATCTCGAGTTGTACCCCTTGGTTGTCCCATAGAGTTAATAAACTCTATGGTTGTCCCAAGAACTTGGTTGTACATACCCAGCGAACACGAGTTGAACCATTGTTGGTTGAATAACTGGCCCAACATTCAACCGACATTGGTTGAACGTCACGTATTTGTTGGATATAATGTGATATAAATGTGTGTTCCGGATGATTTCACCCTCTATCTACCTCACTTCATCACGCCTTATCACATCAGGCGCGGAGATTGTAAGATACACCGATTCAAGCAAATACTACATGTTTAGCCAATGTGGTTTAATGTTGGGCCAGCGTCGCAGACACTGGCCCAACATTGAGCCAACATTGGATTATCAGGTGTTGTTTGCTGGGTTAGTCTGTTGATTGGTGAGGCTGACTACGTGAGCCGAGTAAGAAATAAAGTCTAGCATATCAATCGGCTGGTATTGCCAAGGAATCTCAATAGATATAGATTCCTTGGTATTGCCAGGGAGCTACACATCCTTCGTAAAGCCTGGTAGACAAGAAGTCCTTGCTATTAGCCAAGAAAAATAGCAAAGAATCAGGGTTGGCCAATAGTTGCATTGGTTGGCGCTCTCCACTGATTAAACTGGGCACCAGAAAAAAACTATGTGCAGCCTATGATGACTTAGATCACTTTGCATCCATACCATTCCATTCTGTAGCCTGCCTAGTGGATTAGGAACAAAAGTGCGATGCCCTAAGGGGACCACCATTCAATCTCCAGGGGGGGGGGGCTGAAGTATTTGTTAAATAAATATTTTGAGACTGAATTTTCATGAAATAAATAATTGTCTGAAGGACATGTTGTAAAGAAATATTTAATTTCCCTCAAATTTTTTTTGACTCGTTGGCATAATATTGTAAAAAAGCCTTGCTTCGCTCGTCTCCTCAACCTCACATCAATACTGAGCCTAGTTTGGGATCCAACTGTGTAGACAGAAAAAAAAATTGTTGCTTGAGGCAGAGTTTTAAATAAATAAAATATTACATACTCACAGGGGGTGAAATAATAATTTGACCAGTTCAAAAAATCCAGCCCCCCCCCCCCCTAATATTTAAATAGTGGCCCCCTAAGGGATCTGTGGAGCCATTGCGAGAGACAAGAACCCAACATACACGAAGCGTGAGACCAGCAGTTATCAACGTCTTCTGCCCTATTCTGGGTATTGTAGGCCTACTACGTTGATTCAACGTCGCAACAACGTCGTGTGCCCAGTGGGCTGCATCCCCGCTCTCGCTGTTCAGGTTTTAATAAATTTAACATGCTTCTTCCCCGTCAACTTGTAAATCTGTCAGACCGCCAGTTCTGTGTCTGTGGAGCAGTGCATCTGATTTATCTCACCATCCTCATGAGGTTCTCTCATTCATCATTCAAAAATCCATTTATTCATTTATCAATTTATCCATTAGTTCATTTGTCCATTATTCATTTATTCATTTATTTATTTATTCGTGCATTAATTTATTCATTCAATAATTCATTAATTCATTAATTCAATAATTCATTCATTCATTCATTCATTCATTCAAATTCATTCATACATTCATTTATTCATTCATTTATTCATTTATTCACTCATTCGTTCATTCATTCATCCATTCATTCATTCATTCATTCATTCATTCATTCATTCATTTATTCATTTATTTATTTATTCATTTATTCATTTATTCATTTATTCATTTATTCATTTATTCATTTATTCATTTATTCATTTATTCATTTATTCATTCATGTATTCACTCATTCACTTCATTCATTCATTTAAATATTTACTTATTAGATAGGTCCAGCATGTCTATAACCTACAGAGCGAATTTTAGGAAAATATAAAAATCATTAAATCACGTTTTAAATCACAAGTAATAGTTTGGTGCGGGGCCGATGGTATAGAGGGGTTAAAGGTGAAGGTCTCTAAATGTTATCAAAGCCCACACTTCATTCAATCAGTCAGACATTATCACTACATGTCGGCTTGGTGTGCACAAATATCTCAAAAGCTGATCCTACCCAACGCTGGCGACGTTAGCCCACCATTAAACCAGCGTTGATGACATAATTGTAAGTGTTGGAATCAGAGATTACGTATCTCTGACAGGGATTGAGTGATCTACGATGGACCATTATGACGTCTCTGGAAGTAGAGATTCTGTGATACTCATTACTCTAGATCTGGTAATTTTCGCGTGTTTAGACTTTTGCGAATTTGTGATTTCAAGACTTTTTACGAAGTCTAGAATTCGCGATTAATCGATTTTGGTGATAGGTGGCGCTCATAATAATAATTTTCGCGAGATTTTTGTCCTCCTCGCGAAATTCGCGAAAATTAAAACCTCGCGAATTACCATATCTACAGTAACTGTATACGATGATCCACAACGATGTCTCTTGTTGATACCTCATATACAAAAGTCATTGAGTCAATGTTGCGTTTATGTTGGACCATTGTCGTAGACGGTGGCCTAACATTAACCCACCATTGGATCAATGTATCACGTTTGATGTGTGATACCTCAGATACAATATATTAACACAGTGTTGGGCCAGCGTCTGTAACGCTGGCCCAGCATTAAACCAACACATCTCATCCCATCTCTATTAGGACGATGTAGCACACGATGTCACTGGGTGATAGGAGCACAGTCTATTATGGGATTGATTGTTAAAGTGGGACAGGGGGAGATCTATTCACATAAAAGGATCTTCTCTGTTCTTTCTGTAAGTGATTCAATATCGTAGGGAGCCGCCGTGAGCGAGAGGTAGCGTGCTCGGCTTCAAAACTGCCATGGGTCGGATTTCGTATACTGTGTCTGTTAGATTCATCTCATCATAGAGCTACCTCCATGATCTCACCAAGGAAATTCAATAGCTCTATTGACATTCCTTGATCTCACCAAGGAATGTCAATATGTACTCCTAGATCTCACCATAGAGTTAAGAGCTCTATGATCTCACCAAGGATACTAGTGGTTCTAGTATCCTTGATCTCAGGAGGTTCCAGGAGCCCAGTTCATATGACATAAAGCCCCATTTATTCATCCATTAATTAATTCATGCATTCACTGATTACTCATTCATTTCTCCATTTATCTATTCATTCATTCATTCATTCATTCATTCATCTATTCATTTATTCATTCAGAAAGTTTTTGGTTTTTCCCCGGTACGATAGACATAAATTAAATGGCTCAGAGCCATATCTTATGATATCCACTACAATTTTCTCTTAATGAACTATCTGATTTTTTTTATTTGACATATCCAGATAATTTTAGTTTAACTTGAGGTTGGAGTTTCGGCAGTAATTCGCATGTCAAGGTCACTGAAAACGATAAGAAACGACTGGGTGTGAAAATAGTTGATTTTTTTCGAAGAAACCAACGAGAATCAGAGTAGATTTTCCAACCACAGAACTATCCATCTAGAATCACACCACGTGACCGAGAAGCCACCAATCGGAGAGATGCCACGCGTGTCCTCGTACTGGTGAACTCGCTCCACAGTGATCTCATGATGAATTGGTCCCCTCCTGTGAGACGTCCAGGGAAGTCGTCCCCACTTTGATTTCACTTGTGATTTTTCCATCTGATCTGCACGGATGACACAGCTGGTTGAACCAATGCTGGTTTAATGTTGGTCCACCGTCTACGACGCTTGACCAACATTAAACCAACATTGGTTCAACGTCTCGTGTCATTCGTGTTTTTCCATCTATTCTTTCATCTGCCTCCACTGATGACACAACACGTTAAATCAATGTTGATTTATTGTTGGCCCACCGTCTACGACGCTGGCCCAACATTAAACCAACATTGGTTCTACGTCTCGTGTCATCTGTCTCCAAGGCTGATAACAGTGGCTCCTCATTGGGTGGTCTTATCACGTGGTCTTATCACGTGATCACGCCATTTTTCATCTGTCATGTTTATCGCTTAGTCACCAGTTTTCTCTGTCTGGGCAATCAGTTGACGCGAGAACTTAGACTAAAAACTCCTGAGTTTGAGTGTTATATATTTGTCTGCTAATGTCATGCTGCATCCATTTTTTATCCTTCTCAGGCTAGAAAATGACTATAAATTCCTTCAAATACCAAGATAAGAAGTTTCATTCTCACCAGTCTAACCTGAACCCTTCTGAGTTCACTCATCATATTCATACACCACCTGTTCTCGGCATCTTCCCTCGGCAAGACCATCACAGAGCGCTCGAACGCAAATGGTTTTCAAATCTGAACACCTTGAGATATGAATAACAGGATGATTGACCTTTTAAATCCGGGTTTTCGCTTAAACTTATCAAATTTACAGGTGTTGATATTAAATTATAAACTTAAAATGGGCTAATCTTTAAACGTATCCAGTGCGTTTATTCTACATTAAAACACACCACTACATTATTTTCTTTGTCCGACCACTACATTCTAAGCCGGGAATGGCGAGTTATTGTAGATCAAGTACAGACCAATTATCATGGTAGACCTATGGTGCTATAATAAGTCAGGTGTGACCGAGCTGTTGATTATGAGGGATCCTTATTATGATCGGATGTGTTTTAAATTCAAGTCAGTTAAAACCCTCAGAGCTCTCAATTCTTAGCTTCGGCCTCGACCTTTTCCACAGCTAAGAATGTAGAGCTCCTCGGGCTTCATCCTAAACATAAAAGCATAGAGCACACACTGATTGTAATAATGTAGGAGACGTGAATTAAACAGAAACATCTCACAAATTGAATCAGGTAGGCCTGCCATAGCTTGAATAGCATCGGTAATACCGAAAAAAAAACATAAAAAGGTAAAAAACAAATAGATCTACATTGCTACAACTACAGTTGCCCCATCCTCAGCATCAATGGCTGTACTTGTATACTGAGTTATCAGATCAGGCACAGATCAGCTGAGCACGGACTATGGCCCAATGCTGATACTAAACTGGGCCAAAATCGGAGATGATGGCCCAGCATTGCCACAATGTTGATTCCCACCTGAGCTTAGTTGGTAGTCCAGACCGACATAGATTGATGCAAATTCAATTTTACCGGCGGCTCCTAACTTGATAAACGACATTTTATCAGGTTCCGGGGTACTCCTAACTGTGGGAAGAAACAGAAGAGGCCGGATAAATCAGGGCTGCAGAAAGCAGACTCCGGCGGGTCCTGGTTTTAGTTAGACCGTGATGTAGGTAAGTAGAATGTGTGTATGGTTTGAGTTAACCTCCAATGTCCTAGAGTCACGTATATAGCCGTTTTCTGAGAAAAATTGTAAAATACATCAGCTTTAATTTCACAATATTGTGATATGTTTGTATTCAAACTGTACAGATATATAAGTATTTTGTACCCACTGCAAGTTGTGGGTCGCGACATCGAGACACAAATTTATGTGGGGAAAAATATAATTTCCATAACTCTGCACTTGAAGGGTTGACCTTTTTAAGCTGAATTGTTTGCTGCTATTTTTTATTCTAACGCAATTTTCAGCTTCAAATGACGAAAAAAATTGTATTAATGAAAATGAACTTATTGTAAATAGAGTTTTTGATGAGCTGAGCATCTATCGCAAACTATTAGATCATTTTCAGTGATACTTAATTGGCCGTTAAATTATCTTCAAATTCATCTTCAAATTTTCACTCACTTGAAGTTGTGTCTCGCTACCGCGACCCACAACTTCAAGTGGGTGAAAATTACTTTTATGTATTTAATTGAAGCTTAACATTTACAAATCTTGAAACTATTAGATCATTTTCAGTGATACTTAATTGGTGTAACTCTTTACCTGTTAAATTAGCTTATTCAAATTTTCACCCAGTTGAAGTTGTGCCTCGCTAACATGGCCCACAACTTCAAGTTGGTGAAAATTATGCATATTTAGTTAATTTGAGACCAAACATTTACAAATCTTGATATTTAAACACAAAGTTCATTGCCAATAACAGTGATTTAATCAGGTCATATAACAGATTAAAAACGACTATTGTCGTGCTCAGCGGCTAAAGGGTTAAAAAAATAAAAACACCCTACTAAATCACATTATTTTCTTTGCCAGACCATTACATTCTAAGCCGGGAATGGAGAGTTATTGTTAATCAAGTACAGACCATTTATCATGGTTGGCATGATATGGTGCTATATAAAATCAATCAGGTGTCACCGAGCTGTTGATTATGAGGGATCTTCATTATGTTCGGATGTGTTTTAAATCAGTTAAAACCCTCGTGGCTCTCCATTCTTAGCTGTGAAAAAGGCCTCGGCCGTCGGCCTCGAACTTTTTCACAGCTAAAAATGTAGAACTCCTGGAGTTTTATCCTATACTAAGACATATACATATACCTACGTTCCGAATTGTTCTGTCCACAATTTGGGCTGTGATGGGCGGTCATGGCAGAAAAATTATACTATAGACATGTTTTTGTACTCAAAATAATGATCTTGCTGTTTTAACTGCTACGGTAGGGGGGTATCGGTAGGCGGTGTGGGCAGGGTGCTGGGCGCGGCCGCCCATAGCCTCACAGCGTGGGCAGAACCCTGTGGTCACAGCAGTACAGGATTTAAGACATATGGCCCACGTACAACAACACTGTAACGCCACCTACATGCACTAATTAGGCCATAAACAACTAACTGCCGCCATACTGCCCACATCTACCCTTCATTTGTCCTTGAGACTGAGAGTAAGGACATCTGGCGGTGTTGCTGGAACCTAATGGTCTGCTATGTTTGTTGATGTACGATCTGTAACGGAGCTGACTGCAGCATATATACATCACAGACACCGTAACGGAGCTGACTGCAGCATATATACATCACAGACACCGTAACGGAGGTGACTGCAGTATATATACATCACAGACACCGTAACGGAGCTGACTGCAGCATATATACATCACAGACACCGTAACGGAGCTGACTGCAGCATATATACATCACAGACACCGTAACGGAGCTGACTGCAGCATATATACATCACAGACACCGTAACGGAGGTGACTGCAGCATATATACATCACAGACACCGTAACGGAGCTGACTGCAGCATATATACATCACAGACACCGTAACGGAGCTGACTGCAGCATATATACATCACAGACACCGTAACGGAGCTGACTGCAGCATATATACATCACAGACACCGTAACGGAGCTGACTGCAGCATATATACATCACAGACACCGTAACGGAGGTGACTGCAGCACATATACATCACAGACACCGTAACGGAGGTGACTGCAGTATATATACATCACAGACTGCGTAACGGAGCTGACTGCAGCACATATACATCACAGACACCGTAACGGAGGTGACTGCAGCATATATACATCACAGACACCGTAACGGAGCTGACTGCAGCATATATACATCACAGACACCGTAACGGAGCTGACTGCAGCATATATACATCACAGACACCGTAACGGAGCTGACTGCAGTATATATATCACAGACACCGTAACGGAGGTGACTGCAGCATATATACATCACAGACACCGTAACGGAGCTGACTGCAGCATATATACATCACAGACACCGTAACGGAGCTGACTGCAGCATATATACATCACAGACACCGTAACGGAGCTGACTGCAGCATATATACATCACAGACACCGTAACGGAGGTGACTGCAGCACATATACATCACAGACACCGTAACGGAGGTGACTGCAGTATATATACATCACAGACTGCGTAACGGAGCTGACTGCAGCACATATACATCACAGACACCGTAACGGAGGTGACTGCAGCATATATACATCACAGACACCGTAACGGAGCTGACTGCAGCGTATATACATCACAGACACCGCAACGGAGCTGACTGCAGCATATATACATCACAGACACCGTAACGGAGCTGACTGCAGCATATATACATCACAGACTGCGTAACGGAGCTGACTGCAGCATATATATATACATCACAGACACCGTAACGGAGCTGACTGCAGCGTATATACATCACAGACACCGCAACGGAGCTGACTGCAGCATATATACATCACAGACACCGTAACGGAGCTGACTGCAGCATATATACATCACAGACTGCGTAACGGAGCTGACTGCAGCATATATATATACATCACAGACACCGTAACGGAGCTGACTGCAGCGTATATACATCACAGACACCGCAACGGAGCTGACTGCAGCATATATACATCACAGACACCGTAACGGAGCTGACTGCAGCATATATACATCACAGACTGCGTAACGGAGCTGACTGCAGCATATATATATACATCACAGACACCGTAACGGAGCTGACTGCAGCGTATATACATCACAGACACCGCAACGGAGCTGACTGCAGCATATATACATCACAGACACCGTAACGGAGCTGACTGCAGCATATATACATCACAGACTGCGTAACGGAGCTGACTGCAGCATATATATATGCATCACAGACACCGTAACGGAGCTGACTGCAGCGTATATACATCACAGACACCGCAACGGAGCTGACTGCAGCATATATACATCACAGACACCGTAACGGAGCTGACTGCAGCATATATACATCACAGACTGCGTAACGGAGCTGACTGCAGCATATATACATCACAGACACCGTAACGGAGCTGACTGCAGCATATATACATCACAGACACCGTAACGGAGCTGAGTGCAGCATATATACATCACAGACACCGTAACGGAGCTGACTGCAGCATATATATATACATCACAGACACCGTAACGGAGCTGACTGCAGCGTATATACATCACAGACACCGCAACGGAGCTGACTGCAGCATATATATATACATCACAGACACCGTAACGGAGCTGACTGCAGCGTATATACATCACAGACACCGTAACGGAGCTGACTGAAGTATATCACAGACACCGTAACGGAGCTGACTGCAGTATATATATCACAGACACCGTAACGGAGCTGACTGCAGTATAGACATCACAGACACCGTAACGGAGCTGACTGCAGCATATATACATCACAGACACCGTAACGGAGCTGACTGCAGTATATATATCACAGACACCGTAACGGAGCTGACTGCAGTATAGACATCACTGTCTGCAGACTGTGCAACGGAGGTGACTGCATTATAGACATCACAGTCTGCAGACTGCGCAACGGAGGTGACTGCAGTATAGACATCACAGATTCCGTAACGGAACTGACTAAACTGTTCAAAAGCCTGAAGTGTGCAGTGCTGACGACACATACACCAGAGGTCACAGTCTAAGCCTTAGAGGTCACACGCTGAGCTTTGTAGGTCACAGGCTGAACCTTGGAGGTCACAGGCTGAGCCTCAGAGGTCACAGACTGAGCCTTAGGTCCCAGGTTGAGCCTTACAGATCACAGGCTGAGCTGCAGAGGTCACAGGCTCAGCCTCAGAGGTCACAGGCTCAGCCTTAGAGGTCACAGGCTCAGCCTTAGAGGTCACAGGCTCAGTCTCAGAGGTCAAAGGCTCAGCCTCTCTATATAGCAGCAGCCACAAACACACCACACGGTTTTATGGTTCTACAGGCAGCACTTAAATCCTCGCCCTTCTCCGATATCAAAGGTGCTACACAAGCAGCAGCTATACCTAATTACTTTTTCCAGGTTCCAGTTCCGTGACTTTAATTTCCAAAAATCCCTTCTCAGCAAGCACAAAACATGTGTATAACATTTGTACAGTGTTGGACCAACGTCGAAGTTGTCCAAATTTCATACACATGTTTTCTGTTTGCTGGGTTGGCCCTTATATTCTACATTTCCTCTTGATCTTTTTCTTTCATTTGAAGCTGATATCGCTGGCGAAAATGATTGCAAAATAATCACAAGTTCGAAAAATATTCACATGTTTTACAAAAACTTTACAATTAGCGTTTTCCTTCAGCTCCCCGCTCGTGATAATTATAATCAGGAAAGCTTCGCTCTTACAGCAGATAGCCAGTTAGTTAAGCAGCGAGCGTTTTATCAGATATCATTTATTTATATCCTATCATTGTTTTTTTACACACATAACCATCAACCTCGGATCTCAAGTGGCCGGCGTCGCAAATAGGCTCTCCAATATTGACTATAAATATATTTAGTCCATTCTCAGAGCGTTAAGTAATATAATTATCAAACTTATTTTTTTATCAACCTAAAGTTGTGTGCAAATTGCGAGTCTTGATGTTTAAACACACATTTCATTCCCAATAACTGTGATTTAATCGGCTTATTAAACTTTATTAACCCTCTAACCGCCAAATTATTCCATCTGAATTTTCACCCACTTGAAGTTGTGTCTCGCTGACGCGATCCACAACTTCAAGTGAGTGAAAATTATTCAGATTTGACAAAATAGAGGTCAACTGTTTTCAAATATTGCTGATTGATGTCATATTTTATCTTTGACATGTTTAAAAGGTGGTACTTAATGTGCTAATAAAAAATGAAAATCTGAATATATGCGGCCTAAATGGTATAAAATGCAATCAACAGCGGTGAGAGGTTAAAAATAAAAAATATACCATTATATACCATTATATACCGTTATATACCATTATATACCATTATATACCATTATATATCATTATATACCACTATATATCATTATTTACTATCATATGTAATATTAATTATATACCATTATATACCATTATATACCATCATATACCATTATATACCATCATATAACATTATATACTATTATATACCATTATATACCATTATGTACCATTATATACCATTATGTACGATTATATACCTCTATATACCACTATATGTACCATTATATACCATTATATCACCACACACCACCAAATATAAGTGTAACACGACTCACGGAATTATGTTTCAATAAAATATTACAATATGCAAAATTATATGTAATAAATTTATCCCCACAAATATTCTTTCACACCGTTCTGACTCACATGCAAAGTGGCTGACACCACCCTGGTCCAGCGAACACAAGTCGTTGGTTTAATGTTGATCCATTGTCTGCGACGCTGGACCAACGTTAAACCAACATTTACTCCACGTCTTATGCCTGCTGGGTATCAGCCACTTTGGTTTTGAATAAAAAAATATCAACAACAACACGCTCGTGACAACACCCATGTGGGACATTGTGAGTTTTGACACAAAATGCGGAAGTTGTTACAGTAGTAATAACTGTGCCGTGATTGACTTGAGAAATACCCTTCGATCGTGTAACTAGTACAGTTCCCCATCAAGGCTTCCGTGATCAAAAAGGAAGTGGATCGCTGGTATTGACAGCACGATCAGCATACAATAGAAGTCTAAACGTCATGTCATGTGTGAAGTTACCATTTTCATAGAATATGGCATATACAGAAGCTGAAAATAATGTGGATTCCGGAACAAATGAACAACATAATGATCCAATAAAAATAATTTATCTGTTCAAAAATATAGAACTTAGGATTTCTGCAATTCTTGACCTGTTCTTGTAGATTTCTTAAAATGTGACAAGGACAGGGTTCGATTTGGTCAGAGTAAGTCACGCTTCACTAAACAATATTGTCAATTTCGCTGATTTCTCAGTCAATTCTGAACCGATTTTCATTAAAATGGGCAAAAAATAATTTGCAAAGCAATTCCAAAGTGCTGAAAATTTCGTGAAATTATATGGAGTATTTCTAAATGTTTGATCATTTGACATGTAGTTAATACAAATTATGCTATTATGCTATTATGCTATTATGCTATTTAACTAACTAAACCCAGAATTTCATTATATGGCAAATGGATGGTCTAACTTTTGTAATATTGAATACAATTTTACGAAATGTTCAGATTAGACTAGCCTTTGGATATTTCCAAGAAAATTCTGTTCAGAATTGACTGAGAAATCAGCGAAAGCCACGTGATCCTGGTTAACTTGGCGCGGGGTATAGTGTGTCTGTACCGGAGCCGAGGCCGAGGCGGTCAAATAGCAGGCAATACCAAGAGATCCTATCTAGTAACTCAATCAATCAATCATTTCCAGAAAAAGATGCGGCAGGAATGCAAGGTGGCTGTATCAGTCTGCATATATACTGGTACATGTATATCATTCCATTCAGATCTCTAACCTCTTAGCATTTACAACTGATATATTTGCCCGCGTTCATTTTTTTGTATATGTTTTCAATGTTGCCGATGTTCTATATTTACAGCGCATGCGCACCTAATCTTTATTTATGACAATTCTAGTGGCCCTAAAACCGGTAAGCGTCAAGCAGTATAATTATTTTTTTTAACTCAAATCATTTCTTAATTCATTCTCACTCAAATCCCACTTGAAATTGCAAAATTGAAGATGGAACGATAATTTGGTCAGATTTTACAAATCCATCTTTTTTTCCCCACGAAAGTTGGGTGTATTTAGTAAATGTCAATGTCGAGCCCTCAAACAGGAGTACACACTTCTTACACTAACTTTCAACCTTATTTGTAAATGCCAGATATTTCTTCTGAACGTTTTATATATTTATCTCGCATAGCGATACAGTCAACACTGATTATAATAATCAATCAACCAATCAATCTATAATATCAGCATTGCCATGACACCATGACGATAAAGTATTGTAACATTGTATATGACAGGATAATCATAGAGACTAAGCTGTCCTTATTGGCAGTATATCTAGCCCTGTGACTTATATTCTTATCTTCTCTATGGCAAGTCTTGACTCCCAAACTCGTGGTCAAGACTTGCTATAACAAAACTTATTTTTCAAAGATTACAAACAACACTTATATAGTGTCACATACGAGTTATTACTCTCCATCTATGTCCATTGATTTGTTGTTCTGTAAAATCTCCGCTGGCCTTCAAGTTGCTGATATCTTATTTATCATTTTCATATAAATTTAACCCAGTGAACATGACACGCTTGGCCAATGCTGACTCAACCCTTTCAGCGCGGGGGGATCGTATTCTGACGTCAGAATCTGACGTCTTTAAACGTCAGATTCTGGAATTATAATGGCCATAGACCCATAACATGCCCAGCAAACACAAAACATTTGTATAAAATTTATCAGTTTATACAACGTCGGTCCAGCGTATTCGACGTTGGTCCAACATTGTACAAATGCAGAAAAAGCTAACTAAGACATTTATGATGATTTCAAATTGAAAAAAACCTTTGGTCTCCATGGTTTATATAAAACTATGGGTTAATGCTGGCCCAGCGTCTGCGACGCCGGCCCAACACTAAAGACATTTATGATGATTTCAAATTGAAAAAAACCTTTGGTCTCCATGGTTTATATAAAACTATGGGTTAATGCTGGCCCAGCGT
Organism: Flabesymbios commensalis; assembly: GCA_964017125.1. Taxonomy (NCBI): domain Eukaryota; kingdom Metazoa; phylum Annelida; class Polychaeta; order Terebellida; family Flabelligeridae; genus Flabesymbios; species Flabesymbios commensalis. Next base: position 68,832,573 of record OZ024917.1, read on the forward strand.
CTGCGACGCCGGCCCAACACTAAATCAGCACTGGTTATGCGTGTCGTGCTCAGTACTGTATTCCCAGCAAACACAAGACTTGGAACCAATATTAGGTTGATGTTGGGCCAGCGTCGTAGACGATGGGCTAACATCAACCTACAGTCTGTTTCACCAGATCCTGAGTGTATCCTTTTTCCAATTTACTTGGTTGCTCTTCGAAAAAAATTTACAAAATTTTTCTCGGATCATTTTTTCATCTTCCCCTAACATCCCTCAAAATTTGGTGCAATTTTGTTGTGTATTTTAGAAGCTAGACCATTTGGCATGTAATAGAATTCTTGTTTCACGGTAATTGTGTTAAAAAGAGCTGTAATTTTGAAAATCTATTACATGCCAAACTTCGCTAATACACAAAAAAAAACCAAATTTTCAGGGATGTTGGGGGGGGGGGGGGATGAAAAAATGATCCGAGAAAAAAATTGTTTAAAAAATTTAAAGAGCAAGCGAGCAAATTGGAAAAAGGCTACTACCAGGATCTGGTCAAACAGATTGTAGGTTGACGCTGGCCCAATATCAGCCCAACATTGTTTCAACGTCTCGTGTTTGCGGGGTTAGTAGTTGGTATGGGTACTCACATTTTGGTCGGCCATAGATGCAGCGTGCGCCGTGCTGGTCAGGAGTAACATTAAAGCTGACAGGTACATGATGGGGGTGTGGGGTGTCCTGTGCCCATGGTAACGGGTTGTGGAGCCCGCCATGGTGTGTGATCCAGTCAGCCTGGGGTAAAGGCTGAGCGCTAGTGATAGGGGGCCAGCTGAATGCCGGACTAGTATACTACAGAGAGAAGACGTGCCAGAGAACACAGCAAATAAATACGCAAAGTTAGATAAGAATCCCGAGATTGCTAGATTTCAGCTGAAGAAATGTCAGAATACCAGAGTAAAATACGTCCTTAATATTAGAATGGCGGCAGGTATTTAGCCCGCGTCCGAGCCTAGGATTTCCAGACTTATATCCCTGTATTTCTAGCCTCCACTGCTGACTTAGCCTGTGACTCTGTGTGAAGTCTGTATGACTATTATGACGCGGATGGCTGGTTTAATCCGCTTAGTCAGTGATCCGTATGATGCTGCTATTCCTGCCAGGGATAGAGATGCTGTATCCACCTGGATCATCAGCCTCCTCCGCGGATACAGACCGCTTATCCTGGGTACTGATGCTGGCGGTGTGAGGCAGGGATACTGTGTGTCTCCCTGGCTCTGTGCACTGGATCCCTCTCTCCCTCACGTCGCGATCCCAGCTCCTCTCACAGCACTCCGCTCTCTCCGCTCTCTCTCTTCACTCAGTACCTGTGTTGGTTCACGTGCTACACCCCTCGCCTGCCTGCTGCCTGCCCGCTCAGCACCAAGTGACACCTCTCACCTCACAGCGCCAACACCCCTCACACCCAGTGACGTCACCAACTGATAAGCGCTACAGGCAAGACACCCTTAGCGTGCTAGGAGCCCTGTAAGACACAACACACTACAGACAGGGCACCCTTAGCGTGCTAGGAGCCCTGTAAGACACAACACACTACAGGCAGGGCACCCTTACCGTGCTAGGAGCCCTGTAAGACACAACACACTACAGCCAGGGCACCCTTACCGGGCTAGGGCCACTGTGAGACACAACAAACTACAGACAGGACACCCTTACAGTGCTAGGAGCCCTGTAAGACACAACACACTACAGCCAGAGCACCCTTACCGTGCTAGGAGCTTTGTAAGACACAACACACTACAGACAGGGCACCCTTACAGTGCTAGGAGCCCTGTAAGACACAACACACTACAGACAGGGCACCCTTACCGTGCTAGGCGCCCTGTGAGACACAACAAACTACAGGCGGGGCACCCTTACCGTGCTAGGCGCCCTGTAAGACACAACAAACTACAGGCGGGGCACCCTTACCGTGCTAGGAGCACTGTAAGACACAACACTACAGCCAGGGCACCCTTACCGTGCTAGGCGCCCTGTAAGACACAACGCACTACAGACAGGGCACCCTTACCGTGCTAGGAGCACTGTAAGACACAACACTACAGCCAGGGCACCCTTACCGTGCTAGGCGCCCTGTAAGACACAACACACTACAGACAGGGCACCCTTACCGTGCTAGGAGCACTGTAAGACACAACACTACAGCCAGGGCACCCTTACCGTGCTAGGAGCACTGTAAGACACAACACTACAGCCAGGGCACCCTTACCGTGCTAGGAGCCCTGTAAGACAACACACTACAGACAGGGCACCCTTACCGTGCTAGGACCACTGTAAGACACAACACACTACAGGCAGGGCACCCTTACCGTACTAGGCGCCCTGTAAGACACAACAAACTACAGGCAGGACACCCTTAGCGTGCTAGGACCACTGTAAGACACAACACACTACAGACAGGGCACCCTTAGCGTTCTAGGCGCCCTGTAAGACAACGCACTACAGCCAGGGCACCCTTACCGGGCTAGGGCCACTGTGAGACACAACAAACTACAGACAGGACACCCTTACAGTGCTAGGAGCCCTGTAAGACACAACACACTACAGCCAGGGCACCCTTACCGTGCTAGGAGCCCTGTAAGACACAACACACTACAGACAGGGCACCCTTACAGTGCTAGGAGCCCTGTAAGACACAACACACTACAGCCAGGGCACCCTTACCGTGCTAGGATCCCTGTAAGACACAACACACTACAGACAGGGCACCCTTACAGTGCTAGGAGCCCTGTAAGACACAACACACTACAGACAGGGCACCCTTACCGTGCTAGGCGCCCTGTGAGACACAACAAACTACAGGCGGGGCACCCTTACCGTGCTAGGCGCCCTGTAAGACACAACAAACTACAGGCGGGGCACCCTTACCGTGCTAGGAGCACTGTAAGACACAACACTACAGCCAGGGCACCCTTACCGTGCTAGGCGCCCTGTAAGACACAACGCACTACAGACAGGGCACCCTTACCGTGCTAGGAGCACTGTAAGACACAACACTACAGCCAGGGCACCCTTACCGTGCTAGGCGCCCTGTAAGACACAACACACTACAGACAGGGCACCCTTACCGTGCTAGGAGCACTGTAAGACACAACACTACAGCCAGGGCACCCTTACCGTGCTAGGAGCACTGTAAGACACAACAAACTACAGGCAGGACACCCTTAGCGTGCTAGGACCACTGTAAGACACAACACACTACAGACAGGGCACCCTTAGCGTTCTAGGCGCCCTGTAAGACAACAAACTACAGGCAGGGCACCCTTACCGTGCTAGGAGTCATGTAAGACACAACACACTACAGGCAGGGCACCCTTACTGTGCTAGGCGCCCTGTAAGACAGAACAAACTACAGGCAGGGCACCCTCACCGTGCTAGGACCACTGTAAGACACAACACACTACAGGCAGGGCACCCTTACCGTACTAGGCGCCCTGTAAGACACAACAAACTACAGGCAGGACACCCTTAGCGTGCTAGGAGCCCTGTAAGACTAAACACACTACAGCCAGGACACCCTTAGCGTTCTAGGCGCCCTGTATGACAACAAACTACTGGCAGGGCACCCTTACCGTGCTAGGATCCCTGTAAGACACAACACACTACAGACGTTCACTCACTGTTGATATAATAAGCATTTTACACAGCAAACAGGACACGTTGAACCAGTGTTGATTTAATGTTGGTTCAGCGTTGTGGACTGTGGGCTAACTTTCAACCGGCATTGGTTCAAAGTGTCATGTTTGATGTGTAGCCAGCGGCACCCCTTATTTGCTAGGACCCCTCTAAGATACACTAAACTCTAACCAGCGCACTCCTTACGTGCTAGGACCCCTCTAACACACAGCAAACTCGAGCCAGTGGCACCCCATACGTACTAGGACCTCTCTCACACAGCAAATTCCATGAAATGATTTCATAAAAAACACACAGGGACCCTTCACACGCTAGGACCCCTCTATCACTCAGAAAACACCACAATTTGATCCACTGTTTGCACGCTAGGGCCACAGAAACTTCAAACCAGATACGTTCACTCACTGTTAGCTCAACGTTGGGCCAGGATCGCGGACATTAGTGGATCAACGACTCGAGTTTGCTGTGAACGCCGTTTTCAATGTTGAACCAACGCCGCAGGCGGTGGCTCTGTATTAAAATGAACATTTTCACCCACTTCAAGTAGGGTGAAAATTACTTATATTCGTTTAATTTGAGATCAAACATATTTGCCAAATTAAGTGTTTAATAATTACTTTAATTCCCAAGTCCTGTGATTTAATCGGCTAATAAAACGGATTAACCCTTACAGCGCGGGGATCGACTTTAGTCGTCAGAATCTGACGTCTGTAGACGTCAGATTCTGACGACTAAAGTCAATCCCCGCACTGTAAGGGTGAAAATATTTCTAATGGCCGCAGACCCATAACATAGGTATTTAAATGAATCGGAAAGAAATAACTAAGACATTTGTGATGATTTCAAATTGAAAAAAACCTTCGGTCTTCAAGTTTTTAATAAAAAATTCAGCGTTGTAAGGGTTAAGAACGATTAATGTCGTGGTCAGCGATGAAAGGGTTAATGGGAGATGGCATGATAAAAAATAAACATGACAGCTTGCACTCTAGGGCAACAGAAATAAGCATCACCTCCATCAAGACACGTAGACTGAGTTTAACCCTTAAAACGCTGAATACTTTTTATATAAACCATGGAGTCCAAAGGGATTTTTTTTCAATTTGAAATCATCAAAAATGTCTTAGTTCGCTCTTTCCGATTCATTTGAATACCTCTGTTATGGGTCAACGGCCAACATATATATGCTAATTCTTACAGCGCGGGGATCGACTTTAGTCGTCAAAATCTGACGTCTACTGACGTCAGATTTTGACGACTAAAGTCGGTCCCCGCGCTGAAAGGGTTAAAGTGAAAAAGAAACAGTGGTGCTATGTTTTTGGCATTCAAAGTCATTAAAATATGCATGTAAGAGATAGCTATTCATAGAAAACCAACCCAGCAAACACGAGACGTTAGCCCAATGTTGGGCTGATTTTGACCCACCGTCCACGACGCTGAACAAACATCAGCCGGGGAATGATCAAACCACAGTAAACCTTAACTCTATGTTATCTAACCACAGTAGGCAGGATATCTTACTGCTAAATGACCACAGAGAAACTATACAGGATCCAAGCTCAGTCATATATAGGCCCGCCTAGTACGTCAAGACAGGATGATATCATTTGGGCGGGGGCCGTGGTGCAGGGGTAAGACTGTCTGCTTGGAAAGTCAGAGACCCCGGGTTCGAGCCCCGTTCTGGCATTCAAGTTTCAAAGAAACAAAACGTTTCCTTCCTGCTCACTTGGAAAGATTCAATATTGTGGAGAGCCTCCATGACCGAGAAGTAGCGAGCTCGTAGTCAGACCCCCAGGGTTCGAATTTCGAAGCCTGGGTTCTGATGCCTTCATGTCATTCATCCCACCATCCTCAGGAGGTTACCCTGGCCCAGTTTAGCATATATATATACAAAAGTGGCCTAAGACCCCATTCATTTCCTTTCATTTGTAAGACCATCTAATGATCATATACAGTAAGCCTACCCAGCGAACACGGGTCTTTCGGCCAATATTGGTTTAATGTTGGGCGAGCTGTGCTGGTTAACAGTATCGGTCTCAGTTTATGTTGTGACCAGCCCAGCGGAGACGACACATCGATCCAATGCTGGCTTAATGTTGGCCCACTGTCTTCGACGCTGGCCCAACATTAAGCCAGGCAAGGATTGGTTTAATATGTCCTGTTCACTGGGAGCGAGAATGGCGGGGGTGTAGAGGAATGTGATGAGGTTAGAGATATAATGTAATAGGGCACTGGAAACCTCCCCTCATAACTGATAACAGCCGCCTCGCCGTGACCTCAACTGCCCTGACCTATAACCTCTCATTAACTCTTTGAATGCTGAGTTGATATTTCAAAGTGTTTTTATATTCAAATCCATCTATAGTTTGTACAGTATTACTTAACTCCAGTAATTTTTTCAACTCCACATTATTCCTTGGTATTTTCATTAAATAACTGCCAGTTTTACCCCTTTAAGCGCTGAAAATATTTTTTTATAAATAAAGAGATCAAAGGGTTTGTTTTAATTTGAAATCATCATAAATGTCTTAGTCTGTTCTTTCCGCTTCATTTGAATACCTATGTTATGGGTCTACAGCCATTATAAATATTTTAATTCTTTCAGTTCGGGACAGTTTTTAGACGTCGGAATCTGACGTCTACAGGCGTCAGATTCTGACGTATAAAGACGATCCTCGCACTGAAAGGGTTAAATTAAAGCTGACAGCGCTGTCGCAATTGCTAGCTCGAATTAAAAGAAAAATTACGATTGGTGTAGTTTTGATTTATTTATCTGCGAATTTGATACATCTATATGAGAATATTTTAACTTATTATTTTCGTATTCAAATAAAACTAGATTTGGTAACTTTTTAAACTCTCCTAGAATTTTTGTTCATTTTAGGCATGCATTGCTGTCGTTATTGCCCGTTCCAAATGCCAGCTTCAAAAATACGCTACATTTGAAAATTAAACTTGTTATAATGTCCAATTGGTGTATTTTGGAGGTATACATCATCATGTTTTAAGATTTTTTGTAGATAATATTATTTTCGCCCACGCTGATGCTGGCATTTTTGGAGACACATTCTGACTCTGCGGCCGGCCTTTTATAACGTTCCCGTCATTCAGTTCGGCAATGCTCCGGCTGCACATTGACGGCTATTGTTGATACGCCGGCCAGGGAGCCTCCTCATTTTTTAACCCTTACAACGCTGAAATATTTGTGTATAAACCATGGAGACAAAACAGTTATCAATTTAAAATCAGCATAAATAAATGTCTAAGCTAGCTCTTTCAGCTTTATTTGAATACCTATGTTATAGATATACGGCCATTATATTTTTTAAACTCTTCCAGTGCGGGGACTGTCGGACGTCAGATTCTGACGAATAAAAAGTGTTCCCGCGCTAGAAGGGTTAGGCAAAGGGTCAGTTGGTGAATTCTGTCGTATCCCCAAAACTCTGTGATTTAATTCTTGAATTCCCTCAAAAAACATTCACTGATTGACCTATAATGTGACTGAATGTCTTCCCGACGTCCAATATATACGACGGCTGACATCCCGAAAATCTGAGAGATTGAACCAATGTTTGCTTAATGTTGGGCCAGCATCATAACCGGTGGACCAACACTGAGCCAACATTGGTTCGATGTTTCGCGTTTACTACAACTGAATCCCAGAATCCGACGAATGTATCCTCTTTTATTTGATGAGAAACACTCGCTCACTGTACGCATATCGCTTATATAGTGATGCCCCCTCTGGTGGCAGCGGTTAATGCAGGGATTAACACTATAGTCTGGTTAAAGGCCCCATGAGTCCCCAGACCTACTCTGCACAATGTCATATGTCATACTATTTTAGATGGCTTTTTAAATACTAGAGTGCTCAGCTTCCAATTCTAAACCACTAGGAACGATTTTCCCGAAGGCAAAAGTAGGGGGCGGAGCTAATTCGTGACGTCCCAAGATGGAGACATGATTGGCTGGTTATAATACATGTACATATACATGTAGCTGATGATGTAATGAATGATTTGATAAAACTGACCAAAATCAACACGGGACGCAGGTCCAACGCTGCCTGAATGCAGGGGCAGCACTAGAATTGGTGGCCATCACCGCGTCCGCTTATGACCAGCGTCTAGCATTCACTCACCCCTAGTTTACCCTCTCAATGCGGGCATATTGGAATAAATAGAAATCTGGTTCAGCTCATGTACAAATACAAGAAACATGGAACATATACCCGGTGCAGTTTCAATGTTCATTCAGATTCAATAATTGGCGGTTTTTGTGTGTGAAGTCACGAGTTGTGAGATCCGCCCAGCCCAGAAGATGTGCTCATTTTCAGTTTTAATTTTTGAAAATAACTATATGTTAAATGTAGTTTATATGCAAATATGTCAAGTCATGCATGTTATATCCAAACGAATTGATATTTTTTTACAAAATCATGTTTATCATTCGACTTTTGGTGTAAGAAAAAATATGTTTTTTTTCTTTTTTTGCGTGCTATACTGATTATTATACCACATGGGTAAATTTTTTTGGTGTAGCTTATAGATACTTTTGTGCTGGTTTAATGTACGCATACTGTCTATCTCATACAAATTTAACTAATACATAGCTACTGAATGTTATTATTACGGATGTTTAAAAAACTGTCAAAAGCTAAAAGTAAAACTAAAAAAAATACTTTTTCATACTTTGCTACAAATCACAAAGCTATTGAGAGATCAAAGAATCTAGATTCAAAGGTTTATCCAATTCTAAGTAGTTTTTTTTACCATTTCTTTTGACTGAGAAGTAAGGGTAGAAACTTATCGCTAAGAGACCACAGTCCTCTGATCATAAAAGAGTGGAGATCTTTTTTATTCTTCTGTCGATTCATAAACAGCGCCGAACAAACACAAAACATTTGTATAACATTTACACAACGTTGGCCCAACGTCTTTGACGTTGGTCCAACATTGTATAAATGTCATACAATTGTTTTGTGTTTGCTTGGCGTGCAGCGTCTGTTGTCATTTTTATGACAGCTGAGCAGCTGCTTATTACAAAATCAGACATGGGACCCGTCCCACAAAGCCTCTTAAAATTAAATGGACTGGCCTGGGCTAAAATCATAAAAAAATCAGTGATTTTATTTTGCCTTCTTAATATGACCATATGATGTAAAAATGTCCATAGACAAGAACTGCAAACGTTTTTTTAATTTTTCTGCTGCGCATTCACCAGTTAGGCCAGATATTGAGACATAATCCCGCATTTCTTATTTTTGACATGGTTATCCAAAATAAGAAATACGGGAAATCACCGATTTTTTTATGATTTTATTTTTAGCCTTGGCCAGTCCCTATAAGTAACGTGACAAACAATGAATGGTTCACATGAATAATATGATAAGGCTCAACGCCTTGTAAGCTTTTAACAAGAAGAACGTCGCTTTTTTCTTTACACTCTGAGGTCTCTCGTCGTTTGCACAAAATGACATATTTTAACCCTTAAAGCGCTAAGGTAAATAAGCTGTGTATCAAAGTTCGTAAAATTACTTATATGTGTTTTATTTGAAACTCAACATTTGCAAACCATGATGTTTAATGTTCATGATGTTCCCAATAACAATTTAACAAAAAAGATTAAAAACAACTACAGTCGGTCTTAGAGGGGTAAGAATTAACCCTTGTACTGCTGGGACAGTATATACGGATTTCAAGCAATTTTAGGCTATTATTGCTCAATTATTATTGCAATTTTTATGAGACAGCGTTAGCAAGCCAGCTAAGCTACATACCTGATTGATTGATTGATTGATTGATTGATTGATTGATTGATTGATTGATTGATTGATTGATTGATTGATTGATTGATTGATTGATTGATTGATTGATTGATTGATTGATTGATTGATTGATTGATTGATTGATTGATTGATTGATTAATTGATTGATTGATTGATTGATTGATTGATTGATTGATTGATTGATTGATTGATTGATTGATTGATTGATTGATTGATTGATTGATTGATTGATTGATTAATTGATTGATTGATTGATTGATTGATTGATTGATTGATTGATTGATTAATTGATTGATTGATTGATCGGTCCTCTGATAATTTAGGCGCTATAGAAGTTTTATTGATATATTAATTAATTAATCCTTGGCATAAAATCGACAAACACGCTCAGATTTTTGCACAATGCTATATGAGACAGATATAGAGAGCCACATTTATTCCAATTTGGTTGGTGTTGTTTATCCCTGAAATGAGATGTTGATGTTGATGTAAACAAGATAAGCCTGTCTGTATAAACTAGCTATATTTATATGCCGCGTAATAGTCTGGGCATTCCTTATTTTATCATCTTGGAAAGGAAAAGGGTGTATGTCCCACATTGTAGAGCGACACATACCCCTTTTTAACCCTTAAAGCGCTAAGGGGTTTTGTCAAATTAAAAAAAATCCAAAAATCCGAGAAAAACTCGGTAGTGGGTGGGTGGGTCAAGCCCCAACTCGGATTTATTATTATTATTTTTTTTAATTGTGTGTGTTTTTTTTGTTTTTTGTGTTGTTTTTATGTTTCCAAATGTTTCCGAAAAAATAAAAAATTGGATAAGAGTTTTTCTCGGATTTTTTTATTTTTTTTAACTTGACAAGACCCCTAAAGACATCCCAACCTAATGGGGTTTTTCAATTTGAAATCAGCATAGTCTTATTCAGCTCTTTCCGATTCATTTGAATACCTATGTTATGGGTCTACGGCTATTAGAAATATTTTTACTCTTACAGTGCGGGGATCGACTTTAGTCGTCAGAATCTGACGTCTACAGACGTCAGATTCTGACAACTAAAGTCGATCCCCGCGCTGTAAGGGTTAATGTCAACGACTCTTTGATCTCTATAGTGATGAATCTGAGATTCACTCACTTAGAGTTCTGGCGGGCGACGCTATTGAGCATGCCCGCTCCCCCACCGAAAAAATATATTGATGAAAATGTGTCACATATATATACCATTGCAAATAAACCCTCATTTATTCAAATAAATGCCCATATTCCAATAAACGCCCACCCACCCTGATTTGAAAATAAAACCCACGATCATGGTACACTATTTAATCAATTAAAAACTACTATAATAAGCGTCCATCTCCCTGTGATATCAGGGGATATTGTAATTAACGTCCAGGGCGTTTATTAGAATGAATACGGTACATACATTTTAAAAGTATGTTTTCAATTTATTTGAAGTTTGTATTGGCGTCAGCAGTCTCAGTTTTATTTGGATGACAAAGGTTAACCTTTACAACGCTGAAATATTTCTATATAAACCAGAGGGTTTTTGAATTTGAAATAATTTTAAATGTCTTAAATAGCTCTTTCTTTTTCATTTGAATACCTACGTTATGTGGCTACGGCCATGCACAATTGAAAATACAATTTCAGCGAAAATTTATCATTTTAAATCAAATTTGAAAAGAAAGAAACACGATTTTTGGAGCCCTCAGCTACCCTAAAGGGCCACGTGCATATGCTGTTTTACAAAGCATACAGGAGGCAAGCACATAAACCCGGCCAAGGTTGGTTCAATGTTGGCGCGCCGCTTGTGACGCTGATATATCGAGTGGGTGAGTGAATATTGCTTTACATCGCTTTCTGCATATTGAGGTAATATATCGGGACAGAAGGAAGCCAGAAGCCGAGACCATGCCCTCCTCTTATTTCAAGGGTTCGTACAGTACCATAGACAGCACTGTAGGCTAAGCCTCATGCATTTGAACACTTTTGAGCAATGAATATGCACAACCACGATGACAAATATCCGGCCCGACCGGGATTCGAACCTGGTACCTCCAGGTTACAGACCCCAGCTGATACAAATGAGCCATCGGGGCGGGCCCTGAAATACCGAAGTGTCCTCGGGTGTTGACCTGGGCGGGACGTTGTCACATTGCCGGGTTAACGTCTGCGACGCTGGCCCAACGTTTGCCCAGCAATGGGGCAATGTTCACTCTGTTCTCGGCGTCATACCTGGGCGGGACGCTCTTTGATCCCGGATTAAGGTGGATTAGAATGTACAGCTTTCCTGATATTATCGGCATGTCACCCACACTGTATGTGATGTTCCACCTCAGGATGGCGTGTCTAAGGTAATTAATATCACCTGATAGCGGTAAGATGCCTCTTAATAGACAGCTGACGTGTCTGGTGGACTGAAAGGTCGGCAGTCTGGAGCTCGATATACATCTATCTATGTGACTAAGCATTCTTATTATATAGGAACCGAATGAAACTTCCAAATGCTTACACCATGACAAATGGTGGACGCCAGTAGTTATGGTTTAAAGTGATATAGAAGAGGTGAGGAATAATAATAATAATTAATAATAATGTGAGTATTTATATGGCGCACATATCCTAGGGCTGGGACAAATTTCAATAATAGTTAATAAGGGCGACAAAATAAAAAAAACTTTGGCCTTATTTGAAAAAACGTTATTGAGGGCGACGAAAAAAACAAAACAAGAAAACATAGCTGGAAAAATGTTTTTTATCTTTTGAAATAAACTTGGTTTTTTTCGGAAATCAACAACAACTGAATGCGCGCAGAAAAAACCACATGGTTTACATATTGTCACATCATATTGTCCTTGGTCATTGGCCTGTTCGTTCATCTACCATTTCAACTCCCCGGGAAGCATACGATACTGCAGCCATGGGGCGCTAGTAATTGCGATCTCTGTCCCAGCACCAGGTACTCATGTACACCTGAGTGAAGTGAAGCACTGCAGAGTAAAGTGCATCACCTAAGGTCACAATATTGATATCACAATGTCCCAGCAATGATAATCCTGCAGAAAAGAAAGCTATAATACTAAATGCATTACAATTTTATGTTGTGAGTAAGGTGTAGGTGCTATCAGTGTGTCTCCGCGCTCACACTGACAGATCGTACAGAGCATATTACCGCAATGATCCATCAGCTCAGTATTAGTGTGTCTCCGCGCACACACTGACAGATCGTACAGAGCATATTACCACAATGATTCATCAGCTCAGTATTAGTGTGTCTCCACACACTGACAGATCGTACAGAGCATATTACCGCAATGATCCATCAGCTCAGTATTAGTGTGTCTCCGCGCACTGACAGATCGTACAGAGCATATTACCACAATGATTCATCAGCTCAGTATTAGTGTGTCTCCGCACACTGACAGATCGTACAGAGCATATTACCACAATGATTCATCAGCTCAGTATTAGTGTGTCTCCACACACTGACAGATCGTACAGAGCATATTACCACAATGATTCATCAGCTCAGTATTAGTGTGTCTCCACACACACTGACAGATCGTACAGAGCATATTACCACAATGATTCATCAGCTCAGTATTAGTGTGTCTCCGCACACTGACAGATCGTACAGAGCATATTACCACAATGATTCATCAGCTCAGTATTAGTGTGTCTCCGCACACACTGACTGATCGTACAGAGCATATTACCGTAATGATTCATCAGCTCAGTATTAGTGTGTCTCCACACACACTGACAGATCGTGCAGAGCATATTACCACAATGATTCATCAGCTCAGTATTAGTGTGTCTCCACACACACTGACAGATCGTACAGAGCATATTACCACAATGATTCATCAGCTCAGTATTAGTGTGTCTCCACACACACTGACAGATCGTACAGAGCATATTACCGCAATGATTCATCAGCTCAGTATTAGTGTGTCTCCACACACACTGACAGATCGTACAGAGCATTTTACCACAATGATTCATCAGCTCAGTATTAGTGTGTCTCCGCACACACTGACTGATCGTACAGAGCATATTACCACAATGATTCATCAGCTCAGTATTAGTGTGTCTCCGCACGCACACTGACAGATCGTACAGAGCATATTACCCCAATGATTCATCAGCTCAGTATTAGTGTGTCTCCGCACACACTGACAGATCGTACAGAGCATATTACCACAATGATTCATCAGCTCAGTATTAGTGTGTCTCCGCGCTCACACTGACAGATCGTACAGAGCATATTACCACAATGATTCATCAGCTCAGTATTAGTGTGTCTCTGCGCACACTGACAGATCGTACAGAGCATATTACCACAATGATTCATCAGCTCAGTATTAGTGTGTCTCCGCACGCACACTGACAGATCGTACAGAGCATATTACCCCAATGATTCATCAGCTCAGTATTAGTGTGTCTCCACACACTGACTGATCGTACAGAGCATATTACCACAATGATTCATCAGCTCAGTATTAGTGTGTCTCCGCGCTCACACTGACAGATCGTACAGAGCATATTACCACAATGATTCATCAGCTCAGTATTAGTGTGTCTCTGCGCACACTGACATATCGTACAGAGCATATTACCACAATGATTCATCAGCTCAGTATTAGTGTGTCTCCGCACGCACACTGACAGATCGTACAGAGCATATTACCCCAATGATTCATCAGCTCAGTATTAGTGTGTCTCCGCACACTGACAGATCGTACAGAGCATATTACCCCAATGATTCATCAGCTCAGTATTAGTGTGTCTCCGCACACACTGACAGATCGTACAGAGCATATTACCACAATGATTCATCAGCTCAGTATTAGTGTGTCTCCACACACTGACTGATCGTACAGAGCATATTACCACAATGATTCATCAGCTCAGTATTAGTGTGTCTCCGCGCTCACACTGACAGATCGTACAGAGCATATTACCACAATGATTCATCAGCTCAGTATTAGTGTGTCTCTGCGCACACTGACAGATCGTACAGAGCATATTACCACAATGATTCATCAGCTCAGTATTAGTGTGTCTCCGCGAACACACTGACAGATCGTACAGAGCATATTACCGCAATGATTCATCAGCTCAGTATTAGTGTGTCTCTGCGCACACTGACAGATCGTACAGAGCATATTACCACAATGATTCATCAGCTCAGTATTAGTGTGTCTCCACACACTGACAGATCATACAGAGCATATTACCACAATGATTCATCAGCTCAGTATTAGTGTGTCTCCGCGCACTGACAAATCGTACAGAGCATATTACCACAATGATTCATCAGCTCAGTATTAGTGTGTCTCCACACACTGACAGATAATACAGAGCATATTACCACAATGATTCATCAGCTCAGTATTAGTGTGTCTCCACGCACACTGACAGATCGTACAGAGCATATTACCACAATGATTCATCAGATCAGTATTCGTGTGTCTCCGCGCACTGACAGATCGTACAGAGCATATTACCACAATGATTCATCAGCTCAGTATTAGTGTGTTTCCGCACACACTGACAGATCGTACAGAGCATATTACCACAATGATTCATCAGCTCAGTATTAGTGTGTCTCCGCGCTCACACTGACAGATCGTACAGAGCATATTACCGCAATGATTCATCAGCTCAGTATTAGTGTGTCTCCGCGCTCACACTGACAGATCGTACAGAGCATATTACCACAATGATTCATCAGCTCAGTTTTAGTGTGTCTCCGCACACACTGACAGATCGTACAGAGCATATTACCACAATGATTCATCAGCTCAGTATTAGTGTGTCTCCGCGCACACACTGACAGATCGTACAGAGCATATTACCGTAATGATTCATCAGCTCAGTATTAGTGTGTCTCCGCACACTGACAGATTGTGCAGAGCATATTACCGCAATGATTCATCAGCTCAGTATTAGTGTGTCTCCGCACACACTGACAGATCGTACAGAGCATATTACCGCAATGATTCATCAGCTCAGTATTAGTGTGTCTCCGCACACTGACAGATTGTACAGAGCATATTACCGCAATGATTCATCAGCTCAGTATTAATGTGTCTCCGCACACACACTGACAGATCGTACAGAGCATATTACCGTAATGATTCATCAGCTCAGTATTAGTGTGTCTCCGCACACTGACAGATTGTACAGAGCATATTACCGCAATGATTCATCAGCTCAGTATTAATGTGTCTCCGCACACACACTGACAGATCGTACAGAGCATATTACCACAATGATTCATCAGTTCAGTATTAGTGTGTCTCCACGCACACTGACAGATCGTACAGAGCATATTACCACAATGATTCATCAGCTCAGTATTAGTGTGTCTCCACGCACTGACAGATCGTACAGAGCATATTACCGCAATGATTCATCAGCTCAGTATTAGTGTGTCTCCACGCACACACTGACAGATCGTACAGAGCATATTGCCACAATGATTCATCAGCTCAGTATTAGTGTGTCTCCGCGCACTGACAGATCGTACAGAGCATATTACCACAATGATTCATCAGTTCAGTATTAGTGTGTCTCCACGCACACTGACAGATCGTACAGAGCATATTACCACAATGATTCATCAGCTCAGTATTAGTGTGTCTCCGCGCACACACTGACAGATCGTACAGACCATATTACCACAATGATCCATCAGCTCAGTATTAGTGTGTCCCCGCGCGCTGACAGATCGTACAGAGCATATTACCATAATGATCCATCAGCTCAGTATTAGTGTGTCTCCACACACTGACAGATCGTACAGAGCATATCACCGCAATGATTCATCAGCTCAGTATTAGTGTGTCTCCACACACACACTGACAGATCGTACAGAGCATATTACCACAATGATTCATTAGCTCAGTATTAGTGTGTCTCCGCACACACTGATAGATCGTACAGAGCATATTACCGCAATGATTCATCAGCTCAGTATTAGTGTGTCTCCGCGCACTGACAGATCGTACAGAGCATATTACCACAATGATTCATCAGCTCAGTATTAGTGTGTCTCCAGGCACACTGACAGATCGTACAGAGCATATTACCGCAATGATTCATCAGCTCAGTATTAGTGTGTCCCCGCGCGCTGACAGATCGTACAGAGCATATTACCGCAATGATTCATCAGCTCAGTGTTAGTGTGTCTCCGCGCACACACTGACAGATCGTACAGAGCATATTACCACAATGATTCATCAGCTCAGTATTAGTGTGTCTCCGCACACACTGACAGATCGTACAGAGCATATTACCGCAATGATCCATCAGCTCAGTATTAGTGTGTCTCCGCGCACACACTGACAGATCGTACAGAGCATATTACCACAATGATTCATCAGCTCAGTATTAGTGTGTCTCCGCGCACTGACAGATCGTACAGAGCATATTACCACAATGATTCATCAGCTCAGTATTAGTGTGTCTCTGCGCACTGACAGATCGTACAGAGCATATTACCACAATGATTCATCAGCTTAGTATTAGTGTGTCTCCACACACTGACAGATCGTACAGAGCATATTACCGCAATGATTCATCAGCTCAGTATTAGTGTGTCTCCGCACACTGACAGATCGTACAGAGCATATTACCACAATGATTCATCAGCTCAGTATTAGTGTGTCCCGCGTACTGACAGATCGTACAGAGCATATTACCACAATGATTCATCAGCTCAGTATTAGTGTGTCTCCACACACTGACAGATCGTACAGAGCATATTACCACAATGATTCATCAGTTCAGTATTAGTGTGTCTCCACGCACACTGACAGATCGTACAGAGCATATTACCACAATGATTCATCAGCTCAGTATTAGTGTGTCTCCACGCACTGGCAGATCGTACAGAGCATATTACCGCAATGATTCATCAGCTCAGTATTAGTGTGTCTCCACGCACACACTGACAGATCGTACAGAGCATATTGCCACAATGATTCATCAGCTCAGTATTAGTGTGTCTCCGCGCACTGACAGATCGTACAGAGCATATTACCACAATGATTCATCAGTTCAGTATTAGTGTGTCTCCACGCACACTGACAGATCGTACAGAGCATATTACCGCAATGATCCATCAGCTCAGTATTAGTGTGTCTCCGCGCACACACTGACAGATCGTACAGAGCATATTACCACAATGATTCATCAGCTCAGTATTAGTGTGTCTCCGCGCACTGACAGATCGTACAGAGCATATTACCACAATGATTCATCAGCTCAGTATTAGTGTGTCTCTGCGCACTGACAGATCGTACAGAGCATATTACCACAATGATTCATCAGCTTAGTATTAGTGTGTCTCCACACACTGACAGATCGTACAGAGCATATTACCGCAATGATTCATCAGCTCAGTATTAGTGTGTCTCCGCACACTGACAGATCGTACAGAGCATATTACCACAATGATTCATCAGCTCAGTATTAGTGTGTCCCGCGTACTGACAGATCGTACAGAGCATATTACCACAATGATTCATCAGCTCAGTATTAGTGTGTCTCCACACACTGACAGATCGTACAGAGCATATTACCACAATGATTCATCAGTTCAGTATTAGTGTGTCTCCACGCACACTGACAGATCGTACAGAGCATATTACCACAATGATTCATCAGCTCAGTATTAGTGTGTCTCCACGCACTGACAGACCGTACAGAGCATATTACCGCAATGATTCATCAGCTCAGTATTAGTGTGTCTCCACGCACACACTGACAGATCGTACAGAGCATATTGCCACAATGATTCATCAGCTCAGTATTAGTGTGTCTCCGCGCACTGACAGATCGTACAGAGCATATTACCACAATGATTCATCAGTTCAGTATTAGTGTGTCTCCACGCACACTGACAGATCGTACAGAGCATATTACCACAATGATTCATCAGCTCATTATTAGTGTGTCTCCGCGCACACACTGACAGATCGTACAGACCATATTACCACAATGATCCATCAGCTCAGTATTAGTGTGTCCCCGCGCGCTGACAGATCGTACAGAGCATATTACCATAATGATCCATCAGCTCAGTATTAGTGTGTCTCCACACACTGACAGATCGTACAGAGCATATCACCGCAATGATTCATCAGCTCAGTATTAGTGTGTCTCCACACACACTGACAGATCGTACAGAGCATATTACCACAATGATTCATCAGCTCAGTATTAGTGTGTCTCCACACACTGACAGATCGTACAGAGCATATTACCACAATGATTCATTAGCTCAGTATTAGTGTGTCTCCGCACACACTGATAGATCGTACAGAGCATATTACCGCAATGATTCATCAGCTCAGTATTAGTGTGTCTCCACACACACTGACAGATCGTACAGAGCATATCACCGCAATGATTCATCAGCTCAGTATTAGTGTGTCTCCACACACACACTGACAGATCGTACAGAGCATATTACCACAATGATTCATTAGCTCAGCATTAGTGTGTCTCCGCACACACTGATAGATCGTACAGAGCATATTACCGCAATGATTCATCAGCTCAGTATTAGTGTGTCTCCGCGCACTGACAGATCGTACAGAGCATATTACCACAATGATTCATCAGCTCAGTATTAGTGTGTCTCCAGGCACACTGACAGATCGTACAGAGCATATTACCGCAATGATTCATCAGCTCAGTATTAGTGTGTCCCGCGCACTGACAGATCGTACAGAGCATATTACCACAATGATTCATCAGCTCAGTATTAGTGTGTCTCCGCGCGCTGACAGATCGTACAGAGCATATTACCGCAATGATTCATCAGCTCAGTGTTAGTGTGTCTCCGCGCACACACTGACAGATCGTACAGAGCATATTACCACAATGATTCATCAGCTCAGTATTAGTGTGTCTCCGCACACACTGACAGATCGTACAGAGCATATTACCGCAATGATCCATCAGCTCAGTATTAGTGTGTCTCCGCGCACACACTGACAGATCGTACAGAGCATATTACCACAATGATTCATCAGCTCAGTATTAGTGTGTCTCCGCGCACTGACAGATCGTACAGAGCATATTACCACAATGATTCATCAGCTCAGTATTAGTGTGTCTCTGCGCACTGACAGATCGTACAGAGCATATTACCACAATGATTCATCAGCTTAGTATTAGTGTGTCTCCACACACTGACAGATCGTACAGAGCATATTACCACAATGATTCATCAGCTCAGTATTAGTGTGTCTCCACACACTGACAGATCGTACAGAGCATATTACCACAATGATTCATCAGCTCAGTATTATTGTGTCTCCGCGCACACACTGACAGATCGTACAGAGCATATTACCACAATGATCCATCAGCTCAGTATTAGTGTGTCTCTGCGCACTGACAGATCGTACAGAGCATATTACCGCAATGATTCATCAGCTCAGTATTAGTGTGTCTCCACACACTGACAGATCGTACAGAGCATATTACCACAATGATTCATCAGCTCAGTATTAGTGTGTCTCCGCAAACACTGACAGATCGTACAGAGCATATTACCGTAATGATTCATCAGCTCAGTATTAGTGTGTCTCCACACACTGACAGATCGTACAGAGCATATTACCACAATGATTCATCAGCTCAGTATTAGTGTGTCTCCGCACACACTGACAGATCGTACAGAGCATATCACCCCAATGATTCATCAGCTCAGTATTAGTGTGTCTCCTCACACTGACAGATCGTACAGACCATATTACCACAATGATTCATCAGCTCAGCATTAGTGTGTCTCCACACACTAACAGATCGTACAGAGCATATTACCGCAATGATTTATCAGCTCAGTATTAGTGTGTCTCCGCACACACTGACAGATCGTACAGAGCATATTACCGTAATGATTCATCAGCTCAGTATTAGTATGTCTCCTCGCACACTGACAGATCGTACAGAGCATATTACCGCAATGATTCATCAGCTCAGTATTAGTGTGTCTCCACGCACTGACAGATCGTACAGAGCATATTACCACAATGATTCATGAGCTCAGTATTAGTGTGTCTCCGCGCACTGACAGATCGTACAGAGCATATTACCACAATGATTCATCAGTTCAGTATTAGTGTGTCTCCGCGCACACACTGACAGATCGTACAGAGCATATTACCGCAATGATTCATCAGCTCAGTATTAGTGTGTCTCAACGCGCACTGACAGATCGTACAGAGCATATTACCGCAATGATTCATCAGCTCAGTATTGGTGTGTCTCCACACACACTGACAGATCGTACAGAGCATATTACCACAATGATTCATCAGCTCAGTATTAGTGTGTCTCCGCGCACTGACAGATCGTACAGAGCATATTACCACAATGATTCATCAGCTCAGTATTAGTGTGTCTCCGTGCACACACTGACAGATCGTACAGAGCATATTACCACAATGATTCACCAGCTCAGTATTAGTGTGTCACCACTCACACTGACAGATCGTACAGAGCATATTACCACAATGATTCATCAGCTCAGTATTAGTGTGTCTCCGCACACACTGACAGATCGTACAGAGCATATTACCGCAATGATTCATCAGCTCAGTATTGGTGTGTCTCCACACACACTGACAGATCGTACAGAGCATATTACCACAATGATTCATCAGCTCAGTATCAGTGTGTCTCCGTGCACACACTGACAGATCGTACAGAGCATATTACCACAATGATTCACCAGCTCAGTATTAGTGTGTCACCACTCACACTGACAGATCGTACAGAGCATATTAGCACAATGATTCACCAGCTCAGTATTGGTGTGTCTCCACGCACACACTGACAGATCGTACAGAGCATATTACCACAATGATTCATGAGCTCAGTATTAGTGTGTCTCCGCGCACTGACAGATCGTACAGAGCATATTACCACAATGATCCATCAGCTCAGTATTAGTGTGTCTCCGCTCACACTGACAGATCGTACAGAGCATATTAGCACAATGATTCACCAGCTCAGTATTGGTGTGTCTCCACACACACTGACAGATCGTACAGAGCATATTACCACAATGATTCATCAGCTCAGTATTAGTGTGTCTCCGCACACTGACAGATCGTACAGAGCATATTACCGCAATGATTCATTAGCTCAGCATTAGTGTGTCTCCGCACACACTGATAGATCGTACAGAGCATATTACCGCAATGATTCATCAGCTCAGTATTAGTGTGTCTCCGCGCACTGACAGATCGTACAGAGCATATTACCACAATGATTCATCAGCTCAGTATTAGTGTGTCTCCAGGCACACTAACAGATCGTACAGAGCATATTACCACAATGATCCATCAGCTCAGTATTAGTGTGTCTCCACACACTGACAGATCGTACAGAGCATATTACCGCAATGATTCATCAGCTCAGTATTAGTGTGTCCCGCGCACTGACAGATCGTACAGAGCATATTACCACAATGATTCATCAGCTCAGTATTAGTGTGTCTCCGCGCGCTGACAGATCGTACAGAGCATATTACCGCAATGATTCATCAGCTCAGTGTTAGTGTGTCTCCGCGCACACACTGACAGATCGTACAGAGCATATTACCACAATGATTCATCAGCTCAGTATTAGTGTGTCTCCGCACACACTGACAGATCGTACAGAGCATATTACCGCAATGATCCATCAGCTCAGTATTAGTGTGTCTCCGCGCACACACTGACAGATCGTACAGAGCATATTGCCACAATGATTCATCAGCTCAGTATTAGTGTGTCTCCGCGCACTGACAGATCGTAAAGAGCATATTACCACAATGATTCATCAGCTCAGTATTAGTGTGTTTCTGCGCACTGACAGATCGTACAGAGCATATTACCACAATGATTCATCAGCTTAGTATTAGTGTGTCTCCACACACTGACAGATCGTACAGAGCATATTACCACAATGATTCATCAGCTCAGTATTAGTGTGTCTCCACACACTGACAGATCGTACAGAGCATATTACCACAATGATTCATCAGCTCAGTATTATTGTGTCTCCGCGCACACACTGACAGATCGTACAGAGCATATTACCACAATGATCCATCAGCTCAGTATTAGTGTGTCTCTGCGCACTGACAGATCGTACAGAGCATATTACCGCAATGATTCATCAGCTCAGTATTAGTGTGTCTCCACACACTGACAGATCGTACAGAGCATATTACCACAATGATTCATCAGCTCAGTATTAGTGTGTCTCCGCACACACTGACAGATCGTACAGAGCATATTACCGTAATGATTCATCAGCTCAGTATTAGTGTGTCTCCACACACTGACAGATCGTACAGAGCATATTACCACAATGATTCATCAGCTCAGTATTAGTGTGTCTCCGCACACACTGACAGATCGTACAGAGCATATTACCCCAATGATTCATCAGCTCAGTATTAGTGTGTCTCCTCACACTGACAGATCGTACAGACCATATTACCACAATGATTCATCAGCTCAGCATTAGTGTGTCTCCACACACTAACAGATCGTACAGAGCATATTACCGCAATGATTTATCAGCTCAGTATTAGTGTGTCTCCGCACACACTGACAGATCGTACAGAGCATATTACCGTAATGATTCATCAGCTCAGTATTAGTATGTCTCCTCGCACACTGACAGATCGTACAGAGCATATTACCGCAATGATTCATCAGCTCAGTATTAGTGTGTCTCCACGCACTGACAGATCGTACAGAGCATATTACCACAATGATTCATGAGCTCAGTATTAGTGTGTCTCCGCGCACTGACAGATCGTACAGAGCATATTACCACAATGATTCATCAGTTCAGTATTAGTGTGTCTCCGCGCACACACTGACAGATCGTACAGAGCATATTACCGCAATGATTCATCAGCTCAGTATTAGTGTGTCTCAACGCGCACTGACAGATCGTACAGAGCATATTACCACAATGATTCATCAGCTCAGTATTAGTGTGTCTCCGCGCACTGACAGATCGTACAGAGCATATTACCACAATGATTCATCAGTTCAGTATTAGTGTGTCTCCGCACACTGACAGATCGTACAGAGCATATTACCGCAATGATTCATCAGCTCAGTATTGGTGTGTCTCCACACACACTGACAGATCGTACAGAGCATATTACCACAATGATTCATCAGCTCAGTATTAGTGTGTCTCCGCGCACTGACAGATCGTACAGAGCATATTACCACAATGATTCATCAGCTCAGTATTAGTGTGTCTCCGCACACACACTGACAGATCGTACAGAGCATATTACCACAATGATTCATCAGCTCAGTATTAGTGTGTCTCCGCACACACTGACAGATCGTACAGAGCATATTACCGCAATGATTCATCAGCTCAGTATTGGTGTGTCTCCACACACACTGACAGATCGTACAGAGCATATTACCACAATGATTCATCAGCTCAGTATCAGTGTGTCTCCGTGCACACACTGACAGATCGTACAGAGCATATTACCGCAATGATTCACCAGCTCAGTATTAGTGTGTCACCACTCACACTGACAGATCGTACAGAGCATATTACCACAATGATTCATCAGCTCAGTATTAGTGTGTCTCCACACACACTGACAGATCGTACAGAGCATATTAGCACAATGATTCATCAGCTCAGTATTAGTGTGTCTCCTCACACTGACAGATCGTACAGACCATATTACCACAATGATTCATCAGCTCAGCATTAGTGTGTCTCCACACACTAACAGATCGTACAGAGCATATTACCGCAATGATTTATCAGCTCAGTATTAGTGTGTCTCCGCACACACTGACAGATCGTACAGAGCATAT
>OZ024917.1:68861897-69015844 GCA_964017125.1 Flabesymbios commensalis
GTGAGCAGTTACTGTTGTTTGCCTTTGTCGTAACAAAGGTAAACAGCAGTAACTGCTCACTTTTCGGCTGACGAGTTACTGCTTCATCTCTTTGAAATACAGCATACTTCACTCTCTTCCTGCGTCACTGAAGTGCTCATTTCCTTGGTGGGTGAGCTAACATTGGATCTCTCTGTATGACTGGACAGCATTCCATCACGACCAAAGACGGTGACAATAAACGACCAGGGGAGGTATGAGTGTATCAATAGAAACGTGAGATAAAATATAAAATGAGACAATTGCTATTATTCCCCTGAGGCAGTTCATGCTTCTACTACTGTCTCTTTCTTCTTCCATCGCTACTTACCTTCTTTCCTTCATTTATTTATCCTTCCTTTCTGTGTGCCTTTCGTCTTCCGTCTTTTTCTTCATACCTTCTCCTTTTCATCTCTCTCTTTTTCCTTCTTTTCGTTCTTTTTCTTAATTAATGAAAGTAAAAATGCACTAATTCAATATAAAATGCACTGCAAATCTCTGGCAGTGTCAGTCTTCGTTGATCTTTATAATTCATTCCTTCCATCCTTCCAACCATCTACCTTGCCTTCCTTCCTTCTAGCCTTTCTTATACCCTTCCTTTCTTCCTTACTTTCTCCGTTCCTTCCATCCATCGTTTCATTCTTTGGACTTTTCCCTAATTTCGCCTTACTTTCCTTCTTCCATCATATCTCACTTCCTTCCTGCTTTCACCTCTTTCCTTCCTTCTTTCGATCTATATCTCCACTCTGCCCCTTTTAGGGATCGGTAATTTATTCTATACAATCTCTAGATAAAGCAATTATTCCAGGTATGATTAAGTAATTTTTTGTCTTAGCAGTTTATTATTGGATTCCTTTCATTGCAATACTATCCAACCGCCCCCCTTCCCCACTCCACTGATGCTGTCAGTGGTACACCCTCGATAGTAGAACAGCAACATGGAATGAGTAATTTGCGGTTTAGGCAAACCTCAATTAACATCCAAATTTTTTTTAGAGATCCAGACACCGTACAACGATTCTGGTGAACGTTAAGATCAACCCACGATTAATAAGAGCGTGACAATTTTTGCCAGTAGTTCACCCATATCGTCACTACTATATATCATAGATTTCAACAGTTACGTCGAGGGCGACTCTTTATGACGCATACCCGATAAACAGAAAACATTTGTATAACATTTATACAACGTCGGGACGTTGGGCCGACGTTGTATAAATGTTATACAAATGTTTTGTGCTTACTGGGTAGGAACAGTTTTCTACGACTGTGACAATATATTAACTTGAAATAATCAAATGTAAAAATGCGAAGCTTATATAAACCACGAAGATATAAAATAGCTTTTTAAGATTGGATCTATTTCTCATTCATTTGAAACCGTAAATTGTGTGATAAATAAAAAGTTAAGTACAGAAGATGATGATGAACTTGAAGATATATATGAAGATATATATTTATTTATATTTTAGGTGTGAAATAGACATGTGTATTATCTCAATCCCATATACATGTATGTATCATTACATAAAATAAATGGTAAAACTATATAAAAAATATAATAAAAATATATTCATATGATTAAAAAAAAATATATATATACAGCTACTTCAAATATATTTGAAATGTTAAATTTCAATAATTAAACACATTGCAGGGGCGGATCTAGTTTTTCAGTGAGGAGGGAGTTACAATTTGACAAAAAAATATTTTACTGTAAAGGGGTCGAGGGGCCCGCCCCGGGGAAATTTTTTATTTCTAAAGGCTTTCTCATGCAATCTAAGGCATATTGGGCACTGTTTCTCACTCAGTATATCACCAAATCATAAGGAAACACCTGAATAAAGTGATGATTTTTTTCTGAGGGGGGGGGGGGGGTTTAAACTCCCCCCTTGGATCCGCCACTGCATTGTATTAGTCGTATTAGTTTGCTTCAGTAGTTTTCTGTTGTCCAGGTTCTTTAATGTGCGCAGTTTTGTATAATATAACGTCACTAATATAATGTCATGAGTTATATTAACTTTGACGAGCAAAGGTGAGCTGCAATGACTACTTATATATCTCTTCTCATTTCCATACCCTTCAGATGCAATTAAGACATAAGGGGATCATCGTTATTTTGATAGACTATACCATCTTCTGCAGAATAAAATATTAGTGAAAATATGCCATGTTATTCTTAATTGTTTATTGTATATTACAGCTGGTACATGCTAATATAACGGAATTAAATGACAAAACTATATCCATTTATGAACAAGTGAGATTTTCCAAAATAAATTATTTGATTAACTGAGCCAATTTTTATTTATTTTAGTGGCATGTTGTTGTATTTTAAATTTGCTTAAGACGTATACGGTGCCAGCAGCACCAGGGTAAATGGACTATGAATGCCTCGGTCACAATTCACAAAAGGGCCTTTCCAGTCACTTCCCGGGTTAGCAATATCAGCACATTCTATGTGGTGATATTCTACAGACCAGACAGTAGGTGTGCAGTAACACACTATCTCAAGGCTACGACACCCGATAATATATCTGGCTTAGCATTGCATTCTTTGTGTTGTACTCATTACAAGACGTTATCCCAATGTTGATTTGATGTCGGCCCTACGTCACAGACGTTGGGCCAACATTGAATCAAAATTGGGTCCAGTTCTTCTGTTTGCTCGCTTATCTTGGTAGAATAAAAAATACCCCAGATAAATGGGTTGTAAGATAAAATGAGAAAGGAGACATGGTATAACCCACTTTCTGTAATTATCGCTCACCGAGGTACAATTAATCAATGTAACTTATTTGAGTCAAAGTCAGTACCTGGTAACTGTCACGGTCCAATTTAGTACTCAGTACCAGTAGGTCTCACGGGTCAAAGTCAGTACCCGGTGGGTCTTGCGGGTCAGGCTCAGTACCTGGTTGCTCTCATGGGTCAAAGTCAGTACCCAGTGGGTCTCATAGGTCAAAGTCAGTACAAGGTGACCCTCACCGGTCAAAGTCAGTACCCGTTGGCTCTTATGGCACAGGTGAAAGTCAGTATCCAGAGGGTCTCAGGGGTCAAAGTAGGTACTTGGCGGCTCTCATGGGTCAAAGTCAGTACCCGGTGGGTCTCGCGGGTCAAAGTCAGTACCAAGACGTGCACATCGAGTGCTCCAGACTGTTCAAAGGCTTGTAGTGCGCAGTACTTCCTGTACCATCACTCACTCACTCACTCACTCACTCACTCACTCACTCACTCACTCACTCACTCACTCACTCACTCACTCACTCACTCACTCACTCACTCACTCACTCACTCACTCACTCACTCACTCACTCACTCACTCACTCACTCACTCACTCACTCACTCACTCACTCACTCACTCACTCACTCACTCACTCACTCACTCACTCACACACCCACCCACCCACCCACCCACCCACCCACTCACTCACTCACTCACTCACGCACTCACTCACTCACTCACTCACTCACTCACTCACTCACTCACTCACACACACACACCCACCCACCCACCCACCCACTCACTCACTCACTCACTCACTCACTCACTCACTCACTCACGCACTCACTCACTCACTCACTTACTCACGCACTCACTCACTCACTCACTCACTCACTCACGCACTCACTCACTCACTCACTCACTCACTCACTCACTCACTCACTCACTCACTCATTCACTCACTCACTCACTCACTCACTCACTCACTCACTCACTCACTCACTCACACACACCCACTCACTCACTCACTCACTCACTCACTCACTCACTCACTCACTCACTCACTCACTCACTCACTCACTCACTCACGCACTCACTCACTCACTCACTCACTCACTCACTCACTCACTCACTCACTCACTCACTCACCCACTCACTCACTCACTCACTCACTCACTCACTCACTCACTCACTCACACACACACTCACTCACTCACTCACTCATTCATTTATTCATTCATTCATTTATTGATATCGCGCCTATGCAATTTAGGAAATTCCATTGCTTAAAATCATCAGCAATTTTTTCCAGTCTTTTCCCTTTTGAGGAGGTGGCATGTACAATGAATAATAATAATAATAATAATAAAATATATTTATTCAGGGTAAAACTGATTAGCAGAAGGTGCTATTTTACATAGTTGCCCTGATGTACCTCAAAGACAAGGTAATATTGACGTTACTATAAAATACAAATATAACATATACATATAGACATCATGCATTTAACAATATTAATCAAAACAAAGTATTTTAACTCTGCTGCAGTAAAAATGTTTTTAAAAGCCTCTTGAATGAGTGTATGGAGTTACAATTTCGTATATGAATAGGAAGATTATTCCATATCATAGGCCCATTAACTTGTAATGCACTCTTAAATGAAGATCTGTTGATTTTAGGCACATATAAAACATTAGTGTCGCACGATCTAGTTTGCCTGATGGCAATATCACGTTTAAATGTAAAATTATCTAAAATATGATCAGGTAAATTCCCACTTAAAGATTTAAAAACTAAGAGCGCAGTGAAATAATCCCTACGCTGGGTAATATTGAGCCACCCCAGATCCCTCACAATGTCAATCCCCCTAGTGTTAAAATCAAAATTGTTGGTAATAAGCCTGGCGGCACGATTTTGCATTTTCTGTATTAGATGTAAATTGTGAGAAGATGTGAAGCCCCAGACTGTCAAGCAATAATCCATGTGAGACTGGAAAGAAATACTATATATACATGTATCTGTTTACAAATAGGAATTTCCATAGTACTTTACAGAGATCAGGCACAATCTTTGCGACAGTGGATGCTCCTACCCTGTAGATACATTCTATAGTTTTGTATGAATCTCCTGTAGCCATATACCTAAAAAGAAAGAAATACTATATATACATGTATCTGTTTACAGAACAAGATTGCAGAGCCAAGTGGAAAGGGCTCCGCGACACATATGTGAGGAAAAAGAAACAACTGAAAAACAGAAGTGGCCAGGCGGCCAAACGAATCGTACAGTGGAAATATCTGGCACCATTGTCTTTCCTTAATAAATACCTACAAGAGAGAGAGAGTAAGTTAGCTCACACGAGCAAAATAATTATTATTTAAAAACATAATGATAAAATACGGGTTTATGTCCAACAAATCAGTTAGTTTAATTAGTTTACGGTCTGTTGTTCTGTAAAATTAGAATTTGTAGCCGACATTTTAATAATGGTATATATTACTATTTCAGAACATGCAGTAATCTAGAGACAGATACAGCAGATGTATCATTAGTAGTCCAGCAGATTTGTGACGAAAATCAGAAGAAAGGCTCAGCTAGTGATAAAAGCACTAAAATTTCCAGAAAGTTAGCTGAGATGATACTCTTTGAAATTAGCTATGGACCCAAGTTGAAAAAATCCAAGATGGCCGTCATTTTCAAGATGGCGGCCAAATTAAAAAAAAATCACTAAATTTTATTGTGATCATTAAAAAATAATTTAAGATTGAATGTATAAAGTTTATGCTGCACAAGGACGCATACAAATACATGTGGACAAATGATCAAAATAGTGGAGTCCAAGATGGCCGCTATTTTCAAGATGGCGACCAATTAAATAAAAAATAATTATATTTTAATGATTATTGAAACAATGTTATCTGCTGTAATAGCCACACTTTGTTTGAGCGTCATTCACCTTAGAATAAATCTATTTAAAGAAATTTCTGAGAAAAAAATGTGCAATTCAAAATGGCCGCCATTTTTAGCATCGATAGGCAAAAGGGCAGTAACTGCCTTTTGGCTTAATTTTATATATTCAACCAACTTTGAAATAAATACAAATATTTTACAGCAAGTATTTATCCTACAAAAAAAAATTCTCATTAATTACTACATTATTTATCAGTGATTCAGATAATATGAATCTATCATGGAGAAAGGCACCAGTGAATCAAACCTTGCTATTTCACCATTGTTTCTTTTATTTGAAGAGCAAGCTGCAACACCAGCCATGTCCCGTCATTCAATAGGTGTCATCTCAAAGGCAGTCCAGTACTTAAACCCTGGACAAACTCCGGTCATGGCATGTGATCAGCCATTGTTTGCCATAACGAAGGAAATACAGTGGATCAGTCCTAACAGTTATGGAGAGGATTTGTATGTTATCATGCTCGCGGGCTTCATATAGATATGAAAACTTGGAAAGCCCTTGGAGAATGGTTGGACGGCAGTGGATGGACAGCAGCTCTTGTTCAAGCTGCCATAGCAGCTCATGGAAAGGCTGATTCTTTTTTTAAAAGCGTCACATGTATCCAGAACAAGACATGCACACCAGGTCACAGCTGCAGCACTGTACACTCTGTTGCAAAAGGCTTACTCGTCATATTGTGAAGAAAATAATGGTCATGCTGGTAATCTTGACAAGTAGAGACAACTGAAAGAAGACACAAATATAAATTCTGGAGTCTGACACTCGAGATTCAGTTTTTAGTTCCTGTGTTCGTCACATCATTAATTAAGAGAAGGGGATTTTTACTTCTACATCCACGCACTGCAGAAGACAGCTCCTCTGATGTTCGCACTTGATCACGACTTGATCACCATAATTATGCTCGCTGGTTGCCTGTGCATATACGCGACATGATGTTGCTCGAAGAGTGCCATTCTGATGTAGCTGCTGAGTTCAAGAAGGGCAATTTTGTAGTTAAAAAAACTCAGCATGCCTTCTCTGAAATATCATTCGATCATGCCCACGAACAAAACAACAAGCTTGTTAAGGGTGATGGTGGAGCAATAGGACTTACAGAAAATTTCTCACATCTACTCAGATGGATGGTGTCTGGCCCAGAAGTAGCTAGACTCGTAAACGAGTTTGAGTGTTCATTCGAAGTAAAAAAAATGTGACCAAGGTAAGAAACCAGACTGCAATCATCGTGAACAAAGGAAAGGAGTGCAAAAGGCATTCAAGAAATTGAAGTAAAATCACTATTCCACTACAATAACAGAAATGAGGAAACCTTTTCAGGAGCAACTAACGAGCTACTTGTTCTTGATACATAATGTTACCTTCTGTTGTTGAAACAGTTAAAACATTAGAAAGTGTGGGACAAAACCAATATCGCGAATTTGTTACAGAAAGACTAGAAGCAAGATCAAAGTCCCTATTTGAACCAATTAAGCAAAACAAGCTCCCACTGTTCAGCAGTCATCCCCTGAAATCAAAGTCAAACGAGAAACGCCATGCTGCTTCACTAATGCAGAATGCGTCACTGTTCTCTCAACTGTAGGTGTCTTGTCAAGTTCGTGACGGTTTTTTGGATACTTTTTTTCAATCACGAAAACCAAGATTCCCCTCCATCACTCTCGACCTATGGTGACATACATACAGGAACAAAATCAGATATATTACAATGCTTAGAAAAAATGTCTCCTTCGCAAAATGACAGACCAGATGTTGATATGTTACTGTTAGATGGATCTGTCATTGTCAATATGCTAAGACATCGTGCAGTGAAAATATTTCATGAATATTCCCAGCAGGTATTCCTTCCTTTTTTTAGGTCTCAGCTAGATATTGTGAGCAGAGTGGATATTGTGTGGTATGTTTATATTCCAGACAGCTTGAAATTCACTGTACGTAAGAAAATGTGGAACGGCAACATGCAGACGAGTGCAGCCAGATAACAAGATCCCAAACAACTGGCAAAAAATTCTGAGACTTGACGAAAATAAATCTGAACTTTTTTTCATTATTTATCACAAGAATCAATTACTGCTGTGTGTTCAAAAGATCAAAAGAGTGTGTCCACACTTGATAAAACAGTACTCACTTCCCCATGCCTACATGCTCTAAGCTACACCAGCACTTCATGCTCTAAGTTCGTCTCAAAGCCAGAAAGTGGTGGAAGGAGTAGGCCTAATGCCACAAATAGAACGCTTCATCGTACTAATGTATGACAAGGCAAGTGAGTGTTCAACTGTTAATGGTGTCAGGAAGGATCTCTTTGCAAGAAAGGGCAGAAGCCTCGAGTCCATTCCACCCACCTCTGCTTCATTACTCCAATATGTGAAGCGGTCAGCATATCATTCAGGATATCAGTGGGGACATTTTCTGGTGGCGTCTCCTCCTCAGCCATGTCCGGATGACTGGGGCTGGGTTAAGGGATCATTGCAGACTTGGGAACCATGCTGGACTCTTCTGCCATCAGCATCTAAGATATGCCAGGAGCTCCTGAAGTGTGATTGTAATCCGCAGAAAGGTGCAGAGGACAGTGCAAGTGTGTACGTGCAAATATGTTGTGTCCATCTCTCTGTAAATGTGGAGGTTATTGTGCAATTACGTGTGAAGCTCTATGTAAAGAAGGGGGTAGTTGTTATAGGAACCGACTCTTCAATAAACTTTTTAGACAGAAAATCATAGGCATGTTTTGTGTACCTAGATAAAAATAATAAAAATATGTCTTTTTGAACTAAATGTTTCACTGTAGTTATAAATTTGTGTGACTTTTTTACTTTTAAAGGTAACTGGTGTGTATTGAGTTTCCGCGGTAACTATTTTTTAAAGGCATTTTCACTATTTTTCACAAACTAAACATAATTTGGTGATATAATTTTATTTCTAATTAATTTATGACATCACTACATTCATTTGATTGGCTCATAGGAATGATTTGTTAGATTTGTATTCCGATATTGATATCACAAGACCATAACTACTGTCGCAATTGACAATTTTGGCGGCCATATTGGAAAATGGCCGCCAATTCTGAAAAAAAGACAATTGAGATTGGGTCCATAGCTAATATGTTTTGGTATATAATGAACTATCAATATGCAAATTTTGGTGCTTTTATCACTAACTGAGCCTTTTTGTCACAAATCTGCTGGACTATAGATGAGGACACTCTGGATGATACATACAATAGTTCGTCAGAATCAGAGTCAGAGATAGAACAAAGTGTACAACTACAACGTCCCCCGAAGCATAAGTTTACATCGTCTCCTCTGCTCAGTCGATCTGCAACACCCAGTGACCAGCATGACAACAAGAAAGCAAAGAAGCCAAGAATGGCAAACATCGACAAGCAACAAGACAGTGTTGGTCAAGCAATGCTGGAGTTCATGGCCAAGAAAGCAGAGAGCCGCGAAAAGAGGGGAAGCTATGTTAAGCCACCTCCTGACGAAGACGAGCTCTTCTTCATGTCGCAACTACCTGCTCTTCGTCGTCTTGCTGTACCAAAAAAGGCACTTATTAAATTTAAAATGCATGAGCAAACATGATATGAACGACACACCGGAGCACAGAGCACCTAGTAATTACATGGCTCCACAGTACAATAACACAGTGACAACACGCCACTAGATGGCTATGACGCAGCACGCTGTACCCATGACAAACATAAATGACACGTACAATACAGCAACTGAAAACCGTGCCGAGCCATCCTACTATAATATGGGTTGAACGTTTTAAAATATGTTAGAATGAACGGGCATTTGAACAGTGTGCTAGTATACATGCAATTTTTCGCCATGGCATACAGTATTAATATAATAAAATAAAATATGTCTCTTACGATATGCGTAATAAGCCAATAAGCCAGTATATACCTCATTAAACATTATATATATCTTACAGTATGTGTTATACATTTATTAAATAAGTTTTATTGACGAACTAGTATCAGATGTATAAGATGATAATTATTATAGGTTAAAGTATGATGAAAATCAATCCACTCTTTTCCGATCATCATGATGATGTTAGATTTAAAACTTAATGCATTTGCAGATATGCCTAGTTAAGATATTGCTTTTTTCAGACAACCGATCTAAATATCACTCACCTGATGATAATAGCAAGTCTTTCTTCAACACCAATAGGTTGCCTAAAGTTAGTTGCTTGTTTGGCCAACTCTGGGCCAATGATATCAACAATATGGGAGAATTGCTCAGTCGACATGCGGAAATACTGGTGGAATCTCTCCCCATCTAGCTCGAGCTCTTTAACCAACCTGTGGTATTCACCTAGCTCTTTTAGTTTCTTAAGGATATCGTGTACCCACCACCTACTCTTCCTTTTTTTCTGCCGTCTGGTGTAAATGTATGCCCATAGCATTCTTCATCACTTGATGACGATGTGTCATCATATTCAGTAACTTGAAACATTAGCAAGCGATGTTTATATCACAGCTTGCAGATGTACACATAGGGCTTCTACATTGTGTGTCAGCCAGTGTAATGGGTAAGATCAGATAAGTTTTATTTTTAAATCGCAAGTAAAATATATCATTAGCTCTAATGCGCTCTAATGAGATAGAACAAGAGACATGTAAATTAAACAATATAGATAATAACTAAAACAAGGCTGTGGGTTAGCGGCAAAAATCCTTTGATGTTGATTGCTCAAATCTACTATTTTACGCTTGACGCTCGCGAGCTAACGCGTCCTATGTGTTTTGATCTGTCGCGCGACGCTCGCGCAGCTAACGCGTGCCACGTATCGCTCGCGTGTCGCTCGCGTCCTATGTGTTTTCCGCTTTAGGCTAGATATAGAGACAAAATTCCTGATTTCTATTTATTGACAACCTAACTAGCCTAACTGATAAGTGCGCAGCACACAAATTAAAAAACTTTTACAGTTCTAGTCTATGGACATGTTTACATCATATGGTCATATTAATAAGCTAAAATAAAATCATCGATTTTTTATGATTGTAGACCTGGGCATGTCCCTTCAACCCTTGTCCTGCTGAATTTGTCAAATTATTTTTTCATTCATTCGAAGCTGGAATTGCTAACGCAATATCCAGCTTCAAATGACGAAAAATATTTCTATTTATAAAAAATAAAAATCTCCCAAATTTAAATATTTGATTAGCTGAGCATCTGCCACTGAATATTTTATCAATTTTAGTGGCATTTTATTTTGGTTGAAACTTTCTTGAAAACGTGTATATCCGGGTCTAGCAGGACAAGGGTTAAATGAATGGGGGTTTAGGCCACCTTTGAGAAGGTGACAGTACCCAGCAAACATGATACGTTGGCCCAACAGTTGGGCCAACGTATCATGTTTGCTGGGTATTGAACACTTCTTAAAACTGGGGGATCATTGAAAAACGACTGTGCTCACTATCAGTGATAGTTTTTGTTTCCGGTCACTTTGTTCATTTTCAGTTTTCTGTTTGACCTTGATTTGACCTTGGTTTGACACACAGAGATTGCGGCCCTTTGAAGACACGTGACAGTGTGTGTACAGGTGACCTGAGGGGTCACAGCTCAGGTCACGGGGTCATATCTATCTCACGCCCCTTATCTCAGATAAAACACGATAAGAAAGAGGAAACACCAAACCAATGATAGGCCAATGTTGGCTCACGGTCAGCGACGACACTTAAACATTCACAAATTGTGACCAAAATGCATTAGATGGAACAATTGAGGAATTCTTTTAAAGAAAATTGAGATGGGGGAGGGGTCATTTTTCTGACCCCTATAGTTGACCGCAAAATACATTATTTAAAATCTAATCTACGTTTCTTCAGATTTTAAATATTGGCAAGTAGTCCTATGGGTGGACGCCAATCTGGATGATAAGAATAAAGATTGTACTACGTGACCCTGAAAACTGTACAGGTCATATATCAGCGGCTACACTGTATGGTCTGGCTGCGTGACCTATGACCTCAGCCAGTCTCAAGGGCCTGATCTCAAGATAGGCTCCAGAGGGGCCTACTTTACATGAATATGATGGGCTCCAGAGGGACCTATTCTACATGAATATATTAACCCTTTAAACGCTAGGTTAGAGAATAACATGTTTAACCTCCGCGATCCACAATTTCGGGTAGCTGGTAATCACGACAATGGGCTATTTTAATCCGTTTTATTAATATTAGTCAAATAAACGATGCACTGTTGTTTGGGAATAAAATGGCTTTTTAAACATCAAGATTTGTAAATGTTTGGTCTCAAACTAATCAAATATGAGTTTTGAAAGCACTTGAGGTTGTGGATCGCGGTAGCGAGACACAACCTCAAGTAGGTGAAAATTTAAATAAATTAGAATAAGGATTTAGTAAAAATGACATTTTAGTACAATTTTAATAAAAACATAAGCCTGATTGCTCCTTCATTTTGCTTAAGTGGAAAAAATAAAAACGCTGACGTCTGTAAAGGTCAGATTTTGACGACTAAAGTCGTTCCTCGCACTAAAAAAGTAAAAATATTTCTAATGGCGGTAGACCCATAACACAGGTATTCAAATGAATCAGAAAGAGGTCACTAAGACATTTATGATGATTTAAAAAAAAAAACATTTTGGTCTCCATGGCTCATACAAAAAAATATTCAGCGCTCTAAGGGTTAAACCCCAAATTACAGAATTTAAATGTTGAAAAGTTGACCAACTTGAAGTTGATCGCGGGTTCGAGCCCTACTCCGGCCTTCAAATTTCAAAGAAACAAAATGTTTATCCCCCGTTCACTCGTAGTGATTCAATATTGTGGGGAGACTCCGTGACAGAGAGGTAGTGTGCTCGGCCTCAGACAGCAAGGGTTCGAATTTCGAATCATGTGTCTGGAGGGCAGTGTCATCTCATTCATCTCACCCTCCTCAGGAGGTTTTCCTGGCCCAGTTTAGTCTATATGTGCTCAAAGGTGGCCTAAAACCCTATGCGATACATTTTTTTTGTTTGAAGGTTAAATAAAAAATAAAAACAGCTATAGATGCGATCAGTCCTCTAAGGATTAATTACATAAATTGCATAGCACATTTGTCCCCTTTGATATGAAAGTGTGTATCTGCCACTTTGCAAAGTGGCAGATACACACTTTCATATCCAAAGGGACAATATCTATTTCAGCATCATATCGAACTTTAATTGTATTTAACAAAAACGATATGATCCACCATAATATAATAGCTGCTTCTGAACTTCCAATCAATATAATGCTTGTAATTTTGTAAAATGTGGACAACTTCATTCATCTTGAAACGCAAAGAAAATAGCTATAGTCGGATTCACATTAACCGTGGTGAATGAATTCCGCCGATTTCTCAGTCAATTCTAAACCAATTTTCATGACATTTTACACACACTGTTTTCCATTCCTGTCATGAATACTCTGAAAGTTTCGCGAAATTTTGATAAATATTTAAGAAGTTAGACCATTCGACATGTAGTAAATAAATGAAAATGTTGCCCTCTATAAACCCATTAGCTTCGTCTCAGAATTTTAATACATGTCAAATGGTCTAGGTTTCAGGGTAGCTACGACATGAATGAAAAATAGTGTGTGTAAAATTTCATAAAAAATGATTGAGAATTAACCGAGAAATCGGCGAAATTCATTAATCCTGGTTGATGAATTCAATGTGAATCCGACTATAAACACGTCTATAAACGTGATTATGGGGCTACCATTCAATATCTAGAGAGGGGAGGGGGGAGGGGACGCGGGTATTTTCGAAATAAATAGTTTGAGACCGAATTTTCATTAAATAAATAATTGTCTGGAGAACATGTTTAAAATAAATCTTGAATGACCAACAAACAAAAGATACTTAAATATGTGAAGCCTCGCTTCGCTCGTCTCTAACCCTTGTTTGGGATCCAATTTTGTAGGCAGAAACAATTTTCTAAGAAAATGAAATAAATATTTTGCCTGAGCAGAGTGTGGAAAAAATAAAATATTGCAGACAGGAGAAGAAATAGAGAATTTTTCCAGTTCAAAAACTACACCCTAAGCAATCAATCAGCGTGACAACCCAACTGATACTGACAACGATAAATTATCGATCTCACGGAACTCTTGGATCTCCAGGGAACCCAATAGGCGCACGGCGTTGTTGCATCAACCAAGGATACTTGCATCAACGTTGTGTGCCTATAGGCAGATTCACATTAAATACATCAACAAGGGGAAATGAATTTCGCGGATTTCTCAGACAATTCTCAACCAATTTTCAAGAATTTTACACACACTATTTTCCATCGATGTCGCGATGTTGTAAGGATTATATCTGTGTTTAATTTTGTTAATTTACCAAAATTCTTTATCATATTTTTTAATGTGTAAGATAAGTAATCCCGCGGCAATTGCTTCCAGGATTCCATCTTTAATCCTTTAAGCCCCCACGATGCATTAAAGCATCATTTTACATCCCTAAAAACACAATTGATTTTCCTACAACCAAGGGTTTTAGAACGAAAATTTCTAAAAAAAACTGGTTTACCAATACATGGGAATTTACTTTAATTTTTAAACCACATTAAATCATCCTCATTCACACCAAGTCGAGAATTGCGACAGCAATTCGCAGCTTATAGTGGATGAAAATGACAATAATAAATTCAGGCTCGAAAGTGTTAAGGTGACAATATGATATAGGACTGTCGGTGTCACACAATGAGAAAAAACGCGATATTTAGACTTCATAGGAAGAGCAGATTCACAATCACTTTTATCTGAACGATCCCTGTGTAATGTTAAGAATGAAAAATACCGTGTTCTCACGCCCGTAAATTGTAACTGTCTTTTGTCAGGGCGAACGAATTGTGTTAGCTGCGTGTCAAACAGTGACACTGTGTAACGTTTTGAACCCTTTAACTGTTTTTTATAAATACTCTCAATTGTGAAGACTTTATAAAACTAAAATAATGATATTATTATAAAGGTGCATGCTTTTACAAAAAAATTACTTGTATTTGTTTTATAAGTTTCTGCGCTTTCCAGAGAGTTTTTTTTCTACTTTTATACGTATATGTTGTTAATTTATCTCTGGTTTTGGCGCGGGGGGGGGGGGGGGGATTATGTATAGTATATCTTTACTTATTGTACTTTTAAGTGTAATTACCATCTATATACATTTTATCCTGGATGTCGAACTTAGTTAGGGTGCTGGTCACCTTTACTCGACATCCTGATGTACACAATTTGACTTACAATTGCATAATTGTACGATTATTGTATATATTTGTGCATATAAAGCCTAATAGAAGAAAATCAAATACCAGCTTTCAACCATGTTTCAGATAAAACGTGACAGCAATCAGCAAGATTGCAAAATATTTGACCTTAATTTTGTCAAATCTGAATAATTTTCACTTACTTCGAGTTGTGAATCGCTTTAGCGAGACACAACTTCAAGTGGGTGAAAATTCAATTAAAATAGCTTGGCGACGAAAGGGTTAATTCTAATGCTGTCGCACATGCCTGCATGTTTATGTCGCCCTCCTCAGGAGGTTCTCTTGGCCCAGTTTAGCCTATATGTGCACAAAAGTGGTCTAAAATCCCATTCATTTAATTTCATTTTGCCTGCATGTTTGAAACACCAAATATTAGATTGAATAATTTTTGTATAAAGGATAGCATTCTATGTATTTAAAGCATTTCCATCAGCATTATTTTTACGGGGGCAGGGTTGGATGCAAAATTTCATAAAAGTTTTTGAAAATTAAACCAGTTTGGAACCAAAAAATAATCGATTGAGGGATGTTTGCATTTTAAATCCACCCATATAAAGGGACGTCATAATTTCAATTTACTACATGTCAAATGGTCTAGCTTTTGAAATTTAAAACTTTTGAAATTTTCACGGATATTGGGATTATATTCAAATATGATGTTTACAAAATTTTATGAAAATCGTTTCATAAATGACGGAGAAATCAACGAAAAACATGCGCTACTGGTTAGTTCTATCCTAAAGTAATAATATGAAACAACACTGAAGGGATTTGATAGTCATTGTTTCTAAGTCATACTACTTCGACTGTGTAACAAACTTTTGACGTAAGCGTAGTTATTATTTCTCAAAGTCACTTGTATTCCAGGTGATGATACACCGTACACTTAGTATTATAAAATGATGGAGTTCACAGAGGTCTAAATGATCAAAGGTATAAATGGAGTAGGTGTCTACTTTGTACTTATGTGAACAACCATTATGTCCGGGTTATTAACAGCCCATTCAAAATAAGACGACAACGGCACGAACGTCAGCTTAACAGCTGGTATGGCTGTAAAGAAGCAATGCTATTAGAGCGAAAATATTAGCGGAAATAAAGACTTTAAAGAGGAAGAAATATTTATCCGTGCTCTGCTGTCAGCCATTATATAAACTTTAATATAAAATGTTACAAATTTGAACGTTTTTTTGTTATAACTTAACCACTATTATGATAATCCGAATCATCATAAACGGTAAAGTTATATTAAACTATTTTTCACAACTGGCACCAATACCTGTACAATATAGTCAATACGTCATCAATTAGTGCAGCAGGTGTAAATGACATAAATTTAAATAATTAAAACAAAATTTTATTTTACATATTTTAAATCATTTTATTAGCATTCGAGCAGATTGTGTTACAGTGATTTCAGTGCTATCAATCAAAACATCCTGTATATAGTTAATTTTCATTTATTCTCATAGTCATCATTACACTTGTAATACATATTTTAGGGAGTATGCGTATTGTTCATCACGTTGTTTGCTATCAATGATGTCAATGATCTGTGTGAAAAAGCCTTTCTTTTACACTTTTATATTTGGTTAATGTTGTCACATTTAATCACATCAATATGAGCTGAAACAATCACAAAATTGAGTTAATAAAGTAAAATGTGTATATTCACTAATAACAAAATTATTTTAGAACTGTGCTTTATTATTTGAAATTAATTTCAAAATAAAAGACACAGAGACATGCGCTATGTATTAACGTGTTATTAGATAATCGTCTATTTTATCGCAATGTTTATCGACGTCGTGCATTAGTCCACCAGACATAACTATAGACTCGTCTAGCAGATATTGCTCTAACTATAGACGTTACTGTCAGACATTGAGCCAGTTATTGATAAATCGACCTCTTACTATGGCAGTTTTTGCACTTCAGATAAGCCTCAGATCTTGTTATCTACAAGGTCAATATGGGGATTACTCTAGAATTACGCAGGATTATATTCACATTTATCAGAAAAAACGCCCACGATGATATGCATAATAGGTGTAATAAGATACATTTGCTATAGCTATCCATCAACGTTGGATAATAATTGGGCCAATTTAGTGGACGGTTGATCAGCTTTTAATCAGCATGATTGAAGTTTTCTTGGTATATTTTATAAATGTGCTAAATGTTTCGATTTCAATTTTTTTTTCTTGCAATTGTAGCATTGACTTTTTATTGTTTAATAAATAAACATATTCACGTGTGTCAGCCGTTAGAGCACTGAGCTATTCAATTTAAATTTTCAGTCACTTCAAGTTGTGTCTCGCTACCGCGACACACAACTTCAAGTGACTGAAAAAGTATGTTATTTGTGAAATTTAAGTCCACATATATATATCAGTGTTTCAAGATTGAAGACATCTTTTACTGTGATCAGCTCGTTATCAGGGGCTATAGAGATGCAAATAAAATCACAGAATGTCTACTTCAGTGAAGATCAGTGCTCTAATGGCTAAGCGTTTGCCTGATATTTTATAGGTGATCTATCACCCCTTATATAGTATGAATAAATTTGTGACAAATAAATCAAAGTTGCCACAAGATAGGGCACAAGTATTTCCTTATATGGGGTGATCGGCTATCATGTGACCCTCTGAGAGGGTCACATGATAGCCAATCACCCCATATAAGGAGATAATTATTCATACCATATAAGGGGGGATAGATCACCTTTAATGTTGGCATATCGTCACAAGGTGTTGTATACGCCAATCAGTGATACATGTAACACTTTGGTTTGTGGCAGACGATATCGGTTCACGAATATATCTCCTCGCAGATTTTAGTTTTTAATTTCTCACATCACTGTCGTTAATTATTATATGAATTTTTCTAATTCATTTCTCGCAGATTAATGACCATTTTATCTGTGTTATCAGACCTCTGTTCAGGTGAAGTTTATCGTGTGTCGTTAATCAATAAACCATTTTTTTAGTGCTGCCGTTTTTGCCCCATTTCACACCTACACAGCACCCAAGAACACTTAATTTGCTTGTCATACTGAACACGCATGAATAGTTTTGCAATTTTTTCACCAAGTTATTTCTAATTTTTATAAGCACTAATACTTGTTCTCTTCACTAAACCGTTGTGACGATGCAGTGATTTTTTTTACCACTTACAAAATGTGTTTTTTTATCTTTGGTTGTTGGTGCGGGAAACTGGTTTTTACACTACTATCATGGCAATGACACTTTTAGCATTAAATAGATCTTAAGTGTTATGTGATATCTACATAATAACATCTGCTTTTAAAAAGCTTCATATGGACAGCAAATATTAATGTAAAATAGACATCTCCACAAATATATATATTTCATAAGCTGAGCACCTCACAAAAAACATATTTTGTCATTTTCGATGCCATTTTATTTTGTTAAATGCAGTTTTAGCAGTAAAAGGGTTAACCCTTAACCCTTTCAAGCCTGAATTTACCATTGTCATCTTGATCCACTACAAGCCGCGAATTGCTGTCGCAATTCTCGACTTGTAGTGGATCAAGATGACTTGAAGTCGGTGGCATACGAAAAAAAAAAAGTTTTAATTTAATCAATTTCATGAAAATTTACGTTCTTAAACCCCTAGGTGTATGAAAAAAGTCATTTTTAACCCTTTAAGCCCTCACGATGCATCAATGCATCATTTTAAATTCCTGAAAACAGACTTGATTTCCCTGCAACCCAGGGTTTTAGAACGAAAATTTACATGAAACTGGTTTACCAATACATGGCAATTTTCTTTAATTTTTAAACCACATCAAATCATCTTCATCCACTACAAGTCGAGAATTGCGACAGCAATTCGCGGCTTGTAGTGGATGAAGATGACAATGGTAAATTCGGGCTTGAAAGAGTTAAGAAATGAAAAATGATGCTTTAATGCATCGTGAGGGCTTAAAGGGTTGAAGCGCTAAGCGCAACTAAAGTCCTTTTTAATTCGTTTTATCAGCCAATCAAATCATTGTTATTGGGAACGAAATGAGTGTTCAAACATCACGATTGGGAAATGTTTGGTCTCAAATTAAACAAATATGAGTAATTGTCACCCATTTGAAGTTGTGGGTCGCGGTAGCGAGACACAACTTCAAGTGGGTGACAATTTAAATTACTTAATTTAGCCCTATAAGATTTATTATCAAGCGTATGTGCACTGTCTGATCTCCATGGTTAAGAAGAAATGCACCCTTGCATCACCATTGAAAAAATGTATGAAACAAAATCGGTTATGAACATATTGCAAATGTGCAATGTCCATTTTCGTGTTTTTTATTGATTAAAAGTTTTACATTGTGAATGTCACAATATAAAACTTAATCAATAAAAAAACCGAAAATGGTCATTGAACATATCAGCTGAATTGGTGATAAGGTCAGACAAACTTAGAGACAGGACCAATACCTAGCAAAAGCGCTATGTTATACAGTTTAAATTTCCTCTCAGTTGAAGTTGTGTCTCGTTACCACGACCCACAACTTCAAGTGGGCAAAAATTACTGATATGCTTTAACTTTTAGACCGAATATTTGAAAATTCTAATTTCTAATTAGTTCCCATTGACATTATTTAAACTTGCTAATAAAACATATTAAAAACGACTATAGTCATGATTAGTGCTTAAGAGGCTGATCTCTGCTGGCTATCACATATTAGAGACGCGACGCCAGGTAACTGTTAGTGTATTGTAACATTCATTATTAAAATATATTAGTCTAATAATA
This sequence comes from Flabesymbios commensalis, assembly GCA_964017125.1. NCBI lineage: Eukaryota > Metazoa > Annelida > Polychaeta > Terebellida > Flabelligeridae > Flabesymbios > Flabesymbios commensalis. The sequence continues at coordinate 68,881,638 of OZ024917.1, forward strand.
TTTGACCAACACAAAATAAAATCTACTGAATGGTGATCGCCAGATATTGTGAAATCCCATGATGGACTTTGTCACATCCCATAATAGACTTTGTGATATCCCATAGTAGGCTTTTATTTTGTGACATGATAGATTTTATCACACCCCATTGATTGATTGATTGATTGATTGATTGATTGATTGATTGATTGATTGATTGATTGATTGATTGATTGATTGATTGATTGATTAATTGATTGATTGATTGATTAATTGATTGATTGATTGATTGATTGATTGATTGATTGATTGATTGATTGATTGATTGATTGATTGATTGATTGATTGATTGATTATTTGATTGATTGATTGATTGATTGATAGATTGATTGATTGATTGATTGATTGATTGATTGATTGATTGATTGATTGATTGATTGATTGATTGATTGATTGATTGATTGATTGATTGATTGATTGATTGAAATCATACTGATTTTAAACTTGTTAGTTCACACAGGGACCCCCCCCCCCACACACACACACCATTCATTGAGTGAATGTTGTCTATTGACATCAAGGCATAATTACATAGATCACTCAATACATCCCTGATATATAAGACAGCTATCTGAATCAGATATATGTAATAAGTGTTACTTTTTCAAAATATATGTACATATATATGTCAAACAGTGATCAATAATTTTAACTAACATTTTACATTAGATACATTCACACCGTTATTCTGCAAAAAAACAATTGTGTATCTCGCAAATGTAGTTTTGCTTTTACTAAGAGCTGATATTACAGGAGCAAGAAGTAAAATTCAGACACTTTAGCAGAGGTTACGTTTGTCAGTGGATAACTTGTTGACCTAGTTACACTTTGTTTCCACTTATTTAAATATCCTGGTACATGTATTTGCATCTCCTATCATGACATTAAACTTGTATAATTAATTTACAAATTTGTTCAGTTGTGACAGATTATTGCTGAGAGCTAAAATTAATTTAAAAAAACACAAAGAATGGCAAAATAAAGCATTTTGGGCAAATGTAGGGACATTTAGAGTATATATAACGTTTTAAACACTATTTTTGGGCACTTTAATCTGAAAGTCAATGCTCATGTTTTTTATCAATCACGAGCTTATAATTATTATTGTCCAAGGACATGACAAGCTGTTCAAAGTTGTTCATTTGGAAAAAAATGTTACAACCCATATCATTTGCAAGCTTTTTTAAAATATCTTACTAAAAAAAAGCTTAAAATCATTCCTCTCTCACTTCCAATAATTTAACCCGCTCTATGTTTAAGGCTGACCTAACAGGTTAATCATTACAACACATTTTCGTGTAATATCTACGCAAAATAAAAAGATCCTCTTTTTTGCTTTCTAACTAAGTTAAATAGTCTCCACTCACAGACTGCGGTGATGTCAAGTATTTTTGAACAAGAAATTGAACACAAAATAACAGTATCCACTTATAGTGCTACTTGTTTAAGCCTGTTATTTTATATTTACCAGAACACGTCTTATTTTAGCTACATTGTATAACATTATTTAGTGAAAGAATGAATGATTAAAAAATGAAATGAATGGGGTTTAGGCCACCTTTGTGCACATATATGTATAGGCTAAACTGGGCTAGAAGAACTGATAACTGAGGATTGTGGTATGAATGAATGAATGAATGAATGAATGAATGAATGAATGAAATCTTATATAGCGCATGTATCCAGTCGGAGGCTGTTCAGAGCGCTGACACTGAGATGACACTGCCCTCCAGACACATGATTCGAAATTCAAACCCTGGCGGTCTGTGGCCGAGCACGCTACTTCTCGGTCATGAAGGCTCCCCACAATTTTAAATCTTTACCAGTGAGCAGGGAATAGACAATTTGTTTCTTTAAAACTTGAATGCCAGAGCAGGGTTCAAACCCGCAATCTCCGCCTTTCTAAGCAGGCGGTTTTTACCACTGTACAAGGGCCCCTGCCCGAATGAATGATTAGAATTTGTGTACATTTTTTTGGTAACTGGAATGTTTTAAACTTAATTATTTTTTGTGTAGTAATCATGTTTAAAATCCTAATATTTATATGATTTTTGTACCTACAGTGGTACATTAATATAATTTTAGTATAAAATCTAGAAAAATATAAAATGATAATAACATTAGTTAAGGATGTTCAGCCAATATTGTTTCATACTAATTAATTTAGTAATTCCTCTTGTTTGGGCAGTATGAATATTTCCCAACTCCTTGGCCACAAAATGGTATTCTGCCACAACTTGATCAGTCATATTCATACTCCAGATAATACTCACTTTTAATTTGGTGTATGATACACTTTAGTATATTTTGGTGCAAATGCCGATCTCATATTGCTGGCTTATGAATTGGCTCAGAACTTATTTATTTTCTTTGGCAGCTATTGCGAATATTTTGCATGAATGATACAGCAAACGATAAAAAATAACTGCATAAACCACTTTATCAGTAAAAATAATGCGAAAAGGAGATATTACACTAGGTTCAAAAAACTTATAATTAATGAGTTTTAAAAATTAAAACGTTTTGCAACAAAACAAAATGTTTTGTGAGGATTTCATAGCCCAGTAGGACTGAGTGTGGTGTCAACACACTCAGTCCTACTGTGCTAAGGACTTCGGGCTTCCTTCTATCGAGTTAAAATACACCGGTGACGTCATACTAATGTTAAAACAGTAGATTCGGATCTACGAATCTAGTGTTATTTTTCATACTGGCCCGGGCGGGCAGAGTGCTTATTATGGAGGTTTTACCATGACACTACATGCCTAATGTTTCTTGGCTAACCACACTGACTATTTTATCTATCAATTCTTGGAGCACATGTACCTATTTTGTGTATTTTAAGTCGAAGAAAGAACTCAATTACAATAGATCCGTAGATCTGGATATACTCGGCGCGGCGCGCCTCGTACATTCAGATCTACGAATCTATAGATTTTCGTCCTTTCTCCTTGACATATTGTCATAGTGTGCAGAAAGGGACATCGACACTTTTTCACTCACTTACAGCGTACTTTAACCCTTAACCCTTAAAGCGCCGAATTAATTTGTAAAAAACATCGCAACCAAATGGGTTTTATCACCTTGAAAGCATCATAGTTAGCTTTTTCTGATTCATTTGAATACCTATGTTATGGGTCTACGGCCATTAGAAATATTTCTACTCTTACAGTGCGGGGATCGACTTTAGTCGCCAGAATCTGACGTCTACAGACGTCAGATTCTGAGTCGATCCCCGCCCTGTAAGTGTTAAGACGCTGAAATACTTTTGTATAAACCATGGAGACCAAAGGGTTTTTTAATTTGAAATCATCATAAATATCTTAGTTAGCTCTTTCTGATTCATTTAAATACCTATGTTGTGGGTCTACGGCCATTGTACATATTTTTTATCCAGTGCGGGGATCGATTGGACGTCAGATTCTGACGTCTAAAGTCGATCCCCGCGCTGTAAGGTTTAAAACAGTGAGCAGCTATTAATTTTTGACACAGATCTCTCCCTTACACTTTCACTGACCTGAAATTATGATTCTTCCCAGCAAACACGAGACACCGACCCAATGTTGGACCAATGTTGGGCCAGCGTCGGAGACGGTGGCCCAACATTGGTCCAACATTGGGTCGGTATCTCGTGCTTGCTGGGTTTGCATCGCGATAAAAATGAATATGTAAAGATCCTAAATGTTTTTCCGGTTTTTATAGGTTTGTGATATTTATAGAAAGAAAGCCCCACATTTAGAGAGTAGGCCATGCTGTCAGATAAGTACAGCAGTCATTGAGATTGGTGAACGTTTAGTCTGAGGACAAGTGTCCAGTAAACACAAAACATTTATGTAACATTTGTACAATGATGTACAAATGTTATACAACGTCGTACAAATGTTATACAAATGGTTTTGTTTGCTGGGTGGCCGCGGGTAGACGGGAGGTGGTGTGTTTACACACAGGAGCTAACCCTTATCGTGCTGAAGCTTGTCATTCTGCTCTCATTTAAATCAGACCGGGGTACCATATTTGAGCCACCCTTGCTCTGCCAGCTCCGGCATACTATTCTAATCATTACACATAGGCCTAACTGTTCAATAACGCCGCTATTTTGACGTATTTTTTAATCAAAAATATTACCATCTGTACCAATCTCATATTAACGCATGTACTGTTGTAATTATTAACTCTTAAATAAAGCGATAAATTCAATCATTTACATATTTATTCACTTGAAAAGGTTAATGAAATAGCTCCTTCGCGGTCATGGCCCGCCTTATGCCGGCTATGTGTCCAGCTCAAATCCTGGTTGTGCAAATCGTGGTCTCCAAACATGCTTTAAAATGGTAAAACTGAGCCTTTCCATACTTAATATCGATAATAGACTGCTTGCACGAGTTTGCGCAGTGAACAATTGGCTGATTAAAACAGTTCCGCGTTGCTCACTGTGTGGCGTGTTGTCATTGATAAGTGTGTAACAGTTGTCTGATTAAAACAGTTCAGCGTTGCTCACTGTGTGGCGTGTTGTTATTGGAAAAGGTGTATAAGTGATGAAAAACGAAAATACGGAAACTTTGGAACGACATGACGAAAATATTTTTTATCTCGTTATAACTTATAAGTCGTTAAATCGACTTAGCATAAGCCATTATAACGTCTTATGCTAAGTCGATTTAACGACTTATAAGTCGTTATAACGACTTAGGCTAAGTCGATTTAACGACTTATAAGTCGTTATAACGACTTATGCTAAGTCGATTTAACGACTTATAAGTCGTTAAAACGAGATAAAAAATATTTTTGTCATGTCGTTTCAAAGCTTCCGTACGAAATGGACAATGCATCAGTGAAAGTGGCAACCGCGTTCTGGGAGCACGTTCTATGAATGTTGAGTAAAGGTCATTGATGTTGGTTCCAGAATCGTGACTGGAGACTTGACAAAAACAAAATGTTTCCTCTTGCAGCTGATTTTTCCCGCTAGACGTGTGGTATGGACCATGGTACTTAATGACTCATATATGGTACTTATCGCAAAAGTATCTAGTGAAGTTGGACATTTGACATGTGAACAAACAAAGTAATTAGTTGAGCGTATACTACACACCCGATTTTTTAGAACAATTTAAATAGAGATTATTTATATGGAGGTATATGTAGTTATACCATGCGCGAAATACTTGAAACATTGAATATATCTCACCAAATGCAGCCATGAATAGCTTGTGGAGTCAAAAAATTGATTTTTGATGTATTTCTGACGTAAATGACGTATTTCTTGCATTTGGGACAATGCCACAGTCTGGCAACTATGCCAGCCTTATAGTTTTAACACGTTCCATTTATAAGATTTTAGTCATATTATTCATGGTGTGATTTATGGGAGTTGTTGGCATTTAGACTGATTGCAGGAAAGCATGTATCTTTTTCTTCTCACCCAGTTTAGGGTGAGCAGATATTGTTTGTGTCGACATAAAGAAATGTTAAAGCAGTTGAACCGTTATAAGCGCGCATGAGGTGCGATACACAAAAACGAGCCTATCTTAGCATTAATCGTGTCAAATAACTAGATTTCAGCACATACACACAAAATGATACGGTATTTATTTGTATCTCTGTGATACACTTCAGCAATGAGGCGGGGCCCTGGTGCAGTGGTTAAAGCTGCCTGCTGGGAAAGCTGGCGATCGCGGGCTCGAGCCCCACTCTGGCCCTCAAGTTTAAAAGAAACTAAATGTTTCCTCCCCGCTCACTCGTAACGATTTAATATTGTGGGGAACCTCCGTAACCGAGAGCTGCCTTGCTCGACCTCACACCGCCAGGGCTCGAATTTTGAATCATGTGTCTGGAGGGCAGTGTTATCTCATTCATCTCCCCATCCTCAGGAGGTTCTCCTGACCCAGCTTAGTATATATGTGCACAAAGGTGGCCTAAACCCCCATTAATTCTATTATACACTTCGGCAATGATTCTAATTGTTTAACCCGTGTGCTGCTGCATTGTTTGTTTCTATTTTTCATTCATTCAAAGCTGGAATTGCTAACGCAATTTCCAGCTTCAAATGACGAAAAATATTTATATTTATATTTGTGAAAAAATACACATCTTGTAGCTCGAATTATTTGAATAATTAACTCTTACAGCGCGGGGATTGACTTCAGACGTCAGATTCTGACGTCTGAAGTAGATCCCCGCGCGGTAGGAGTAACATATTTATAATGACTGTAGATCCATAACAAAGGTATTTAAATGAAGCGGAAATATCTAATTGATGATGATTTCAAATTAAAAATAAATCTTTGTCCTTTTGGTTTATATGAAAATATTTTAAAGGTTAACCATCTAACAACTACCACAGAATATTTTTCAGTGACTTTGTATGTGGTTTGAAACATGCTTAGAAAAGTATATATACGGGTCTAGCAATTTATTTATTAGGCTTTATATACACAAATATATACAGTAATATCGTACAACTATGTCACATACAGGTGACCAGTACAATTACGATGTTTAACATCCAGGATAAAAAAAGTATATTCACTTGAATTCAAGTCAAAATGTAGTAGATCATTTTTATATACAAATTACATAAAATATGGTTCCCGCGCCAAAACCAGAGATGAAATAGCTACACATTATTATAAAAAGTAGCTAAAACGAAACTCTGGAAATCATACAAACCTTCAAAATAAATACAAGTAGAACACTTATAAAAACATGCAAAGTTGCTGAAGTATGTATTAAACATTGTAAATACACGTGTCCCCAGAATACAAGGGTTAATTTGACCCGCATAAGCCTTAAACAGTTAAAGCGCTGGAATATTTTGTATTTAACCATGGAGACCAAAGGGTTATTTTAATTTGATGTTTCAAATTCCGCTTAATTTGGAAACCTATGTCATGGGTCTACTGCCATTATTAATATTCAATTCTTTGTGTGGGGATCGACTTTATACATCAGAATTGACGTCCAAAATCGATCCCTGCACTGAACAGCTGAAAGAAAAGGGGGCCAACATTCAATATCCAGGGTGGGCTGGGAGATTTGGCATTGACAAATTAATCATTTCAACCCGACTCAGCGGCAGCCTGAAAATTTCAAATTTCAATACATGTTTACACAGAACAGTTCTTTAAATATATCATAGTTTATTTCATGCAGAGTCTGCCCGAAATTATTTCTATGTATTTACGATTTATATTATTCAAAGTGGCGGGTGTCGCATATAGACGGAAGTCGTTACTAGCAGGCAAATGGTTTAATGTTAAAATGGTGCGCAAAGGGTTATTTGGGTGGGAGTAAAGAAAACCGCAGAACTGACTCATCATAATGTGTTGATTTCTGCGTGATTAGATAACGCAGCACGTACCCCCTACGTTGATACAATGCCAGCCCACAGTCTGCGACGCTGGCCCAGCATTGGACCAACGTCGGGAGTACGTGTTGTGGTATCTACATGGTTAGATACATGTTAAACATCCAGTTTCGTACAATGTGTCATTTACAGATTACGACACGGCCGTGTACAGCCAAAAGACTGTATCTGCTTACTTTACAAGTAAGCAGATACAGTCTATTGACTTTACAGATGATTACAGGCATGTTTGTTTCACATTTATCTATTTCCTGGTATTTCCGTCAACTGGATACAGTCTCCGATCAAACACGATACATGATACATTGTTATTACTGGTTTCACATGTTACGCTTTTCCGCGCAGGGACCGACTTTGGACGTCAGAATATGACGTCTATGGACGTCAGATTCTGACGAGCATAGACGTCAGAATCTAACGTCTATAGATGTTAGAATGTGACGTATATATACGTCAGAATCTGACGTTTAAAACGTCTCTAATGGCCGTAGACCCATAACATATGTATTCACATGAAGTGGAAAGAGCTAACTAAGACATTTATGATGATTTCAAATTGAAAAAAAGCTTTGGTATCTTGTTTTATTTAAAAATATTTCAGTTTTTTAGGGGTTAACCCCATTGTCGCATAAATGCATCACGTGGCATATATGTTCAATAAAATTCATTAAAAAAATTGTTCAAGCTGTCATAATAAGGTCGTTCGTGAGCTTTCAGTCCAGATATATCATCATAGGCCTACTTGGATATTTTATTAAATCAGGACATCTTTATTCACTTTGGGATGTGAATTGCAGCAGCAATTTTCATCTCAAAGTGTAGAAAATAATAATTAACACCTGAGTGTTATTACGCTTATTAAACCCTTAATTAAAGCGCCGACAATTTTCGAATAAACCATGGAGATCAAGGGCTCGTTCAATTCGAAATCATTATAGGTGTCTTAATTATCTCTTTCTGATTCATTTGAATACCTATGTCATTGGGTCTACGGCCATTATAAATATGTTTACTCTTCTCAATCTGACGTCTACAGACGTCAGATTCTGAAGTCTATAAAGTCTATCCCCGCACTGTAAGGGTTAAAGCTCTAAGTTTGTTTTATAATCAAACCACTGTTAATGGAAACGAAATGTGTGTTCAAACACCAAAATTATACAAATATGAGTAATATTTACCCACTTCTAGTTTTTAATCCATACTAGAATTGAGTAAGTTTTTTAAAAAAAATTGTGCTACACATTTACCAGTTGAGCGAGAAATAAGGACAAAATTTAATTTCAAACATGCATGTCCAAAATAAAAAAAATGCGAGAATAACTGATAGAGCACACTTGCCATTATCTCGCTCTCAGCACCCATCGGGTGCTAGGGATCCACACACAATCACAAACAGTCACAAACAGTCGATAAGATCAGACATTTCCCGGTTTTATTTATCCGTTTTTTTCACCATTTAGAACTACTTGACCGTTGTTCCCTTGTTTAATCTAAATTATTAAACCCGCGTAGAAGCTATAAATTAACAAATCAGATTATTTTTAAATCCTGAAGCTATAAATTTTTGGTCTTTTATTGATACGATTTTCTCTGGCTCATTTTGAACTGTTCACCGTGTGATCACATGACACCCAAAACAAAATTGCGGCTCAATATGTAAACAGCACCGCCGTCATGAAACATTTTCTGGTTGTGTTTGCAGCCAGTTTAGTCTTCATGCGAATTGAGTCAGAGGACATTAGAGGTGTAAATTACCCTCACGAAATCCCCTTTCTCCATGATTACACTTTGTACAGGGAACATGATATTCTTTTTACATCACCGGCACTTGATTTCTGCCCCCCCCCCCCCCCCCGGGAATACATGTTCATGTTTTTCTCAATTCTTGCATTTTTCGTGGGGTATAACCTATTTTTAGGCTATGTCCTAGTCTTGGATCAAGTCAGCCTAGCCCACCCAAATTAGATTTTGGTTCAGCATTATTTTTAATTTTACTTTCTGGCCAGGTTGAACTAAATCCAGGTCCTCCCATGTCTGGAAGCCTAAATTTGTCATCGATCTTCCCATGTGGCTATTGGGTAGACCCGGTCACATGGGAGCAGCGTGGAATTTGCTGTGATAGTTGTGATATGTGGTTTCACAAAGATTGCGTCGACATGGGATCTTTCACCTTCCTGGCATATTCCACAACAAACGTCTCGTGGATATGCTGTCGATGCAATCATCCAAATTTTAATCGAAATTTATTCCATTCGTTTGAAATTGAAACCACAAATAATTTTGACAATCTAAATTTTAGTGGCTCTGAGAACGTCAATTCACCGAATTCAGATTTGCTCCCACACAGCACAGTAGTCCAATCCCCCCTTTAGGCCTAAAAACCGTCAAAGAAACTGGCGAACTTTATTAATAAATTGCAGAAGCCTAAAGGGGAAAGTAGCTAATTTTTTAGCATCTCTAAATTACTACCAACCTGATTGTATCCTCGGCACTGAATCTTGGCTTGACAAGGATACCACTACCAGTGAAATTTTCCCTCCTGAATACTAAGTTTTGCGTAAAGATCGAAATTCAAAAGCCCAAGGAGGAGAAGTCTTTATTGCTGTCAGAAAACATTATCACATGACTCTCCTCCCTGATTTAGAAACCAACTGTAAAATTTTATGGGCTGAAGTTCAAATATTGGCATCAAAATCCTTAACCCTCGGGTGTTTTTATAGACCTCCTGACTCCAAAATTAGTACTTCAGAAGAACTTGTGAAATCTTTAGACCTGATGCCAAAAAAATCAAATCAGACCATTGTCCTGGGAGGTGATTTCATCCTACCTGGTATTGACTGGGACAATGGGGTAGTAAATCCTAAAGCAGCAAACAAATCACAATGCGAGCTGCTTTTGTCCAGCCTAGTTATACATGCCTTGGCCCAAATTCATAAAGAACCAAATAGAGAAGAAAATATTTTAGACCTCCTGATCACAAATAAACCTGGTTTGATAAAATCTTCTCATAGTGTACCTGGAATCTGGGATCACTGTGCTGTTGTGACCGAACTGGATATTGACCCACCTTACCATTGTATAAAACCCCGCCCAGTGCGTCAGTTCAAAAAGGCTAATTGGGAAGCTATCAGGCAACAAATTAGGAGCTGCTGGACCTCATTTTCAGAAAACAGTCCCAGTTAATGAAAATTGGTTGAAACTTAAATCCATCCTAAATCAATGCCTGAACAAATTTATACCAACTAAAATGACTTTCCCTCGGGAAAATCTACCTTGGCTATCCAAATCACTCCTTGCATCTATTCGGAAAAAAACATCTTTATATAGCAAAGGCAAGCGTACGAATAAAGCTGACCTTTGGGCAAAATATAAATTATGTAAACGGCAGACCCAGCGTGCCATCAAGTCTGCCAGGTGGTCTTTTTTGAAAAAAAAACTTTCAGAATCTTTAGAATTTTTTTTTTCTTAAAACCACTCTGGCGTTATATTAAATCTAAACGTCAGGATGAAAATGGTGTCTCTCTCTTGAAGGAAAACGGCCAGCTGCATTCAGATAGCAGACATAAGGCCGAAATACTAAATAAACAATTTTGCTAAGTTTTTACCTCGGAAGAAACCACGAATATACCTAAATTACCAGGACCACCTAATACTGAAATGCCTAAATTCTAAATTACTGTTCAAGGTGTTACTAAATTACTTGAGGGTTTAAAAAGCGGAAAGGCATCCGGACCAGACGAGCTCCCGAACTTGATTCTGAAGGATGCTGCCAACAAAATATCTCCCTTTCATAAAATTATTTTCAACAAATCTCCACAGACGGGCAAATTACCAGATGACTGGGTAGAGGCTAATGTTGCCCCAGTCTTCAAAAAAGGGGATCAGCACTCTCCGGCAAACTACAGGCCGATATTTCTCACACATCATTCGTAAACAAATTATGTCCCATTTTTCGAAAAACAAAATTCTGGCACCTGTACAGCATGACTTTCAATCAAAACACTCATGCGAAAGCCAGCTTTTGATTACAACTGATGAATTTATTCAAAATTTTAAAAGCAAGACACAAACAGATGTTGTTGTCTTGGATTTTAGTCAGGCCTTTGACGTTGTTTCCCACCAACGCCTCTTTTTTTCTGACCAATAGAACCCAAAAAGTAGTAGTTGATGGCAGCTCTTCAGAATCAGCTCGCATGAGGTCCGGTGTGCCCCAGGGTACTGTTCTCGTATCCCTACTTTTTTTGACCTATATTAATGACCTCCCTTCCATGGTCTCTTCGCGGTTTGTCTCTTTGCAGATGACTGCATCCTGTATCGCCCGATAGAATGTCGAGCAGATCAAGAGTAGCTGCAGAGAGACCTGTATGCGTTACAGGACTGGGCAGACCGATGGGGGATGTGTTTCAACCCCTCGAAATGCTCGGTCCTGAGGGTGTCCAGGCCGAAATAAAAAACCTGGAATTTGAGTACACCCTTCAAGGCGAAACACTAGCGAACGTCTCATCAACACCATATCTTGGTGTTTGGCTTAGCGAGAAGGACCACATTAACAAAAATACAAGTAAAGCAAATTCCACTCTGGGCTTCCTTTGGCGGAACCTGAAGGCATGTCCCCCTAAACTAAGAGAGACTGCCTATTTCTCCCTGGTCAGATCATCCTTAGGATACTCTTCAGCAGTTTGGGACCCCCTTAGACAAAAAGATATTGATAAATAAGAAAAAAATCAAAGATCAGCAGCAAGATTTGTCACCGAAAATTATAGACAAACAGCCATTGTGACATCTCTCATTCAGAACCTGGGCTGGACTGACTTGCAGACAAGACGTACAAATTCAAGACTTGTAAACATGTTGAAAATTTTAAATGAGCTAGTTGAAATTCCTATCAATGACTGTTTAATCCCAGCGGACAGAAGAACATGCGGTGGGCCTATAAACATCTTAGAGCTACCACCACACTGGGACAAAATTCTTTTTGGCATCGAACTATCCCAGATTGGAATTCTCTTCCGGCAGCTGCCATAGAATCAAAAACTGTGGCAGCGTTCAAGAGTCAGCTGGTTGACTTAGTCCACAAGCCCTTTTCCCCCTCCAGCCTGATACTCCAAATAGGAGGTGCTGCTGGAGTACCAATTCAAATTTCAAAGTATAATAAAATCATCAGACATAATAATAGGGCCTACACCGTGCACATTGAATGGAATATTATCCCATGCAGAATGATGCACTGTCGTGTCATTCAGGCTGGCTCTGACAATGCTTTCAAGAACCGCCTAGCTGTGACGCCTTTATGTAATTGTACGCACAATATTTCTAATTTATTAAGGGGTATGTTCTCAATCTGGGAATATATCCCTGATAACAGTGGGGTAGGTTAGCAGTGTTATTTTGATTCATTACAATATTATTCTAAAAAACCCGTTACGGTAATAGTTTCTACTGATGCAATCGACATCTAGCGAATGAAATTTCAAACAAAATTGCAACAAAGTCATGTAATTTTGAAAAATTCTATTTAAATGATAGTTTTTATCAATCAAATAGCAAATTAAATACAAAATGGGTGTTCCGAAGTTTTACCGATGGATAAGTGAGCGTTATCCATGTCTGAGTGAAGTAGTCAAAGATTATCAGGTATAATTTACAATTTCTTCTATTTTCGCTCACCGCCTGTTCTGAGACAGTTAACCCTAAAGTCTGTCCGACGGTGGAGAATGGTCCAAGATGAAAGTCAGCTCTTTGGTATCCAGTTCAAAAATACCGCATGAAACCTATCAAAAATGATATTTATCTGTTCTATGTTCCATTTGGCATTTAAATCATCCATAAAATTAATGTTATCCAACATATTGCCGCTTTAATCCTCCTTCTTAAGTTTTTGCCGACAGCTTTTAACTGTCACGGCTGCCATTTTAAATGTGATACCTTGAACCATGGAAGCGTCATTATGGCAACGATCCTGAACGGATCATTCTAAATTTTTTTGAGGGGTGCTTGAAATTCACCAAGCACTTGCTGACATGACTCTTGCGCGCTTGACTCTTGCAGTACAAGCTAGGCATCTATAACGTTCTTTATGAGCGCCGAGGCCGATATAGCTCTATAAATATGGACGAAAATAAGCCACAAAAACAACCGACCATTGGGGCTAGCTGCAACTACACTGAACACCCGGCCGATTTTCTGAAGTGAGCTCGTCCAAATGGTGAGCAATAAAATGCGTAGTTACCCAACGGTGCTTATGGCGTTACAGAGGCAAGATTAAAAAGGCTGATTAATAAATTAAGTGCGCGAGTATTGGCAGTTTTTTTTTTAAATAAATGTCAAATGGGATTTTTAATACACCAATACCATTTTTGTAATTTATAATGCAATGTTGAGTAAATAAGGGAAAAAAGCTAACTTTCATTTTGGACAATCCCCCACCGTCGGACAGACTTTACCTGGAGGCTGTATATGATATCGACAACGGAAACAAGCAAGCTTTGGTCTGAGACAGTCACCTCTCATGCTTTTCACTGACTCCCCCTCAGATTTGCTCATCATTCACCCTTTCTGCGCGAGGACCATCTTCAGACGTTAGAATCTGACGTCTATTTAATTGTCTTTAGATCTAGGCTGATCAGATGTCAGAATCTGACGTCCAAACTCATGAAACTAGGGTCTAAGTCTAGAGAGTAAATTTAGTCTTAACTTAAGACTTAAGACAAGTTAAGTAGGTAGATTCAATAAATTTTAAAATTGTCCAATAAAATTATGCTGAGCCTTTTTTCGTAAATGCCGACATGCTAGAATAATTATTTGACCACATTCCACAGTTTTCACTGAGCAAGAAAAATGCTGTGCCAGATCAAAATCTGAGCTAATGATAAAAACATCCAAAAGCTGTGACCTTAATTTTGCAAATTCCGGCAGGGATACAGAAGCCAAAACATCACCCAGATATTTGAACTTTTTGAAGCAGCTGAATAAAACTACTGAGATGTTGTATCCGTATATATCAGGTTTTAAGATACATCAGGGCACCCAATGAGTGCCCTGCAATACTGTAACAGAGCAAATATATCACATAACAATCAGAAATTTGGGCATAGCCTCCTGCCTCCGTTTTTTTTGTTTTTTTACAAGTCCACAAGGGGGTCAAGGAAGAACATAACTTTTGATGGATTCTCATCCTTAAAGCCACGAAACTTCCATTTTTACCCTCGGTGCGCCCCATGAGGAAGTGCAGGGTAGGCAAACAAAACTTCACCCATGTTTTACCATGGGCAAACTAGTGGAGCCTTCCCCAGGCATCTCAATTCTTCGAGATGCCCACATTGTTCTGTCCAACCGGTCTTAATGATGTCCTCCAGAATTTCCTCATAGGGCAGTGGACATAGCCTATTTTCATTTTTTGCATTTTTTTACAAAAAATTAAAAATGGCACCTGTGTAAAAAAAATTATCAGAAGGGACCACGGCATGCCTATTCCACTTACCTCTTCAAGCACTTATTGCAACAATGATGGAATTAATGGCGAGAGCTGGCACCATTAGCAACATGGGGATGTGCAAGTGATTTTTTAGAGATGCTACCAAAATTCAAAATGGCCGCCAGAGGTCAACTTTAAATTTTTTTGTGGGTGCAAAAACTCTAAAACTTGAAGTCAGAAATTATTCAAATTTCACTATCACATTCCCCATGATATGGAGATGTGCAGGTGACTTTTTCAAGGTTTTACTAAAAATTAAAAATGGCCGCCATAGATAAACTCAGTAGTTTTCTTCAGCTGCTTCAAAAAGGTTAAGTATCAGGGTGATTCTTTATCCCTCCTGCCACTTGCAACATTTGAGGTCACAACTTTTTGACGTTTTTATAATTTAGCTCAGATTTTGATCTAGCACAGCATTTGTCTTGCTCAGTGAAAACTGTGGAATGTGTTCAAATATTTCTTTTATCATGTCGGCAGCTACGAAAAAAGGGTCAGCGTAATTTTATTGGACAATTTTAAAATTTATGTAATGTACCTATCATAACCAGGGGTCTGGCTGGACGAATGGTTGCCAACTGGTAGATCTAGGTACATTCAATAAATTTTAATATTGTCTAATAAAATTATGCTTTTCAGTTCCCGGAGTTTGATAAACTGTATTTTGAAATGAATGCCATCGTCCACATTTGCTATGTTTATGTGCTTTATGTTTTTCAGATCCCGAGTTTGATAACCTGTACTTTGACATGAATGGTATTGTCCACGTCTGCTACTATTATGTGCCTTATGTTTTTTCAGATCCCCGAGTTTGATAACCTGTACTTTGACATGAATGGCATCGACCATGTCTGCTATTATTATGTGCTTCATGTTTTTCAGATCCCTGAGTTTGATAACCTGTACTTTGACATGAATGGCATCGTCCACGTCTGCTCTCATCCCGAGGATGATAACCCACATTTCAGAATCACAGAAGAGAAAATATTCAATGATATTTGCCATTATATTGAGGTATTTCTTAATATGCTCTATAATATGGTATGAATATATAGTTGTAGATATGTGAAGATAATTTGCTACATGTATGTACCGAATCACTATCTAGCCTATATATTTCATGTTTGAAAAATGGTAAAAACTGTTTAAAAATACTATTTTTAAATTTAATCGAAATCTCATCTTTCGGACGTGGAGGATCTAAAATCGTCACCTAAATTGTATTCCTCATACGCTTGTAGTTATTGTCACCAGGATATTGGTGGAGCACAGGCAGACGTATAATAATTAAATGCTAATGTAACTAAATTTGTTCATGATCCAGAACAGCCGGTGACGCAAACCCTGTATCACCAATTTTTTGTCCAAATGTTATAATCAAGTCATGTAAGGTATTATTTACAGCTACTGATGGTAATATCAGTTATTTAATATTATCAACAGTTACTAAGTACCGTATCACATATGATCATTTACATCTATCTCTTTTGTACAGGTTTTATTCCGAATGATTAAGCCTCGTAAAGTGTTCTTCATGGCTGTTGATGGCGTCGCTCCACGAGCCAAGATGAATCAGCAGAGAGGCCGCAGATTCAGGTTGGTCACTTTATCCAATGATGATGTCATCATATTGTCATTCACTGTGAGATGCAATTCCCACCTTGAAGTGACTGAAAATTTATTAAAAAAATTAATAGCTTTTGAAACGTCATTGTTTTACACTTTACAAATAACATAGAGTGAATACTATAAAGTAGACTAAGAGTGTGAAGGGAAACAAATTGACTTTTAATTTCTTTAATATTTAATCTTCACTGTAACATTCTACTTCACACAATTAATCATAAATTAAAGTTGAAGTTTTTATGATTATGCTAAATAACTAAATTATATTTGCAAAATAGCACCGACACATAATGGTCACAAACTATCACACGATAAGACATTTCGGGTTTGTGATCATCAACTGCTTCATTTTACATGATAGAGGATTCATACTATTCTTTATTTTTTCGCCAAGTTAAAAAAACGACGAAGTTGAAGTGGAGCATATTAAGTTATACCAGCCTCCGAAAGTGGGTTTAAGCAATAGGTTGCGCCCCCATAAAAAACAGTACTTCAGCGCCTGTGAATAAACATAAGTTTTTGTGAATAAACATAAGGTATGAGACGTATTGTAGATATTGTAGCCATGATGCTAAAATATACACCTAGAAATGCTCTTTGTGTCAGACAATGATAGGTGCTTGAATATTTTATTGGCCACAAAAAACTTGCTGTAGTCGATCACCGCAGCAGCTAGGATTACTGGAATGATAAACTATAGCTGTGGGGATTCTAAATCAGTCAGTGCTATTGTCAGCCATGTTTTATAATTTTTCATACTGATTCCTTACAGATCGGCCAGAGAGGCTGAGGATTTAGTGAGGAGAGCTCTAGAGAAAGGTGAAGTGATGCCGACACAGGAGAGGTTTGACTCCAACTGCATCACACCAGGTACTTAGCTCTTACAGCGCTAAAATATTTTTTTGGTAAACCAACGGGTTATTTTCTATTTGAAATCATCAGAAATGTTTTGGTTAGCTCTTTCCAGTTATATTTTACTATTTTAGTACAGGGTTGACTTTAGAGGCCAGAATCTGATGTCCTAAAGACGTCAGATTCTGACGTCTTTATATTTCCTCGCTGCAAGTGTTACCCCCGTCTGTGTAGGGACCGACATCTGATGTCAGAACCTGATAGCAGAAATCGGTGTCCATGCAATATAGTTGTTTAAATATTCATAAACGTCATGGACCCATAAAATTGGTAGCAGACAAAGCAAGCTAAGATATTGATGACATAATTAACTCTTAGTCCTGAGTTATTTAATTTAATTATTCATTTACTTGTTATGTATCACTATCATGATACACAGATTCAAGTATACACAGATTCAGTGCATTTGTAAAATTAGGTCATATTTCAGCTTCACAAAATTTAACATTTTTCACTTGTTCAATATGATCACATAAGTACTAATAAACCCTGAAAATAACAATATGAAATCAGTGCCCTAAGGGTTAAATAGGTCAAGCTCTGGATTTTACTGGTAGATATTTAAGATTTCAGCAGTGTAGGGTAAGTGTACTTCTGCATTTAATAAAATCTGGTTATTTGAATTTATCTTGAAGATGTCCCAGAGAGACAAGAAATTTTAACTGTTAAAGAGCTACATGATAAAATGAAAAAATTTAACATATTTTTAACAAATTCAAGTGGGTAAAAACAACTCACATCTGTACATTTTTAATCAAAACATATGCCAATCTAACAAAATCAATTCTCATATTGCTTTCAAATCATGTGCTAAAAACAGTTATGATAACCCTTTGGTATTATGAAGGAGAGCTGTATGTAAAATCTGATGACAACGTATTATTTGTCTGTGATTTATAGGAACAGAGTTTATGGTCAAATTGCAAGAACATCTCAAGTATTTTATTGCAAAGAAAATCAGTACAGATCGGATGTGGCAAGGTGTACGGATTTACTTGTCAGGTCATGAGGTAACAGCATTATTTAAATTGACTACTCTGCTGTGTTAAAAAAGAAACTAGAATTCAGGCCAGCTAATTCGATGTCAGAAGTGTGTATTTTGTAAACAAAAGCTTATCTGTCTATTGGTTTTATGTGCTTTGGATAAAATGTTGTATTTTCAACCATGTATTCATAAAAATCAAATCATACCAGTTTCTAAAAAACTGTTTTAGCTCAAATTTGATTTTATCACATACTGTCTTCTGTAGTGTCAAAAGAGGCCTTAAAATTACTTTGTTTGTGAACCTGGCATAAAAAGCTTGTTCTCACACTAGAAGAGTTACATTGTTTAGTGTATCTATTTATGACATTTCCAGCATTGTGAAGGTTAATGTATTTTCAGACTAGAAAATATTTTTTTCAGATCTATTTTGCATTAAGTTATTTTTATCTTTCAATTGACTTGTATCAGTAGAGTAATACTGTGTTTGTGTTCAGACTCCAGGAGAAGGCGAACATAAGATTATGGATTTTATCAGGAAGGAGAAGTCAATGCCAGAGTACAAGCCAAACACTCGTCACTGTCTCTATGGACTGGATGCTGACTTGGTAAAATGACCAATTGTTAACCCTTGTCCTGCTAGGACCGTATATATACTGTATCAAGCATGTTTAAGATCAATACTAGAAATATCACTCGTTTGTAGTAGACATGATAGAAACTTAGTTAATCCAATACTACAATATTGGAGATTTATATTTTTTCATATATATTTACGATATATTTGGTCATTTTAAGCTGGAAATGGCGTTAGCAATTCCAGCTTTAAATGAATGAAAATTAGAAGCAAACAATTCAGCAGCAGACGGGTTAAATCTGTAGGTACACGTGTTGTAAATGAAAACGAGAGATATTGGTAATATAAGGTTAACCCTTAAAGCGCTGAATTAATTTGTAAAAAACATTGGGACCAAAAGGGTTTTTTTCAATTTGAAATCATCATAAAAGTCTTAGTTAGCTCTTTCTGATTCATTTGAATACCTATGTTATGGGTGTACGGCCATTAGAAATATGTTGATTCTTACAGTGCGGGGATCGACTTCAGGCGTCAGAATCTGATTCTGACGACTAAAGTCGATCCCCGCACTGTAAGAGTAAAAACCACATATTTGATCATTAGATATAAATTTACACATCAAGTTTCAAAAAAATATTTTGTTAACCCTGCTGCTTCTGAATTGATTGTTTTCTATTTCTCATTCATTTAAAGCTGGAACACAATTCCCAGCTTTAAATGACAAAAAAAATTATCTTTATGAAAAATAGACATCTCCAAGTTGAATTATTTATTCACCATCTACCACTAAATCTTGTAGCAATTTCAGTGGCTTTTTATTTGGTTGGAAACTTTCTGAAAAACGTATATATCTTGTCCCACCAGCACAAGGGTTAATTTCAAAAAGCCTTTTTATTTTTTAAATGTATCATACACGTATAATAGCACAGCACTCATGCAACTGGATGCTGTTTTAGATTTTATACAAGATATCTTCACACACACATTAGTTTGCTAGTATCTGTACAGACACAATTGCTCTCAAGAATGTGATTTTCTAATTACTTTGTGACATATGTTTGATCTTCAAGTACCAATCAATCTAAGTAGCTGATGTGTTTTGCTGATTTTTCAAAATATTCCTCTGTTTTTTTTGCTCACAGATTATGTTGGGTCTTATCACACATGAGCCTCATTTCTCGTTGCTCCGTGAAGAAGTTAAGTTTGGTGGCAAACAAATCGGCAAAAGGTCAGTCATTTAGAAATAACATAAAGGGTCCTAATTTTCTTGTTCAATTAAGGGTTTTAGATTTACTTATGTTTCTGACATTTCATCAAACTTCTGGTAATTTTGTCTCTGTTGTGGTTGTGAGGTGGGCTTTATGTAGAAACGACTTTTAAGTTTCATTTTACAAACTTATTCTTTTACCTTTTGTATAATGATTAATCTTTGAAATATTTAAATTCTACTGTATTTAAATTTGTGTTCAATCATAATTTATTTCATTGAATCCCTTGTATATCTTTTCTTTTATGTAATAATTAAACTCTTTCAGTGCATGGACCATCTGTAGACGTCAGATTCTGGCATCTAAAAACAGTCCCCCCACTAAAAAAATTGAAAGATTTATGAAGGCCGTAGACCCATAACATAGGTATTCAAATGAGGCGGAAAAAGCTAACTAAGATATTTATTTTGATTTCAAATTGAAAAAACCTTTGGTCTCAATGGTTTATCAAAAATAATTCATCGTTTGTAAGAGTTAATAACTAGTTGATGTGTGTATTTTTGTGTTGACAGGAGCAATGCACCAGAAGAGACCACTTTTCATCTGCTTCATCTCTCACTCATGAGGGAATATCTCTACTTTGAGTTTCAGAGTCTTAAGGTTTGACATATTATTAACCCTCCTCACTTCCAACTATTTTTTGCCATTTTCATTCACCTTGAAATGTTAATTGCTGCGACAATTTACACATTAAGATGAAAATGACTTGACTTTGTAAAATACCCTATTGTAAGAACATCTCATTTTTATCATATACTATTTCTTTTAAAGTATTTTTTTTAAATAAGCTAAATGTTTCATCTATCAAATGAACAGCTTAAAAATTTCATACTTCATATATACCCTCGTGAGGTATCCCCATAGCATTTATGGACCACATGACCATATTTTGAATTAAATTCATTGATTATAAAATAACAAGGAGATTCTCAACTTTTGTGGTTATTTTATAAAAGCTTTTAATTACATTCACCATGAGGGTCCACAATTGATGTCTTTATGCTGTTTTATTGTACTTTGCTTCTACATTTTTTAGACAGAATTAAATTTTGTATTGAAGCTTAGATTTTCCAGAACTACAATACGTAGTTTCAAGACTTGAATTGTAATTATATTTTCATGTATAGCTTGTCTGCTTATCCGTCACTTTTATTTAAATTACTTGCAAATTAGGTTAAATTCCATTAGATTTAAATCTAGTTAATAATTGCTCTTTATGTTTATTTTTGTGTTTCAGAGAGTATTGAAATTTCCGTTTAACCTGGAGAATATAATAGATGATTGGGTTTTGATGGGTTTTCTTGTTGGCAATGATTTTATTCCACATCTACCTTACCTTCACATACATCAGGACTGTTTACCGATGCTCTGGAGAACATACAAAGAAGTCCTACCCACACTCGACGGTCTGTGAATACATTTTGATTAAACCTTATCCCGCTAAGTTAATTGATTTTAATTTCCACCCACTTAAAGTTGTGGGTCGCGGTTGCGAGACACAATTTCAAGTTGCTGAAAATTAACTTAGCGGGAAAACGATCCATTTGTTTGTTTTCTCATTCGAAGCTGGGAATTATGTTGGCAATTCCAGCTTTGATTTGATAAAAAAATGACTGATTTCAAGTTGGACTAAGATTAAAGCAATATTTTTAGTTCTTTGCGATAATGCAATTCCTACCCTAAAAAAAACATTAAAAAAATATTAAATTAAAATAAATGTACATCAACATTGAAGTTATAGATTTTAATAAATTGTAATGCAGCTTGAAGAATGATGTCAATGTTCACCAGATTGTCACTCTATCTTTCAGGCTACTTGAATGAGAGCGGGAAGCTGAGCCTACCAAGATTTGAAAAATACATCAAGGCTGTGTCCAAGGTAAAAAACTGTTTACAAGTAGCTGAGTGATTGATTAAGTAGGAAAGAAGTTGACATGATTTGACATTATTTTTTTCTCAGTTACAGCCACTGTTTTTTATTGTGTTAGTCTACTAGGCGGTTGAAACATATCATTTTTTCAATTAGTCAGAATTAGAAAAGTAGTGTCTTGTAATTTTTTTTATTTGAATTGCACATTTCATACGAATGGAATCTAAAAAGTAATAATATGTTTCAGATTGACATTGATAACTTCACAGAGAAATATGCTGACATCAAATGGCTGGAAGCAAAGATGGCCAAGACCGGGAAGGCAGGGGCCAGAGCGCTACGACCACAAAAACGAAAACAGGTAACAGTGTAATCCTAGCGTAAGCAAAACTATTAAATAATAAAAACACTCTCAGTTTACAGTACTGATATTGTTCTAGGGAGTTAAAAGTATGGGTAAATTTTCAAAAATAATGCCTGAGCCTTTTTTTTAAATTTACCTGTATTTTTAGGACAGGGAGATATTTTGGAAAATTGGTATAAAAAAACTTCCCTGTAGAAAACACATTGCCAATTTTATATTTTTTTTTCGACACAGAATTTTAGGTGAGGCTAACGTTTGCCTTGCAGAAAATATTGTGTCTGATATTTCTATTCCAAAACGACTTATAAGTTGTGCAAATAAAGTGTGTTCCTTGATTTATTGACATTTTGTTTTCTTTTAGCTAATTATGTATGATCAGTAAATTTATCATAATGAAGATATTCTAAATAACAGAACCTTTGCATGTACCTAACATATGTGGCGTTGGTTCGGCTGAAGGCGTTGTAGGAGCCCGCTTATTGACATCAAAGAGGGAAAATATAATTTTTAGCGGATATATCATGGAAAATTTTAATACTGAAGTTCTTCTTAAGATCTTCAATGTGTTTGTATGATAAGACACAATATAGTTAATCTATAGTTAATCTATATAACATGTATTTTGCTAATGTGTGGTCTCAAGTAAAACAAATTTGAGTAATTTTCTTCAAATCAACTTATATAGTGAATGTTATATTTCTATATAACATATCTATCTCCCTATCTCTCACCAGGTCATGTCAAGCAAAGTTTTAGTGGTATGATGTTAACCCTCTAAATCACGACTATAGTCATTCTCAATGTCGAATGGGAATGAAATGAGTGTTTAGACATCAAGATTTGCAAATGTTTTGGCTCAAATAAAACAAATATGAGTAATTTTCTCCCACTTGGGTGAAAATATAAATAAATCAACTCAGCAGGATAAGGGTTGAGATGTCATATAGTTTCAAAAGGGTTCTCCGCACAATTATTGTAGAAATTGTATATTTGATAGCAAATCAAGTGATATTCTTTCTTTCTTTATTGTAAACAGAAGCATAGTTTAAGCAGTAAAGCCACCGGCATTCCCACGGCTAATGAGTTCCTCACATTACAAGATGTCGGGCAGGAGTTCAGTTCTGAGGATGAGGAAGATGATGATGATTTACAAAAGGGTAAAAAATTCAACATTATTATGTTCTTAAACATTTTAAATTATGATAAAAATATAGTATATTTGTTTCTACATGAAGAAAGGTGATGTATTGACTTCAGATTTTGCCACCACTGATTGAATAATAGCTTAGCCCCAAAAGTGAGCCATATTAGTTTAATAAATCAATCGCTATGCATTCCATATTTGAATAGCACATTTACCTTCATATTCTATGCCGTGATCTTCATATGGAATGTTCACTATAATATTTGTCTTTTTTCCATCAGCTATGGGTGTGCTACCGCTGGAGTTATTGGATGATGAAGAAGAGGAAGATGACGATTCTGATGACGAGGATTCAGATGATGATCCAGACAGCGTGTTTAACAAGGATTTCAGAAAATTTAAAAATGATTATTACCTGGATAAAATGGATCTAAATGCAACACCGTGAGTCATTCTTGAGTAATTAGGGCGTATCACATCACATTCTGTGACTTATATAGACCTATACTACACTTTCAGCTGTATTCGCATTGTTTGCTCATGAAATTTCTCTGAAATCACACATAATTTTTTCTTTTGCATATAAAACTTGATAATATTAACATCTATGTCTGAATCACTTATGTAACTCTATCACTAAAAAAACAACATTAGATATATATTTCCCATGTACAGCAGTGTTCACTCAGAGTAGCTTGTATCATTTCTAATGTTTGTATTTGATCAGGGCTGTGTTACGGGCGCTGACCGAGGGCTACATCACAGCCATCCAGTGGATTCTGTTATCATTTCTAATGTTTGTATTTGATCAGGGCTGTGTTACGGGCGCAGACCGAGGGCTACATCACAGCCATCCAGTGGATTCTGTTATCATTTCTAATGTTTGTATTTGATCAGGGCTGTGTTACGGGCGCAGACCGAGGGCTACATCACAGCCATCCAGTGGATTCTGTTCTATTACTTTGACGGTGTGCCATCGTGGAGCTGGTAAGATACTCAGAAAACACAGCTAGTAAACAGTAGTCTTTTAGGCCACAACAGTTTATTTTTATGTTTGACAGCTTCACGGTTTATTGGGAAAAAGTAATTATTTAATTGTGCTTATGATTCAAGTGTGTGAAGCAAAATAAACAAATAAATATGAAATTATAAACATTTTGCATTTCTCCTAGACATGTCGCTAGGTCTACAATGGTTGTTATGAATTTAAATTAAGAAAAAATATGACATCACATAAAAAATGCACTGTGATGAATAAATCTATATTTTAATATATATATATGGTCGATTCCCACGAAAGTGGTGCATTTGGACCTTATTTTGGAAAAGTTCCTTTTCTTAATATTGAAAATAAATAGCCCCTTTATATTACACATTCTAAAGAGTCGTACATGCACCTAATCAATAGGTAACAGTTTTTTTTGTTTTTGTAAATTTGAAATTTTTCAATTAAAATTTTCTTAAAAAGTAAAACTTGTGTAACCCTACGAATACACCTTGTGTTATGATATCTGAGTAAATCAATATCACACAATATAAATATTGTACACACTATATATCTATGACATTAACTGTTCTTGCTGAACCGAATTCATTGTGAAGCATGTCTACATAATGACGTTGCTAATAGCAAAAAAGGGGCAATACTTTAAAGTGCATTTTTGTAACCACACAAATGCGCTTTCATGTTCTATAAATCGAATACTACTACAGATTAACTAAAGCTCTTTTCTATGAATACACTTGTCGTACCAATGTATAATATGGGAGGGCAACGCATCGGAAAACTATACAATTTAAAAAAAAATTTCCTTTAAACACTATGAGGTGTAGAATTTTGTGTAGCCCTACGTATTTTAACTAAAGCAATGGCAGCTGTGGCATTCCGTGAAAGCACATGGGGTTTCCAACCTTGCCCAACAGACATATGACATTGAGATTTTAGTGGTTAATATAGGTACCTTGAAAAGTTAGCAATGTTTAAATTTTAAATATATCCTACAAATTATCAAAATGCTATATGCACTATGTAGGTGTGCAGTATACAGGAGTTATTGATTATTTATTATGCATTAGCATGTCATGACATGGCAAGATGTGGACGATACAGTTTGAATTATTCATATGTAATAGAAGAGCGACCAGAGACAGATGATTGTCATTCGTAGGGTTACACAAATGTTAGGTATTCGTAGGGTTACTGTCTGCAAGAGATAAACGTTATATGACTAAAAAATATATATTGTTCTCTTTGTAAAATAGGACAGGAATACATCTAACATCATAGCGAGCACTTAATAAAGTGTATAACTCAACAAGCTAATAAATATTTCCATCAAAAAAATAAAATACGTGTTTTTAAAACGTTTGAAATTTATTATATTTCACCAATGCAAAGGCAAATTTAC
The DNA here is from genome assembly GCA_964017125.1 of Flabesymbios commensalis. Classification (NCBI taxonomy): domain Eukaryota; kingdom Metazoa; phylum Annelida; class Polychaeta; order Terebellida; family Flabelligeridae; genus Flabesymbios; species Flabesymbios commensalis. The sequence continues at coordinate 68,907,662 of OZ024917.1, forward strand.
TGTTAATATACATTGTTATACATCATATTGAACGATATAGCTAACTTGTATTCTTTTGTGTATTTTAAATATTGGAAATAATAATTTAAGCATATCTAGCATCCGAAAGAGTTCACCACTGTGTGTATTCGTAGGGTTACCAAGTTCACAAATACCTTCTATATTGTAAAACACAATATGATTTCATTTGGCATTGGAATACCTTTCAGTAAAAACACAACATTTTTCAAAAAAAATATATACAAGCAAGCAAAAACAAGTGGTATTTTAAAACGGGTGTGATACAATAGCGCCATAATCACTCTCTGACTTCCCCAGTTCGAAATACATAATATTATTTGACAAATTATACATTTTGTTTAATGATCTATGTGAAGTTAATATTAGCGTGGTAAATATATTGGATATTGAGCAGTAGCATACGGGAAAACACACATGTGTTTGTATAACATAATTAGCTGTTAATATTGAAGTAATGTGAGGATTTTTCATAGGCCACCTAGATAGAGTAACCCTACAAATGACAACGTATCCCTACAAACAAAGCTGTTATAAGCATTGTGAAGCGACTTAGAGCAACCAGTTTTACCCTTTTCTGTTCATTGTAGCTTTATCTGGCAGATACCTTCCACAAGTGAATGATACGTGTATACTGATGTATATTTGTTAGGTTACCTATCAATTCAGTGAAAAACGAGATATAAATTATTCTCGTGATCCTCGTGCAGCTTGTTGCTAAAAACACTTTATTTCATTCTTCTTTAATTGTTTATAGTCAGGGCCCATTTTTCAAAAATAGGCATTCTTAAAGTTTGTAAGGCATTTCTTAGTAGAATTTGTCATGTAGTTGTTTTCACACAATTCGGATATGCTGATTCTAAATCTACCCCATGCCAAGCTCTATTTTTAGTTTTTCCCTTTCAAAATTGCAAAACAAAATGGCCGCCAAAATAGCAGATAGTTTCAATTATCATGATTATACATCATGTCTCGGTGCACATCAGACACACAAACTTGACTTTCGTATTCAAAATAACATTTTTGTTTTGAGGAATTTCATGTTCTAAGACCTGGTCAACTATCACGCAAAAAATTCTAGATGGCCGCCAATAATACAGAAAGTACCATAACGTTTTTCTAAAAGTCATAGAAGATTGTTTTTGGTGGCTAAATATAGGTTTTTAATACCAATAAGTCTAGTACAATACAGTAATAACCTCTAACTTTTATATTACATGTAGTTTCAGGGAAAAATCCAAGATAGCCGCCAATTATACACCAAGTAGGCTACTATAACCATTTTTCTAAATGTCGTAGGAAGTTATTTTCAGCGCTTAAATAGTTTTCTGATACAAAAAAATTACACAGCATCAAAAAACTCAACTTCCATGTTACATGTAGTTATGAGGAATGCAAAAAATATGATTATTTAAAAACAACACATTAACTATGAGGAAATTTCACAAAAATAGCATGTGTTACTTTCATTACTGTAGCTACATAGGCTTGCTGTGTATATCTCAGATTTGCATGAATGCCATCATCATGCATAATGATAATGCTAGAATAGTCACCCTCATCATATATTTGTGCAGCTTCAGAATTGATGTAGGACTCCTTGATAGGACGCCATTGGCTACTTTCCTGTGGTCCTAATTCACACTTAATCAAACTAAATGTGATAGTTCTTCAGGTTGAGCAGGAAGCTTTTACATGAGAACTAGTTGCAGTTGTCCATCAATGAAGCTCCAACCATAATCTCATAGATGTTTATAATATTGTTATCTGGCCACAGCTGTATATATTGCTAAACAGGCCTAAAATACAACGGAAACAATATATCCACCTTTTGTGGCAGGGTTTGACAAAAAGGATACATTGAAATACTCCAATTGGCTTAAGTTTTAGTTCTGGATGTTTATGAATTAATTTAAATGTCTTTCTTTTAGAATTGATGTGCTGATGTTGTGGAAGCCATTGAGATGGTTGAATGGTACTGTAAATATCACCAGTTCTAGGTTTACACAGCTAGGCATTGCTATGATGAGAACGTTTCGAATGCAGAATGAGCAAGTTTACATCAGCTCCTACGACTACCACATTGTCAGTATCTGACAGTTTGATTGCCGTAATAACATTTAACGTCCCATCATATACCTCAGTGTTCATTGAATAGTTGAATGGCATTGTTCTTTACCAAAAGTGGTGAATTTGAACATTGAACTGAAACTGTATTGCCCTCCTCCCTGATTCTGTATTATGTTATATATTCATCTGAGATAACATCGCAGTGTGCATGGAAATGTAGATTATTAGATGATCAATGTTTATTAGAAAATAATATAATAGATAAGTAATAAATATGAATGATAATTAACCCTTTCAAGTTTACCATTGTCATCTTCACCCACTACAAGCCACGGCTTGTAGTGGATGAAGGTGACTTTAAGTGGGTGAAACATTAAAGAAAATTGCCGTGTATTGGTAAACCAGTTTCATGGAATTTTTAATTCTAAAACCCCTAGTTGTCATGGTTGTAGGAAAATTAAGTCCGTTTTCATGGATGTAAAATGATGCTTTAATGCATCGTTAGGGCCTAAAGGGCTAATCTACTATGTCTGGAGGAGACTTATAGTTATTGGAGACCTGAATATTTCCACGTCCATCATATGAGTTTATCGCTTTATATATGGTAAGACTTATTGTCTTTAACATTGATACCTCTTCCTGCATAATAGGGTGGTCGCTCCCATACCACTTCAAGACACAACTGAACCTGTTGGGTTATTGTATATTATGTGAAAGTGAGAGCTTATATCTGATTAGAAGCATGCATGACCAGAACCTACTGATTCCTCATGCATTCTACCATATCACGACCACATCTAGAAAGTTTCTGTATTTTATGTTAATCTTCATAAAAACATCCTGATCGTGCTACGAACGGTATTATTGCCTCAATTCTGCATCATATCTTGTTGCAATGGAAGATGGTGTATGTTCATACTATATTTATACAATGAATTCATCGTCAGTATTATCAACATTACCCCAGCGTGTCGTCAACCATTAATCTTATATGCCCAAAACATATATAAGTCAACATCTCCACCCAATTACAGATTTCCGATATCGTGTAACTGTATTTTATCATAGTTATTGATGGTGATATCAAGGACGTTCTATAGTCCTTGGTGATATCATCTCATTCAAGTTAGGGGAGTAGAAATATGTGTAGCCTACATTACGGCTTTGTGTGGATCTCGGAGCCGATGGTTGAGACTCCATTTGTTCAATTATGTATGAAAACTGTGTTATCAGCGCATTACCAGGCTTTTGTACGTTATCTATTCTGATCAAAAATATAAAAATTAGGATGATACTATTATCATGATTATGTAAATTGTCAATCCGATTGAGAAACATAATTTTTATGTGATGTGCACGTTTCAACCAGCACAATATACCTAGTTACTAGAATCATAAACTGGTAAATTTAAACGACTTCTTGTCTCAATAGGAATGGAACATGTATATGTGTCATTATTGCCATGGTTATGCAGACCACCTTGATGGATTAACTTCATGTTTTGCTTAACCCTAGTACAGGGCTTGGGCAGGAGGGTGCCACCCGTGGCCAACGCACATTTAAATTATTGCTTTCTTGCTTACGGTACTGTAAAAACACGATGCAAGTGGATATCACATAGGCCACATACTAATATGCCTAGAACGGATATATGGTGAGCGACAGGTCATCTAGTGCCGGACAATGATCAACAATCAAAAAATATTTTTTGTTAAAAGTCTAAACATTTTCACAACATGCCGGATATTACGTTTGTTCCCCTCGGCTTCTAAATGTGAAATAAGGACTTTATTAAATAAATCATTATTATTACACTGCACTACGATGTGTCGTTTTCCTGGCGCAACATTTGTTTTTCCCCATGACTTTGTGGAATATTGATAATAGATGTTATCGGCCATTTTGGATTGTGTCCTCTAGCGGCAAGCGCACAAGGTGAAATTTAGGGGACTTCAAGTATGTTGCTCGGGTGGGTTTTAATACACCGAAATAATGTTTTTATGTTTATTGTAAGCCAAGCCGTGATGTAAAGTTGTGACATTTTCACTAATTTTGGCGGCCATTTTGTTTTTGATTTATGAGTATGAAAAACACAAAATATAGCTTGGCATGGGGCAGATTTGGAATCAGCGCTCCCAAATTGTGTAAGAACAACTGCATGCCAAATTCTACTAAAAAATGCCTTACCAAGTCAAAAATTTCGAAAATGGGCCCTGACTATTATTAAATTGGCTGGCAAAGTAATGTTAGTTATTGATACAAATCGTTCATAACAAAACTATTATTTTAATTAATAGCCTTATTTTCAATAAAATATGAACTTGTAACCCTACGAATACACTTTTAAAACCTATGAGAAAAACGTTTAGATGAACAAATGATATGAAATCATGATTTTAAGCAAAATGCTCAATGAACATATTAATATTCAACTGCTACTTCCACTCTAAGCCTCTTTTTTTGTATAATTTCTGAAAATTGATTAATCACAGCAGAGTGAAAGTTGGCTACAAATCATTATGTGCAGTATCAAATTTCCGCAACTATTACTAAACTATTCTAAACATTACCACCTAATTGTTACCACTTGAACTGCTGTACTCTTTGCGACCAGAGTTTTAATTACAATATGGCATTTACATATTACATATATGCATTCTTAGGGTTACTCTGGTGTTCAATAATGAACATGAACTCAATTCCCGATATGCATCACTTTCGTGGGAATCGACCATATAAAAAAAAAGTTTCCTCTCGAAAACGGTGCGAAGAAGTAATCAATTTTTTTTTTAGTTTGAAGGCGACACAATCAGGCCAAAATCTTCATTTTAATTCTGGCTCCTTGATATGTTTTTAAGTTTTTAAAATGTTCATAGCCTAGAATTGCCTTTGTTTTTTTAAATTTTGGTTGCCAGTTAAACGAGAAATAAAAATTAGTTTTAATTTTATCCATCGGTGTCCAAAATAAAATATACAGGAGTAAAATTTCATTCTTACTCTTTGAACTGATAAATGCACAATTTTGAAAACTTAAGAACAAAATGATGACTTTGGCCTGATTGTGTCGCTTTGGAAATCAATTCACTGTATGTATCTTTTTTTAAATTGTCAAGTGTGATATACCAAACAAAGTAAAAGACTTAGTATTTTCTCTTGAGCTATTTTCAGCCTTTTTATTTCCCCTTTAACCCTTAAAGCGCTGAATTTTTTTTGTATAAACCTTGGGAGACCAAATGGTTTATTCAATTAAAAATAATAGTTAGCTCTTTCTGATTCATTTGAGTACCTATGTTATGGGTCTACGGTCATTAGAAATATCTTTACTCTTACAGTGAGGGGATCGACTTTAGTCGTCAGAATCTGACGACTAAAGTCGATCCCCTCACTGTAAGAGTTAAACATGGGAAATTTGAAAGGTAAATGAGCTGTAAAATTGATAGCTTGGATGCAAATTTTACATTTTCAGGTTCTACCAGCATCATTATGCGCCTTACATCTCTGATTTGAGAGGCTTCTCGAACATGAAGATAGAGCTGGACAAATCACAGCCGTTTCTACCATTCCAGCAACTGATGGCCGTTTTACCAGCTGCAAGTAAAAACCTCCTCCCAAAGCCCTACCAGGTGTGTATAAAGTGTTAGTCCTATTGTGATGTTTACTATACAGTATATATATTTATATACTGTATATATATTTATATATTTGCTATAAAGACCAGTGGGTTTATCCTTTTGAAAACATTATAAATGGCTTAGTTAACGCTTCATTTGAATACCTATTTTATAGTTCCTAGACAGTAAATATTAGCGCATGAATCAATTTTTTATGTCAGAATCTGAATTCAAAGTCAATCCTGGCAATGAAAATGTTACTGTACTTACTGGTAGCTTAGCATGATTAATGAAAAGGCAGAGCTCTAGCTCACACTTATGTAAAATTATTGCACCTGAACATTCAAATGCTCTGAACAGTCAACACTTACATGCTGCATGCTTTAATAACCCTTTACCTCCTTTCAACCTCCTGTCAAACTGATTATTTAAATTAATTTTATATTGAAAAATTGGCAGTAAAAACATTGCAAATATTAGAGAATACGTAATTCATGTTTTCAAGATTTGTATTAAAAGTTGTTAAATTTTACTCACGTCGCCAATTGCTTTAAGAAAAATTCCAAAGTAAGTCAAATCTCACCACTTTCTAGATTATAACATTGTAGATATAACTGCAATAGACTTAATATAAATATAATAAAAAATAGGGAGATTTGTTTATGGTGTGGTGTTACTTTTCATTTAAAATTAATAAATATTCGGACATCAATAATTTGAGAAAAAAAACAGTTTTCATTTTGTGGCTCCAAATTTATAATGATCCAAATATAAAATTGGTTTGGCCTGATGGTAACTTATTACTGACATTTCAAGAGCATGAAACATTGGATCAGAAATTAAAAATAATTTTTTTGAACCTGCCACGTGACAAAACGTGATCTCATAGATAATTATGCATGATCTCTTAACAACTATTTCTTCCAGAAACTGATGATCTCACAAGAGTCTCCCATTATAGAGTTTTACCCGACAGACTTCAAGACAGACCTGAACGGCAAACAGCAGGATTGGGAAGCCGTCGTATTGATTCCATTCATAGAAGAGGTCAGTTAAAGCATTGATTATAAGAAGGCTAGTTTTCACATCTAAGTGTATCTTTGATTCATTTGGTTGGCCCCACCCGTCCTGCACTGGACAAGACCAAATTGTAGATTTATTTTTCCCTCAAAATTACACATGAAACAAATACAAAACGGAATATGTAGTTCTTAGCAAGGGGTTGAGCTCAGCATTTATCAAAACAACTTTTTAGCAATAATAAACCCAATTCAGAGTGACTGTATTGGTGAGGTGAGTGTATTGGTGGGGTGAGTGTATTGGCGGGGTGAGTGTATTGGTGGGGTGAGTGTATTGGTGGGGTGAGTGTATTGGTGAGGTGAGTAATCTGAAATCGTTAACACAATTACCAGAGGGAAGTGACAAAAATACTTCATGTTAAAGCGCTGACAATTTTTCTGCAAACCTTGGGAGACCAAAGTTTTTTTTTCAATATTTAATCATCAATAAACTCTTACATAGCGCTTTCCGGTTTATTCGAATACCTATGTTGTAGATCTACGGCTATTATAAATATGTTTAGTCTTACAGTGCGGGGATCGACTGTAGTCGTCATAATCTGACGTCTACAGACATCAGTTTTCTGACGACTAAATTTGATCCCCACACTGTAAGGGTAAAAGAATGAATGAATATGGGTTTTCCAGATGAAGGCTTAACGACTGATATGCAAGGGGACATGTATGAACATTTTTTTCTCATAGAGATAACTTGATATATTGTCTTCCTGTTATCTGTTGTTTGTGTGTACAGAGACTGCTGGTGACCTCAATGAGGACCGTTGAGGCCCAGCTGACAGACGAGGAGAAGGCTCGGAATAAACATGGACCTCATATTCTGAATGAGTACACACCTGACCGCCAGGAACCATACCCATCATCTGTCCCAGGAACTTTTCCAGATATTGTGGTAAATTTTACAAAGTGAGTTTATCTCTTACTATTAACAATGATAATAAGCTTTTGACAATAAGCCTTCCTAGCTCTTTACTCTTATTTTTACTCTTACAGCACGGGGATCGATTTTAGTCGACAGAATCTGACGTCTGCAGACGTCAGATTCTGCCGACTAAAGTCGATTCCCGCACTGTAAGAGTAATAATATTTATAATGGCCGTAGACCCATAACAAAGGTATTCAAATGAGTCAAAAAGAGCTGACTAGGACATTTAGGATAATTTTAAATTGAAAAAAAACCCATTTGGTTGCGATGTTTTTTTACAAATTAATTCACCTCTTTAAGGGTTAATCACCTTGACGTGTGATTTGGTGCCGTGACTCTCACCTCAAGGTTTCAGCCCGGGGACCGTCTTCAGACATTAGAATCTGACATCTATTAATGGCAGAATCTGATGTCGTAAGTAGATCCCCGCACTGCAAGAATTAAAATATTTATAATGGTCGTAGACCCATGACATAGGTATTCAAATAAAGCAGAGATAGCTGACTGAGAAATTTATGTTGATTTTGTCATTTTTGAAAATTTTAGCAGTTTTTAATGTTAAAAATAAAAATGACCTGCTTTTGTATAATATCTTAAATGAAATCTTAAAACATACTTATTGTGATGAATTATACTGTTTTTCTTCAATAAATTTAAAGCAGCTCCTTGGTATGACATCAATTTTCGTTTTCAGTTTCGTAATGAAGTAGTGTATCCCCCAGATCATGATTTTATTTTTTTCAAAATATTTTTTATCAACATTTCTGTGAATCCGAATAAAACCCAAACAAACTTTGTGTATACCTAAACACTGGCTAAAGGACAATTGAATGTTCGTACAGCATTGGGCCACATGTTGATGCCATCGGCCCAGCGTTGGGCAGACAATCAGTGTTGCAGGTGTATCCCCTCATGTCCTGACTAGAAAACACCAATTAGCGGGGATTGCTTTGATCTTACCTTCCCAGGCGTGGGAATATGTGGTGTAAAGTGCTGTATATTGCTGACTTGTTTTGTTTACATGGCAATATACGACCTGTAAATATAACTATTTCACTCTTTTTCGGTGCTTTAAAATTGTTTTTTGACTTTCTTGTATTTTTAGTTCAGATCAGTAGGCTATATAGCTTCATTTAGATTAAATTTTCAAAATTGACAACATTTAAAATGTCTCATCCCAAGGGGTCCCTTTAATTCGAAATATGCTATTTGGTGCATAAACTTGACACAGGAACCTTAAGAGTGAGAATGCAAGATATATGTTTTATTTTTTTTTTTGTAAATTGAGACTGAACCTGTAATATGAATTTGACGTGGTGTTTGTTTGACTCTTTTGACTAAACACACGATGTTTTTTCCCACATAAGTACAGTCTTCCCTGGATGCATTTGCAGTCGTCCAAAGCATGCATACTTGCAGTGATTTGATGAACAGGAAATCTGGCTTTCCAAAACATCGATAAGAGGCCTATTTCTATGCAGAAAAATGCCTTTTCGCCAGTTTTTGGAGAATAATCAAGTTGCTTCCCATAGGATGTTAGCTACCCATCATGACAGTTTTCAATTTGTCACTGCTAATGAGCTGATTGCTGTATTTTTCCATGTTTGTTTTTCAGAGTTACAGAGGTACCCAAGGACTTTTTTGTAGTTCCTCGAGCTCAGCTTTATAAAGGCTTGTGTCCTGGTGTGCGCTTGGATGTCTACTTCCCAGGATTCCCCACCATGAAGCATATAAAGCATGAGGTATGGAACTCTCTACCTCAACCCTTTCAATCCTGAATTTACCTTTGTCATCCACCACAAGCCGTGAATTGCTGTCGCAATTCTCGACTTGCAGTAGATGAAGATGATTTGATGTGGGTGGAAATTAAAGAAAATTGTGATGTTTTGGTAAAACAGTCTCATGAAAATTTTCACTATAAAACCCTTGGTTGTAGGAAAATTAAGTCTGTTTTCAGGGATTTAAAATGATGCTTTAATGCATCGTGAGGGCTTAAAGGGGTAACCCTTTAAGTACTGAGCACGACTATAGTCGATTTAACCTGTTTTATAAGCAGATTAAATCACAGTTATCGGGAATGAAATGTAAACATTAAGATTTTGCCTTATTTTTTGTATCAAATTAAACAAGTATAATAAGTTGTGCCCACTTGAGGTTGTGGGTCACGGTAGCCAGATTCTACTTCACGTGGGTTATAATTTAAATAAGATAACTTAGCTTAAAAGGGGTTGGATAAGTGTTTTGTTTCTATTTTTCATCATTTGAAGCTGGAATTGCCAACACAATTTCCAGTTTTAAATGATGAGAAATATTTACGTTTATGAAAAATAGACATCTGTTGCACAAATGGAAAAATAAATTGTAGTATTTGCTTACCATGTCTATGTAAAAAAAACAGTGTGTTCAACTGTGTGTTTGTGTTGTTTGCTTCTATTTTTCATTCATTTGAAACTGAATTTGCTAACACAATTTCCAGCTTCAAATGATGAAAACTATTTTAAATTTATGAAAAATAAATATTACCCATATTGATTAATTTGATTTCTATCACATCTATCACGAACAATTTCTGTGATGTTTCATTTGAATCTGAGACATGCTCGTGCACATATATATGCGACCCTAGCAGCACAACGGGTAACCCTTGTGATGCTAGGGTCATATATATGGTTGCAAGCATGTTTTAAAGCAAATATTAAAAAGTGAGTTTGTGGTGATGCTTAGGTGAGCAAATAATCCAAATTTGAGAGATGCATGTTTTTCATCACTAAAAATATTTTAGAAGCTGGACATTGCGACAGCGATTCCAGCTGAAAATGAATGATAAAACAAACCATTCAGCCGCATAAGAGTTAACCTTAGAAAAGGGATGAATTATTTTTATATAAACCATGGAGCCCGAAGGGTTTTTCCAATGTGAAATCATCATAAATGTCTTAGTTATCTTTTTCTGATTCATTTAAATACCTATGTTATTGATCTACGACCATTATAAATAGTTTTACTCTTTATAGCTCGGGGATAGACTTTAGTCGTCGGAATCTGACGTCTACAGACGTCGACTCAAGTCTATTCCCGCGCTGTAAGAGTTAATAAAAGATGTGTGTGTTTATTGTCAGGCTGAGCTGAGAAAAGATGGTGTGAAGGTTTTCCAGATGAACAGTCGAGGACAGAACATGATCCTACAAATCACTGAGAAGGTCGAAAAGGTCAGTGTGGATATTTTATCATAATTGGCAATAATTTTGATTGACATTCTCTGTCTGTGCTTTCATTAGCACTTGTGCAATCAGACTTAACCCCAAACCTCCGGTACCGATTATATTCGTTTTTACATTTTTATTAAGATATTGCATATCAGCTTTTAAACATGTTGAAGATAAAACGTGATATCAAACAGCAAGAATTAAAAAATAGTTGACCTCCATTTTGTCAAGTCTGAATAATTTTAACTCACTTGAAGTTGTGGATCGCGTTAGCGAGACACAACTTCAAGTGGGTGAAAATTCCAATTGAATAATTTTGCGGTTAAAGGGGTAACCCTTTCAGCACTGGAACCCACTTTAGATGTCAGAATGTGACATCCATGGGTACCAAAAGTCTATAGTCTATCCCCGTACTGATTAAATAATTATAATGGCCGTAAACCCATAACATAGGCATTCGTATGAAGCGGAAAGAGCTAACTAAGACATTAATAATGATTTCAAATCAATTTTTAAAACTGATTCCTATTGTGGCAAAATAATATTATTTCTGTCGTTGCTGGCATTGGCCCTGGTGCAGTCGGTAAAGCTGCCTGCTTGGAAAGTCGGGAGATCACGGGTTTGAACCCCGCAATGGCATTCATTTTTAAAGAAACAAAATGTTTCTACCCCGTTCACTCATAAAGATTGAATATTGTGGGGAGCAAGGGTGGCAGAAATCAATTCTTTTCATTTCTAAAGTGGTTAAAGCTGGAATTGACAACACAATTACCAGATTTAAATGACGACAAATATTTACATTCCTTGGAAAATATTCATCTCCAAAATTAAATTTTATCAACTGGACATCTACTACAAGCTATTTGATCAATTTGACATTGAATTTGGACAGAAACATGTTTGAAAACATATATAGCAGCACAGTGTATAATTGTTAGTGACAATATGTATTTATTTCCAGGATGTTGATGTGGTTGTACAGAGTGTTCTTGGACAGACTACGCACGTCGGCTGGCCGCACTTGTTTGAGGCGAGGGTCACAGCCGTCTCCGATGGTAACGTCAAGTGAGTAGAATAAAACATCTATAGCCATTTTTAAAATTTGTTCTTAGTAGGCTCAGTTAATCCAATAATTCGATTTAAGAGATGTTTAGTTTTTATAAATATAAATAGTTTTCATCATTTAAAGTGGGAAATTGCTTTGTGTTCTAAATGTCTGCTCAATTAAGAGCATGCCATTTCTATTAACAGATTTCTTAAGTAGAACGAGTGCCTGCCTAATTTAAAATTTTTTTTTTTAAAGTAATTGTAGTTTGCATCCATGAAAAACAGTGATGTACTCTGTAGCTGATTGTTTTATGCAATAAAAATATGTGTATTGACTGTCTATTGTGCATAGGTATGTTTATTGGAGTACATTTGTATAATGTAGTCTTCACTTCTCTCATGTTTATGAAAAAAACTATAATCTAATTGATAATAAAATTGAATTTTTAGAGGCAGTGTAGATGCATGATTTGTGGAGTGAATGTGTTATTTTATATGATTCAGGTACTCGCTAATAGAGGATTCTAGGTGCAGACTGTCAGGCAGTCCTAATGCCGCTCCCACCACCCAGATTCAGTGTGTTATTTTATATGATTCAGGTACTCGCTGATAGAGGACTCTAGTCGCAGACCGTCAGGCAGTCCTAATGCTGCTCCCACCACCCAGATTCAGTGTGTTATTTTATATGATTCAGGTACTCGCTGATAGAGGACTCAAGTTGCAGACCGTCAGGCAGTCCTAATGCTGCTCCCACCACCCAGATTCAGTGTGTTATTTTATATGATTCAGGTACTCGCTGATAGAGGACTCTAGTCGCAGACCGTCAGGCAGTCCTAATGCCGCTCCCACCACGCAGATTCAGTGTGTTATTTTATATGATTCAGGTACTCGCTGATAGAGGACTCTAGTCGCAGACCGTCAGGCAGTCCAAATGCCGCTCCCACCACGCAGATTCAGTGTGTTATTTTATATGATTCAGGTACTCGCTAATAGAGGACTCTAGTCGCAGACCGTCAGGCAGTCCTAATGCCGCTCCCACCACGCAGATTCAGTGTGTTATTTTATATGATTCAGGTACTCGCTGATAGAGGACTCTAGTCGCAGACCGTCAGGCAGTCCTAATGCCGCTCCCACCACGCAGATTCAGTGTGTTATTTTATATGATTCAGGTACTCGCTGATAGAGGACTCTAGTCGCAGACCGTCAGGCAGTCCTAATGCCGCTCCCACCACCCAGATTCAGTGTGTTATTTTATATGATTCAGGTACTCGCTAATAGAGGACTCTAGTCGCAGACCATCAGGCAGTCCTAATGCCGCTTCCAACACCCAGATTCAGTGTGTTATTTTATATGATTCAGGTACTCGCTGATAGAGGACTCTAGTCGCAGACCGTCAGGCAGTCCTAATGCCGCTCCCACCATCCAGATTCACCAGGAAAAGATGCAGGAAGACGATGTCAAGAAGTGGTATCATGAGGTGGCATCCATCACAGAAAGGTGAAAAATGGTGTCATGACCATCGGTGATGAATCAGTGATATTTTTAAATATCTAAGAGAACATTCATTTTGTATTTTTTCTCCCATATCTCAGCCAACATAGCACTTTACCTTGGACACGTCAATACATTTAGTGATTGTATTGCTGTGTTGACAATGACACAGAATCCCATCCCAAACATCTTCAGTTGAAATTGTATGTGTTTTGTAATATTTTTTTTCCCTATGATCTATATATGTTTATATTTGTCACTTTATGTTTTCAGATATCATGACAGACGAGGCGTTGACATCGGTGACACTCATGTCATGATTTTTGCCACGCCAATGGTCGGAAGAAAGTGAGTTCACATAGCACTGTTCAACAGGGAATTATTTTCTGCTATTTCACCCTTTCAGCATGGGGATCAACTTGAGACATCAGAATCTGACGTCTTTATAGACGTCAGATTATGACGTCTAAACTCGATTCTGACGTCTTTATAGACGTCAAGTCCCAGTACTGAAACAGTAAAATATTTCTAATATTTGTAGACCCATCACATACCGTATTATCCCTAATAAACGCGCCGGGTGCGGAATTCAAGTTGGGGGCGCATTTATTGTGCGCCCAAAAATGTTAATCTGTATTTCACAGACGCATTCGGCTGCGGCACCGTCATTATGCCACACGACATTGGTGAGAACTCACTGCACGTGCAAGCCCCCATCCACTCTCACGCGCCACTTGTGAGCGCCAGTAGCAGGTGTGACTGGTATGTTAATACAGGTTCACTCCTTATGCAGCCAAGGCCCGCTATATAGACAACGCGTTGACGAGGCGGTTACCATCGCATTTCATCTGGGAATGAACTTATTTGGGCACAGTGATATCTATATATGGTATTTGTTATTGGATACATTAGAATAATGGAAATGTGCCGGCGGTATACTGTATGAATGGTTTAAAAAGACCTAGGCCTAACTGATTAAATTTACGTCTGATTTCACACAGTGTGTTAGGCCTCAGAATGTCTGCCTGGAAGCAGACCGTCCCGATGACGTCATCTACTCTTGCCGACCTCAGCCCGCCATTAATCAAATGGTGGTATATCATCTCTGCAGGAACATCGTGTATACATTTGCACTAACATTGGTTTAATGCTGCAACAGCTCGTCTGGGGTTAAGCACGTGTAAAGTCCTGTGTCTCGGCGCTACTATAGTAGAACAGTAGAACAAGTTGCTTGTAAATCTGTAAATCAATGATCACTGAGCTAGTGCAATGAACAGTCATTTCTTTTGTTGTAAGCAAAACTGATACACTGTCGCATTCTGACACAACTCAACGATTAATTACCCAACGCACACAGGTGTTATTCAATGCTGGTCCACCTGTATGACATTGGCCCAGTGTTAAAACAATTTGTACAACAACTAGGCTTCATGAAGCATACCTCGTTTACACCCACGCTCACAACACTCTGACAGTGGCTCAACCATGTTGACACAGCTATACGCAGCAGGCTGATGTCTGGTAGATTTTTTCAAGCCAGCTGACTTTCTGTTTATATAGTTTACATGAAAAACGGGGGAGGGGGGCACGTTTATTAGGAGGGGTGCGTTTATTTGGGATAATACAGTAGTTATTCAAATGAAACGGAAAGAGCTAACTAAGACATTTATGATTATTTCAAAATGAAAAAAACTTTGGTTTCCATGGTATATATTAAAGTATTTCAGTGTTGTAACAGTTAATTAATTTCTTATTGAGCCTCAGGCTTTACTGCTAGCGACACAATCATATTTAAGCATCATGGAATATATTTTCAAAAAGTAATAGTTTCATCGAAAATGATACATCGAAATGAGGAAGCTGTAAACTTTAGTGCTGATATATTATACTTACATGCTTACTTACAAATTGAGCGATCCACAACTTAAAATCTGTGAAAATAGTTTTTCAATTTATGATATTTCAGTCACGGCATATAACTTTTATATTCAACCTTTCTCGAGCTAAATTGTTTGCTGCATTTTTTCTTCCATTTGAAGCTGGAATTGCTGACACAATTCCCAGCTTCAAATGACGAAAAAGTTTTCTGTTTATTTAATTGAATAATTTGATGAGCTCAGCATCTACCACAATCTATTTTATTAAATTTAGTGGCATTTTATTAGTTTCGAAACTATATAGGGGTAGCAGTACAAGGTTAAAATTGAGATTAAGTCATGTGATTTACCTTACAGCGCGGGGATCAACTTTAGACATCAGAATCCTACGACTCCCCTTACAGCGCGGGGATCGACTTTAGACAGCAGAATCTAACGTCTTTAGACGTCAGATTCTAATGTCTAAAAACCTTACCTTACCTTATGGATGCCAAAGGGTTATTCATTTAAAAAACGTCATTTGAATACCTGCTGTATGCTATGGGTCTACAGCTATTATAAATTTGTAATTTGTTTAGTGCTGGGATCGACTTTTATCATCAGATTCTGATGTCGAAAGTTGATCCTCGTACTGAGACGACTAAGTTGATGTAGTTAACCTTTCTACATGTTTTATCTCGTCATTGAAATGACCTTTTTTCTGTTTTAGGTATGTATGTGGTCTCCATGGTAACATCACCCTGGAGAAGCAATGGGCCAATAACAGTGTACCATTTGCCTGGCAGGCTAGTATGAAGGTCAGCACCACCACACTAAATAATAGTCATTAACCCTTGTTATGCTAGGACTGTATATACGGTTTCAGAAAGTTTTGTATGAAATACAATAACACTGAAATTGTTGAGATAGTTCGTGATAGATTATCAGATGATAAGTTGTTACAATAATTCAATTTGAAATTTTAAACAGGAAATTGCGATAGCAACTTAAATAAATAAAAAATAGAAACAAAGTTAGATTAAGCAGTCCAACCTCAGGTCCAATAAGATGTTGTGCAGTTGCACATGATTTCATTTCTGTAACGTCTGCCCAGCATTGTGTTGACGTTGAGTCAATGTTTCGTGATTGCTCGGTATGACAATCAGTATTGGGTAGGTTCTGAATGTGGGTGTTATGTCAGCTTGTACTTGTACAGTGAGGAGGTGATAGCGATATACCCGAGTTAACCCTTAGAACACTGATGCTGACTACAGTAGACATTGTGTGTTTTTGCTAGCACCTGTATAACCCCTGATGACCAGTTGTTAAAAATTAAATATCCTCTCAATCTTGACACACTGATATGTGTTGGGACTTAAATTTCACAATTGACACACATTTTCAGTCACTTGAAGTTGTGGATCGCGGTAGCGAGACACAACTTCAAGTGGTTGAAAATTTTAATTTCTTAGCTCAGTGTTCTAAGGGTTAACTGTGCTAAGCTGTATACTTTCCTTGGCCACATCGCACAATGTGGGGGATTGCCATTTCTTGCTTTCAGCGCCGGGACCGTCTTTATATGTCAGTCTGTAGACACAGATTCTAGTGTATAAAGATGATCCCCATGCTGATATAATTAAGATATTTGTAATGGGCGTACACCCATAGCATAGGTATTCAAATGAAGCAGGAAGTTCTAATGAAGATATTTATCATAATCTCAAATTTAAAAAAAACTTTGTTTCCGGTGATTTATACAAAAAATATTTCATTGTTGTAAGAGTTGAGTGTGCAGATAACGTGTCATAGAAGTTCATGTCAAGTGAGGTACTTTTCAATAATGGATGCTTCTGAGATGCTTCCCTGCAAAAAAAATTGCATGTATGAAAGGGCAAGTAGTTGAGAGGTTTTGTTAGTGAGGGGGACTATTGTATAATTAATTTTTAAGCATTAAATTTGTGAGTCACGGTTATAGCGAGACACAAATTTAAATGGGTAACAATTTAATTCTATAATTTAGTGCTTCAAGGGTTAATTAGACAAGTTTAGTCTATCTTCTTGATTTTTCTGTGTTGTAAATAACTTTTCTGTTGACAGGACATCACAACTAAGGATGCCAGTTTTCAGCAATATAAGACGCTAAGTGACCTGTTTTCTGAGGATGCGGATGTGTTCATGCTCGGCTCACCACACTACGGCTGCCACGGAAAGGTGTGTATATATAATCACATGTCAAGCTTCATGATGTAACCTTAGTCCAGCTAGAATCCAATGCATACTTTTATACCAAATGTTGAGAGTGAGAGAAGGACTCTATCTTGAGATTGATGATGTGTTTTGTTGTAGGTGTTAAGCACAGATGAGGATGCGGCTCGTGTCAGAGTGGCGTTCAGAGTGAATACAGCAGAACCCAACCTGGAGAGAATCATGAGAAATCAACATGTCAGTGAATAATAACATCATTTACTATATTAATAATTAAAAATCAATATTTACTTAATTGCTAATTCTGTGTTATTTAGTTGTAAATTCTGTTACTAAACTTTTCACTAACAAAGAATCTATTGTTAAAAAATTATTATTTAGCTATTTTCTCATTTAAGCCTTGACTTTCACTACGTCCTTAGGCATTAACATGATTAACCCTTTCAACCCTGAATTTACCATTGTCATCTTCATCCACTACCAGCTGCAAATTGCTGTCGCAATTCTTGACGTGTAGTGGATGAAGATGACTTGATGTGGTTTAAAACTTAAAGAAAATTACCAAATATTGATAAACCAGTTTCATAAAAAATTTCGTTCTAAAATCCCTAGTTGTAGGAAGATTAGGTCTGTTTTCAGGGATGTAAAATGAGGCTTTAATGCATCGTGAGGGCTTAAAGGGTTAATATGAATTATTTTTGTGGAAAGAGATGAGTCACTAGCAGATAAAGGGTTCAAAATGGAATTTTGTTAATCCTTTCAAGCCTGAATTTACCATTGTCATCTTCATCCACTACAAGCCGCGAATTGCATTCTCGACTTGTAGTGGATGAAGATGATTTGATGTGAGCGAAAAAGTAAAGAAAAGTGCCATGTATTGGTAACCCATCGTGAGGGCTTAAAGGGTTAAGGTTTAATGTATAAATATTTTGCTGACCAAGAGACTATGATTTTATGCAATTGTTTTCAAGTTTTACATAATTATGTCATTTATTGCTCCGAGGAGTTTTATCATCAGGACAATTTATCAGAGTGAATACATCTGGCTAAATGCTGTTGCCTCAAGGCGATCTGTGGTGTTTCATTTTGAATTCAGATGACGCCATCTGTCATTTGGGGCCCATATTGATAAACACTGGGGCACTTCCCATACCCCACACTTCTCACACTCTGTGTAGTGGTTTTCACTATGAGACTTTTATTGGTATCAGCCCATATCACACTCTAGCTGTAAACCTAGTTTGAAATGCAATGTATGGCTGTTATATCATGTGTGACTTGATCGTGTGAGAAAATATAAACATCGTTCATTTTTTATGTGATATGAGAAAATGCAGCACATGGTCAATGAATAACCTTAATCATTGAACGAGTACTGTATTTTCCTATGTGGAACTCAAATGAACACCGTTTGCATATCTTCCCTAATTAAGATTGTAAACTAAACCTAGTCTGGTTTGTAAACTATATGGAAATGACAATCATATCTTATGCAATCAGTGGTAATTTAACTTCTATAATGTAACGCTTTAAGGGTTAATACTTATGTTATACTTGTTTTTGTAGAGATTTGAGATTGAGTACCCGCCGGAACACGTCCTGTCTAATATTATACTTGTTTTTGTAGAGATTTGAGATTGAGTACCCGCCGGAACACGTCCTGTCTAATATTAAACTTGTTTTTGTAGAGATTTGAGATTGAGTACCCGCCGGAGCACGTCCTGTCTAATATTATACTTGTTTTTGTAGAGATTTGAGATTAAGTACCCGCCGGAACACGTCCTGTCTAATATTATACTTGTTTTTGTAGAGATTTGAGATTAAGTACCCGCCGGAACACGTCCTGTCTAATATTATACTTGTTTTTGTAGAGATTTGAGAATGAGTACCCGTCGGAACACGTCCTGTCTAATATTATACTTGTTTTTGTAGAGATTTGAGATTAAGTACCCGCCGCAACACGTCCTGTCTAATATTATACTTGTTTTTGTAGAGATTTGAGATTGAGTGTCTGCCGGAACACGTCCTGTCTAATATTATACTTGTTTTTGTAGAGATTTGAGATTGAGTGTCTGCCGGAACACGTCCTGTCTAATATTATACTTGTTTTTGTAGAGATTTGAGATTGAGTGTCTGCCGGAACATGTCCTGTCTAATATTATACTTGTTTTTGTAGAGATTTGAGATTGAGTATCTGCCGGGACATATCCTGTCTAAGAGGCTGTGTATCAGCCCACTCATAGTATCCAGAATCACAGGAACTATATTTGTGAATCAGACAGGAAATGATAAACGCGGAGACCGTGTTAATATCGCCCTGAACCTGAAGTACAACAAGATCAGCAAAGAGGTGGGTGGTTGTTGTAATAATTATTCTGTATATAAGCATCCACTTTGGTGCCGCTTACAAACGTGAGTGGTGGGGGCTTATGGTAAATATGTTGTCATCACATGTTTAATCCTTTTTGCGTTGAGTTATCTTATTGCAAATATTGATGTTTAAACACATTCCTATCAACTGTGATTTAATCTACTAATGAAACATTTTAAAGATGATTACAGTCTTGCTTAGCACCTAAAAGGGTAATTCTACATTAGATTGATGAACATTATCGTTGTTGTTTAGCACTAAATGCTGTGTTACTCGTTGAAATCTGTTATCATAGTGGCAAGAACTAAGAACTCTCATCCTAACTATCCTTTGTATTTTAATGCTGACACAGTATGCTTATACTATAGGTGCCAGGATACTCTCGTAAGATTCAGGATGGTGGATGGGAATACTCAGTAAAAACACTGGAGATCCTCTCACAATACATGCAAAAGTAAGTATGTGCACTGGGCTTGTGCTTTCAACCCTTACAACACTGAATTAATTTTGTATAAATCATAGAGACCAAGGGGTTTATTTCAATTTAAACACATCATAAATGTCTTAGTCAGCTCCTACCACTTCATTTGAATTCCTATGTTATGGGTCTATGGTCATTGGAAATATTTTAATTCTTTCAGTGGGGTCTTTATATGTCAGAATCTGATGTATAAAGATGGTCCCGCGCTGAAAAGGTTAATACAGTCGTGTATACTGACACTCTAAACATACAGATAGTTTTGTAATTACTGAATACTGTGGAATTTTTACATTTAACACCAGCATTTTTATCTCATTTTTTTCTGTTGGAAAACTTGTGTCCTATTGTCCAGTGAATCCACACACATTCCATTGTTTTAATAGATAGTGATGAATATGTCATCATAAAATCTTTGTCTTTCTATAAAAAAATGTTATAACTCATTTTGTTTATGCAACAGCCGCTGATACAATACTCAATCAGTCTATCTGTATGAAGCGACTCGAAATTTAATTACCATGGTTTGTTGTTAGATTTCCTGACCTGTTTGATTTTATTGGCCATCACGACAGAGGAGAAAACTTCAGAGCAGATGAGGTGTTCCCAGAAAAAGGGTGAGTTACATCTCATCCTGTTAACCCTTGTGATACTAGGCCCATTTACATTCATTTTAACCCTTGTGATGCTAAGCATCTTGTAGTAAATGCTCAGTTGGTCAATTTATTAAATTACAGAGATGTCTATTTTTCAGAAATGGTAATATTTTTTGTTATTTGGAGCTGAAAAGTGTGTCAGTAATTCCCGCTTCAAATGAATGGGATATAGAAATAAACAATTCAGCTTTACATGGGTTTCAGTCATCTTAAAGTGTGAATTCCTATTTCAATGTCCTGATTTTATAAGATTCCGAGATGTCAACTTCGAAACGTCATAATTTTGATGGAGTATGCTAGTTTATCCTGAATTATATCACCTTGATTGAACAAAATGCTTGGTTGATAAATTGCACAATGGAAATTAAATTATGTTTCTGATTACTAAACTTTAAATATCATATCTAACAGTGACAAAGTTTAATTTGATTTGAATATACTGAGCGATCTTTACCACAATCTTTGAGACAAAGACAGGAGTTTGCTTATGCGTAATACATTTGTAAGTCATATATGGACGAAGGTTACATTTAGGCTTCAAATGAATGGAAAATATTGATGAGTGATCACGCATTATAAACCTCTTCACTCTGAGTTATTTGTGTGAAAAAGGTCATAGTTTTCCCTATCTTCCCATGTTTTTCTTGTGAATGCATTTGGTTTGTGAAAAAATAGAGAAATTAAAAATGTTAAACAGGGAAATGAAGTTAAATTCATAATTGAAAGATTTTGCATTATTACTTTTTTTCCCTTTTTTGTCCGGTGCCAGAGTTTCTCGTCTGTTGGAGGTGAAGGAGTATCTAAAGAATGTGCCGTGTGCCAAGATAGAACCCGCACCTCAGGGATCATTCAGACTCGACGACGGCGTGGTCAGGGAAATAGAACGAGAAATTGACATGGTAAGTTACTATGCCAAAGAGCCACTTAGAATAGTCAAATTTTAAAAGAGAATTTGAAAGATTGATTTACAGATTAAAACAGTGATCTGTTCAAACAAGCAGATTTTTTTTAACAAACTTATTACTTTCTGCTTTATGACAATTTTAACCTAGAAATTAAAAAAGAAAGATTTAAAAATGTATTGTATAATTTATGTTTTGGTTTTGTTGAATATGGTTGTATTTGATTTAGGCCAAAAATGGAAGAAAGAAAAGTGTGAAAATGCAAGTTCGTCCACATCTTTTATACAGGGTAAGTACCCATGAGGCGAATTTATTAATTTAAATTCTCTATTTTGAACCTGAATTCTGGTGTTTTATCCGATGTTTGCTATTTTTGGGGGACGGTTCTGTGGATGGATGACATTTTCCACATGAATAAACGTAGCAGTAATTCAAAAATAAATTATGAAAATTGGCTGAAAATATCGCATTAACTCGTGATGAATCATATGGAAAAACTACAATGTTGACAGATCTCTTACAGACAAATGTGAACTTTGTGCTTCTGGTTCTGAGTTTATACAGTTCCATGCATATTTTAAAGAAAGTTTGCTGACATTGATGAAATAATTAAATGTTCAAACATTTTTTCTCTCTTGAATATTGAATCACAAGCAATTGTTCTAGCAATTAAATCAGTATGGCCAACAGATCAAAAGAATACAATGCATGTATATGTTGTAACTTTGTTTTTGTTTAGCCTCTAGATGCCCAGGGCACGCTTGTCCCTGACCCATCCACCACAGTACAGCTGTATGATATCGTAGCCAATGTACGAGACAGCTACTCTGTACCTCTAGGTATGAGAGGTATCGTCATCGGCATCACTTCAGGTAAGTGGACAGTTTAAGATTTAGCCCTTATTCTGCTGATCACCACTATTGTCGTTTTTCATTTGTTTCATTGGTCGACCAAATCACTGGTATTTAGAATGAATTGTGTGTCTGAACATCAAGATTTGCAAATATTTGTGCTCAAATTAGTCAAATATTAGTAGTTTTCAGCCACTTAACGTTTGCCTGTTGCGGTAGCGAGACACAACTTCAAGTGGTTAAAAATTTAAATAAATTAACTTAGCAGGATAAGGGTTATGGTACAGTAGTTATTCGTTATAGCACGATTGGTGGGGTCCATTAATACGAATCGTGTTATAAGCCGATCGTGCTATGCAAAATGGCTTGATTTGAACTGGTAATAGGTGGATATGAAGGGAGAAACGCGGGATACGGTATTGCCTTACACGGGATACGATCATAGCAATCATAGCATTACGTTTTTTAGGGCCAGCTGGAAGAGTATCGGAGTTTAGAAGATATATTATTTATTATTTGTAAATAATAAAAATATGGATTGGTTGAATTTGTCTGATATAAACAGTAGAAGTTAAATTAGTTGAATCAGGGAATACGGAACTCACGACACCAGATTTAGGCTGTGTAAACGAGGCCGTGTCATATACAGTGTTTGATTACGTCATTAGTTTGAGGGTAGATGAGTGCTTGTCAAAAGTCTCGTGAAATACCACTCTCAACGTGAGATCATGCGAGACGGTCAGACCTGTCAATCATATTAACAGCTCTACCGGCCGCTGAGATGGGAGGGAGATGTTGACCAATGAGCGTTCAAGCACGCTTGTCAATAAGCCCTGTCGGTGAACTGATCGAGGGTGATCTGTGTCGGCATATTAATATATTTATGCAACACTATTAAATCTATTATGCTAAAATAATTTATAAATTATTTAACAAAATGACATGTTTATTATAATCGTGTAATAAAACATTATAACACGAAATGATAATGTTTTTAAATCGGAAAATAAAACATCGCAACACAAGCACGATATTCCAATACATGTTTCTAAATCGCTTAATAAAACATTATAACACGAACACGATGTCTTTGCAATTTTTTATATTGTGCAATAAAAAAACTAGGCTCCAACATGAATGTGATGTTTTTCCGAATCGTGTAATCATAGCAACGATGTTATTATTCATAGAATAACTACGAAGCCTGTAGGCTTGAAACGGTTGACACGCTCATTCTGCCACGGCTTTCATTTTACTATCGGCGCCGAGCATTGCATAACTGCCCGCCAATGGTCGATAAACGTTTAGGTCCTAGGAGATCGAGTTCATATTAAATTTATGTTTAGTTAAAATAATCAAGGAATTAAAAACACGCAGATAAATATAATTCAAGTCTTAACCAGCCTCAATGAAAGGGCTCTAATCATTGTGTCACCATGTAGTTTTAAATAGTGTATTACGCGTCAGGAAACATGATGTGCTCCACATTATTGTCGTGAACATAACACCTTGCCAATATAAACAAAAACGCTGCTTGACAGTTAAAGCGCTAACAGCCATACAATTGTGAGTTGTGAAGAAGGAGCAATCATCAAACGATCAACATGTCATCACCTCTGGCCATTGATCTATTTTATAACACAATTTAGAAAAAAACATGTTTGAATGTTAAACCTGCCGAATTAAGGTAATTTCATTAAATAATTAGATTACTAAGATAAAATCGTGCCCGTCGTATTCGTGTTATAATATTTTATAACACGATTTAAAAAAACATGTAAAAAACGATCAAAAAATATCTTATTGGTCCTATTACACAGACAGCGCACTCATGCTATAGCCTAATACTTTATTACATGATTAAAAAATACATTTAATAAAACACCACACTTGCGCTATGAATTCTTATTACCGGATTTTAAAAAGTTATAAAAACATTATTACTGGTGCTACAATATTTTATTACACGATTTAAACATGCATTAACTTTTTGGTGTAGTTGCATTTCTGAGACAAAACTGTGCACGTCATATTTGTTTCATATTATTCGATTACACGATTCGTGTTATAACAGTTAAACTTTATGATATTTATGTTGAATTCGTGCTCAGATACGGAATGAAATACTGTTGTTCTGAAAGGGTGCCGTCATGTACCTTACCACTGGCCGGCGACGTTGTCTGAGCGCCAAGCTTGAAGGATTGCCGCTATTTCACGATTAACATTAGCCGATCAGCGCTAGATTAACGTGTGAAGTTAGCTGAAAATGTCATGCTCAATCGGAGGCTGGAATATTTATAACACGATTTTTCTGGAAAAATGGCCAAAAAGATAGTGTAAAATTTTGGAATCCATGGTTTCATCGTGTTATATCCGATTCGTGTAGTAACGATTTGTGCTATAACGGGTAATTACTGTATTTAGGTTTCTATTATCTGAAAATTTGATTTATTATTATGGGATTCAAAAGAGTTTTTGAAAAGTTTTTGTTAAAGGGACAAATTATTATTATATCACAATGTATTTTGTTATATTTGAAAGGTTTTCTCGGCAGCGTTCATTTGACTTGTCCAATTTTATTTTTGTTATGTGATTCCTGTTCTCATCATAGTGTTTGTATTCATGTTTGTAGCTGAAAAAGAACAAGATATATTGTACGAGATTGTGTTTGAGGATGAGTTTTTGGGTGGCCTTACCATCAGGTGAGCAAACTAACATGAACAATAATACGCATTTAAATATTTGTACTCTGAACTATGTACACTCTGTACACTATTTTGATTTTCGGTTGCAGATATGATTTGTAACATCCAGGTATGCTGCAACGTTTGGTTATCAATTATTTTAGCCAGTATCAGAAACAGTGATATAACCCTTTCAAGCCTGAATTTACAATTGTCATCTTAATCCACTACAAGCCGCAAATTACTGTCACAATTCTCGACTTGTAGTGGATAGAGATGACTTAAAGTGGGTGAAAAAATATAGAAAATTGCCATGTATTAGTAAAACGGTTTCATGGGAATATCCCTCTAAAACCCCTTAGTTGTAGGGAAATTAAGTCTGTTTTCATGCATGTAAAATAATGCTTTGATGCAGGGGGTTAACCCTGACAGCGCAGGGACCGACTTTAGTCTTCAGATTCTGACGACTAAAGTCGATCCCCGCACTGTAAGAGTAAAAATATTTCTAATGGCAGTAGACCCATAACACAGGTATTCAAATGATGCGCAAAGAGCTGACTAAGACATTTATGATGATTTCGCATTGATTAAACGCTTGGGTCACCATGATTTTTATAATATTATTCAGTGTTGTAAAGGTTAAAAGATTGGTTGGTGAGAAGCAGCAGTAGGCCTTGGAAGACATACTGTACACTGCCCGCCATAGACACTGCTACTTCGCATGTTAAAATTTGCAGATGGGTGACGTCATATGTCCCCCACCCTCAATTTCAAGTATTGTAGTAAGCTTGTGATTGGCCAGCTGTCTTGCTAAAAGTACCCTGGTTGGCTGGCGAAAATATTATGGAGGGGAGGGGTGGGTGTAGACAGACACCCGTGGGGAGCCCAGCAAACATGAGGATTTGACCCAATGTTGTTTCAATATTGGTCCCCCCACCAACGGCCCTGGACCAATATTGAAACAACATTGGGTCAAGTCCTTGTGTTTCCTGAGAGAGCTGTCTGCATTTTGATACACGCGTGCCGTCTGTCTGATTGGAACAGGCTGCACAGTGCTCTGTGTAGGCCTACTGCGGCTTCTCACCGAATCAGACTGCCTACTTTATCTCCAATATATATGTATTAACAAAGTTACCAGCAACCAAACATATGGGAAAAAATATAATGACTTGAAAAGAAATGGTAATACCATACTACGTTTTATCTTGTCAAACAACAATTTTTTGGCTCACCAACTATAGTTTATTGTCTGGTGGTTAGCATCTCTCTTTACCAAATTGTTTTAACAATAAATATGTTTGATTTTGTTATTACCTCCTACTATGTACACAAAACTTCGAGGAGCACTATCAAAATTAGTGTTCTATATCATCCAAATTAAGGTGGGCACTATTTAGTCGCAGTTCCGAAAGATTATGACTAAATAGTGTCTAGTGTAATATAATAAAAAAACTACTCCTGGGAGACAATATCTAACTATTGACTGGTGGAATACAATAATAACTGGATTGAGGGATTTTGTTTAAATAGTTCCTTTTCTGACTGTTTCAGGTGCTCACCAAACAGAGCTTATCGTCTACCACTTCACGCCTTCATCAATATCTCGCATTCAGAAAGAAAATCACAGACAGTCAGTCCACACAAACCTACAGCAGTCGTCAAACCCCAGGTAAAAAAATCTCTTTCAGTTGCATAAACCGAGATGCCGACCCAATGTTGGTTAAATGTTTGGCCAGTGTCACAGACGATTAGCCAACATTAATCCGACATATCATCAGTGTCCGGTCTTTCTGGGCTACAGCAATCAGCAAACTATGTGACTGGTCAAGTCTCAGTCAGTTGATACAAACCTACAGGAAATGATCTTATATATTTAGATTATAATGTTGCTAGCGCAGTGTAGTTTAGGTTGCATTTTACATTTTTCCGTTACTGTTTTATTATAACCAAACACTAAACATTGAATAAATGTTGCTGTAATGTCGGACCGTGGACCAACATTACAGAAACATTCAGTCAATGTCTCGTGTTTGGCGGGTTTTATTATCTGGTGGTTACCAATTCTACTGGAGGATATTGTCAAATAATGATTAACCCTGAAAGTGATCAATATTTTTTTATATAAACCATGAAGACCAGAGGGTTTTATTCAATTTGAAATCTTCATAAATGTCCTAGTTAGCTCTTTCTGATTCATTTGAATACTTATGTCATGGGTCTACGATCATTATAAATAGTTTTACTCTTACAGTGCGGGGATTGCCTTTAGACGTCTAAAGCCGATCCCCTATTTTTTTACATACTACCATGACTTACAACATCAGGGGGGGGGGGGAATATAATTAAATATATCCGTACAATTCGCAGGGATGGCCCGAAGTATTTTTTCATGGTGGAAACCTGTCCAGTGAAATTTGAAAATATTGTAGACTAGACAAAATTTTGGCAGACGTAGTTTTCACTTATGCATCAAATGTGTCAATAATGAGTGATGATATGAGATTCAGGAAGTTATACCCTTAGAAATTGGCTTAAGTTGAAAAATTCAAGTACCGGACATTCGGTCCACAGAGGAGATATGATACACCGACCGGTCCACTTTTTACCAGGAATCGGTGTCCGGCAACATTTCGTTATGCTTGAATTTTATTTCAAAATTTTCAAAGAAAAATACAAAAGCTAGTAACTGCTGTATATGGGATATCACATTGAGGAGTTATGATTAATTTAGAAATGGGGTCAATATACATTAACTTTTACAGCGCAGTGATCAACTTTAAGTCGTCAGAATCTGACATCTGTAGACGCCAGATTCTGACGACTAAAGTCGTTCCCCTCACTGTAAAAGTAAAAATAATTTTAATGGTCATAGACCCATAACAAATGTATTCAAACAAATCAGAAAGAGCTGAGTGAGACATTTATGATGATTTCGAATTGAATTAAACCTTTTGTCTCCATGGTTCATATAAAAAATATTCAGCAATTAAAGGGTTAACCCTTATCCTGTTGATCAAGACTATTGTCGTTTGCTATCTATTTTAATGATCTAACAAATCACTGGTATTTGGAATGAAATTTGTGTTTAGACATCAGTATTGGCAAATGTTTGGTCTCAAATTAAACAAATATGAGTAATTTTCAACCACTTGAGGTTGTGGATCGCGGTAGCAAGACACAACCTTAAGTGGTTGAAAATTCAAATAAATTATTACAACGCTGAAACATTTTTGTATAAACCAAAGAGATCAAAGTTGTTTTTTATCTTAAATGTTTTAGTTATCCACTTCATTTGAATACTAATGTTACGGGCCTTTGGCCATTATAAATTTTTAATTCTTAAATCGCGGGGATCGATTTTAAACGGAGTTTCAGTTATGTTGTGCTAGAAATTGTATGAAGGCTGTGATTTTTTTATTCAGACGTCCCAACACATGGATTACAGCCGTGCTGCGAGACATCAAGATGGCAATCAGCATTACAGTCAGGACGGCCAGAGTGAATACGACAATCTGAGACATCAAAACGGCCGCCGCAGGCAGGCACAACAGGTACCTCATAGCAAAAATGATACGATGATCAGATGATAGCTTAACTCTTACAACGATGAATTATTTTTTTTTAAGCCATGGAAACCAAAAGGTTTTTTTATTTTAAAATCATCATAAATGTCTTCATTAGCTCTTTCCGCTTCATTTGAATTCCTGTGTCATGGGTCTATGACCATTATAAATATTTTAATTCTTTCAGTGCCGGGATCATTTTTATACGTCAGAATCTTTCTTCTGACATCAGATTCTGACTTATAAAGACGTTCCCCGCACTGAAACTCAAAGGGTTAAAAAGAAAATATCATTGACATTGGTCAAGTAGTTAGTGTTAGTTAATAGTTTGTAAGATGTCTATTTTACATAAATGAATACTGTAGATCTGGTAATATGCGCGAGGTTTTAATGTTTGCGAGGAGAACAAATTTCCCGAATTAAGAATCTCGATAAAATGATTATTATAAGCGCTAAGTGTCATCGAAATTGGTAATCGAAACACGCTAAAATTCCCAGATCTACAGTATATTTTTTATCATTTGTAGATGAAAATTGCGTTACCTGATATTGTATCATCCACAAAACTATCCAATTTAAATTTTCACCCACTTGAAGTTGTGTCTCACTTCCATGACCCACAACTTCAAGTGGGTGAAAATGGCTGTCATTTGTTTAATTTGAGAACTCACGGTTATTTACCCAACAAGCATGGAACATTTCTCATTGAATGTTGGGCTAAGTAAACAGCATTTTCAGATAGCAACGTTGTTTGCAAGCAATTCTTTCAGCCAGGGATCTGCCGATCAATTGCTGAGTACTGATCCGATGTTGAGTCAGCATCTTGCTATTTGCAACATTTATGTGCGCCTTATTTTCAAGTGATTTATATTTATTCCTTTGCTGCTACAGATTAATTACAGTTTATGATGTAAATTATAATATAAGGGACTATGTCCTCTATTTTAACTCTTTTGCTGCTGAATTGTTTGCTTCTATGTTTCGTCATTTGAAGCTGGACGTTACTGACGCAATGTCCAGCTTCAAATGACGAAACATAACCATATTTATGTAAAAATAGACATATCCAATATTGAATTATTTGATAACTTAGCTTCTACCAAAATTTTTTCATCAAAATTAGTGTTCTTTCTATTGAAACCGTATATATACGGTTTCATAAGCACAAACAGGGTTCCCCACAGTGCCGGAAATGCCGGCATACCGACCGGATGAATTTTATGCCGACCAGCATGTAATAGGTCACATCCGGCTGTTATCCAGCTGGTAGATTAGCTAATATTCCTGGCACCAGTGTCATACCTCTGGTGTCATACTGTGTTGGTTTAGCGATCAGCGAGTACGTGAAAGACTGGTGTGCGCGTATATAGGCCTATTGCCGATGTACAGTGAACACAAAAATGTACACACAAGATACGTGTAACCACCCCCCCCATAATCCCCCCTCCTCTGGGCCACCCGTCATGAATGTGCTGTATGTTACATAACATAGATGTAGGCCTACACCTGGCAGAAGCAGCGCTGACAGCAAGTGTAGAAAGTGCTTTCACAGTGTGGCCACCGCTGTGCCAACGTCGGTCCAGTGCTAACAGCGCTGAACCGGCATTGGCGCGACGCTGGCGGAGCTGGCAGAACTCGAGAATGTGATAACAGCGTTGACGGGCCAACACTTCTAGCGTTACCAGTCACCACGACACGTTCGTTGTCACTCACCAAAGTGTCACACCGTTGGTGAGTGAGTGATATTAACTCACAAACATTGTCACGCATAGACACAACAACACTTATAAATTAGAGAATAATAACTCTCACCAACAAACAAAAACGCATAAAACACCAAGAAAACATGCATAGGCCTACACTCAAATACATATCTCACAAACCATCAAATCAACAAAACAAAATAACAGACAGACAATTCAGAACTTTGTAAGCGAACTTTCTTAATTTCACAAATTAGGATGAGACGCTTCTAGGAACTTTCTATTTTCCAAATTATCAACTTCAGACACTTTTAGACCATTCCACTCAAATTCAATCAAAATTACATAACTCTGACGTATGCTGGGTATGCTGGAGTATGGTGACGGCACACAGACAGTCAGGCAAACAACACAAATAAAAAAAAGCTTCGATATTTTTTATTGCGCGCGCGCATGCAACAGTAAATATTTTATTATGCTGCTCGCACGCACTAAGTTAAGATTTTTAAGATAACGACCAGATGATTTTTTTTTCTGTGGGGAACCCTGAGCACAAGGGTTAATTCTGATGTTATTTATCAGACATACACAGCACCCCAGGCAGCGTGGAGACAAGCTCAACAGATGTCTTTTTCTGACAATCGTCAAAGGCAGTCTGAGACACAGCAGAAACAACAACCTTCGCAACAGCAGACGTGGCAACAACGAGAGACAGAGCAACAGCATGAACAGCAAACATGGCAGCAACAACCACATCAACCTCAACAACAGACTTGGCAGCAGCAGCAACATCTAGACCAGCATCAGCAGCCATCACATCACGCTGACTCCACCTCGAGCAGCCATCCTCCTGCTGGTCTAAACACCCCAGCACAACAGGTAAAAAAATGATCGAGCTCCCTTTGAACCCTTGTCCTGCTCTTGTATTTGGGTTTCAAATAAAATAAAATGCTAGTAAAAATATTTGTAAAAAGCCGTAGATTTTCAGTTGATCATATTATTCAATTTTCAACAATTTAAATATTTGTCAACATGTGAAGCTGGAAATTGTGTTTAAATTCCAATGGAAGAGAAACAGTAACATTACAAGGGTTTTCCTGTTAACACAACTAAACAAATCAAAACACAGACCTTTTTTAGAATTTACTCGAAATTATGGGACAGGTTCCAATAAGATTTATTGCCAATTAATATTTATCAAATGACGTTTTGTGAATAAAATAAAAAAATAAATGTTTTTATTCATGTATTTCTACTTTTAAGAATACATTCTGACAGCATGGCGGTGTTCTACGTGTTATGTTTAAAATGAGTAATGTGTTAACCCTTATTCTGCTATCATTTTAATTAAATTCACAACCACTGGAAGTAGTGTCTCGCTACTGCGCCCCACAACTTCTAGTTGATCAAAATTACTCGTATTTGTTTATTTTGAGACCAAACATTTGCAAATGTTCATTGTTGGTATTTAACCCTGTGAGCTCTCACGATGCATTAAAGCATCATTTTACATCCCTGAAAACAAACTTAATTTGTCTACAACCAAGGGTTTGGAATGAAAATTCCCATGAAACTGGTTTACCAATACATGAGTATATTTTCTTTAATTTTTAAACCACATCAAGTCATCTTCATCCACTACAAGTCGAGAATTGCTACAGCAATTCGCGGCTTGTAGTGGATGAAGATGACAATAGTAAATTCAGGCTTGAAAGGGTTAAGTGCTAATATCATTCCCAATATGGATGCTTTAATCTGGTAATAAAACAGTTTACAGCTGACTATTGTCGTGATCAGCACGCAAAGGGTTAATGTAAATAATTTGACAGAAATAAAATGATCTGATCTAAAGTCAATCGTTTCATAATTCTGAAAGGCTCTGTATATTTGTTTCAGAATGTGGCAGAATTTGCTGATATTTGGAGTCAGCTGCAGGCTGCAGTGCCACCTGGTGGTACTGATACAGGACCCTCTCTGAACCAGGCAGCTCAGGTTTGTAAAATTTAGGTTTTAATGTTAAAGGTTTTATTGACCTTTTAAATGTCAGCTTTGACTGAGGTCTTTTTTTAAATAGATTTTGTAATGTGATGTTGATTTTTTTGTCTGTTTGTTATTATCCCCTGTTTTTCAACAGTAAGTTAATGAAAATATCATACAATAATCAATTAAAACGAATAATCAAGAATTTATTAGACTTAATCAATAGATTGAAATATATTTTCATTAGCATAGTGAGTTAATTAACTCAGGACACCGCTGATAAGGTGCAATGTTCTCACCTCTATTACAGGGGGCCAACTAATTATATATATATATATAGTCATACAGACAGATACATTTTAGATATTTCAGAAATGGATATCTTAACTTCTTCTAATTTATGTATGTATTGAAAAAAAAAATCCACAGTAGACCAACACGATATTAATTTTGTAAGCTAGTTCTGATAATTAATTTTAGAGTTGTTTTCAATCTGATACTTATTGATTTTACCTTAATAACTTGCGAGGCTTGTTAGCTGTTAATCTTGCGATCCTAGCCATTGGAAATTTAACAGGTCTCAAGTGTATTTAAGAAGAGAAAAACCCCAAAGACAGTGAATTTTTATTTTGTCAACGACTAGCTGGGTGGGGCTTTTATTAAATAATTGTGGTACATCATAACAAATCCTTTTTCAGTAGAGCGAAGCTCTACTGTTCCAGTTGTCTGGGCTTAATGTATTTTAGTGTCGATTTATTCCACGACAATGAAGTTGAATTCGTTGAGCTGAGAACATATCTAACGTCATGTGTCTGTTAAAAAGAACTTTCTTCATTGCACAACGAGGTCCAATTTTGAGATTTCTATTTAGATGCTCAGATAAACACAGTTAAATATCTGTATTTCTGTGATACCATGTCAGCCTTTAGAGATGACGCATGGCCCAGTAAACAGCGTACAGGTCAACCCAGTGAACTATATGTACAGTTCACTGGGTCAACAAATCCTCCGTACAGTTGATTAATTAGGTCAGTTCGGTGACGTGACCCGGCTTGTATGCACGGCACGTGCATTAGGCCTCAACGCAGTGACACCGCCCAGCAAACACAAGGCATTCAACCAATGCTGCTTCAATGTTGGCCTCGTGTTTGCTGGGAGGACGGCATCATATCTCTACAGATCTGTAGAAATACGATGCAGTCTGCCCAGAAAACACAAGGTAGTACATCATCATGTAATTGTATGCCGGGATCTGTAGGCCTATCTATGCAGATACAGTCATGTTATTATGTCTTTATAATATTCTGCCTCCATTCTCTGTCTACGTGAAAAGCGCGACAAGCAGTTTATGGGGGATATCCTTTTTTTGCTAAGGCCAAGCAAACACTTACACGAAACATTCAACCAATGCTGTTTCAATGTTAGGCCAGTGTCGCAGTTGTTGGCCCATCATTGAGAAACTAACAGCTCCAACAATTTACATTGTGTTTGTTGGGTACATAGCCAGCGGCTCCGGTTATCCTGGAGGTGTCGGTGACGAAATTTTTTTGCATTAGGGGAGGGGCTGTCCAATTAAATTCTGATCAATATAATTATAAATGGTATAAATTGTATTAGAGGTCAGACTTCGGATTGTGGACTTAGGACATACTTCAGACGTCGGATTGTAGCCTTCATTGTCAGACATCGTACAGATGTCAAACTTCGGACTCAAAGACTCGGACAATTTATTTGTCACACGACAAAAACAAACATACATATGTAACCAAATAAGCTCAAGAAATACATTATAATATATGTTATGAGGATCAGGAGAACTGCTGATCAATCGTGATCGCTATCATGCAGACCACTTTAGACAGACATCGGACAGTTTTCAGACTTCAGACAGACTTCAGACAAACTTCGGACAGACTTCAGACATCAGACTCCTACTTCAGACTTTGGACCTCGGCCACACTTCGAACATCAAACTTCGGATTTTGGACTTTTGACTTTGAATTTCACACTTCAGATTTAAGACTATGGACAGACTTCGAACTTCAGACATCAGAATTCGAGCTTCAAACTTTGAACTTTAGACTTAGAGCTCGGATTTTGGACTTTGGATAAACTTCGGACAGACCTCGTCCTTTGGATTTTGAACTTCGGTCTTTGAATTTCAGATTTTGGATAATATAGGCTACTTCAGATTTCTTCGGACCTTAAGAGTTCAGACTTTGGACTTCAGACTTTAAAGTTCAGAGTTCAGAAACCCTGCTGGGTTTTAATACTTTAAACAGTTAAATAATAAATTAAACACCATTTTCTATGACTTGGTCTATTGAATAAAATAAGCAAAACAGTTAAGCAGCTTTAATAATTATTCTGAGACAGCTCCATTTTAGCTGTCCGTAGAACAATAACCCTCTACTTCAGTGCCGTCAGGCTCTAGTTAAACTTCTTCAAATCATCTTTATCCACTACAAGTCGAGAATTGCGACAGCAATTCGCGGCTTGTAGTGGATGAAGATGACAATGCTAAATTCAGGCTTGAAAGGGTTAATATTTGATGTTGTTGTAGGCTTTGTCTTTATCTAAGTTAGAGATGAACTTGACCGGCAAAACAGCGACCAACATCAACAGAGCTAAATCAGAAGACCTCACTCCGGCAGCAGCACAGAAAGTGGACATGGGGGTAAAAAAATAAAGAGAATATTGTACAAAATACACAAGTCAAACAAAAGTTCAAAATATTTTTTATTCACGTTCTTTTAATTTATTTTAGTGCTTAAATGTTACATGAGAGTGCTGACATTTATTTAGTGCATTTCCTGTTGTATTAACCCTTTAGCCGCTAAATTATCTTATTTATCACGATGCATTAAAGCATCATTTTACATCCCTGAAAACAGACTTAATTTTCCTACAACTAAAGGTTTTAGAATAAAAATTTCCATTAAACTGTTTTACCAATACATGGTAATTTTGTTAATTTTTCACCCACTTCAAATCATCTTGATCTATTACAAGTCGAGAATTGCGACAGTGCTTCGCGGCTTGTATTGGATGAAAATGACATGGTATATTCAGGCTTGAAAGGGTTAACCCTTACAACGCTGAAATGTTTTTATATAAACCATGGAGATCAATGGGTTTTTTTTTTTTAATTTGAAATCTTCATATATGTCTTAGTCAGTTCTTTTCAATTAATTTAAATACCTATGTTAAGGGTCTACCGCATGGAGATAGTAGAGGAGGAGTTGCAGCTTGCCCAAAATGCGCGTCTGTGCCTGGGTCATAAACATATCGCATTACAATGAGAGAGAGGACGCTATGATCCAGAATTTGTCATGGTTGTAGTGAGATCGCGCAAAACTCACCAATGTGGTCTAGCATTAAACCAGCATTGGGTAGTATATATTGTGCTGTCTGGGATTGTCAATGTATTATTCCTCACAAATTCTGACGATTTTGAACCTTCACTGTCTCAAGGGTCAAACATGATATATTGAGCCAACATTGAAATATAGAGGTATAAAGATCGCGGGATGTGCATATGCTCGGGATTATTTCAAACTTTATTTTAATTAGTTATGATGTATATTTTAAATATCCTGTGCAGTTTAAGTATACAATTGCAAGTTTTTATGTGAAATTATTATTATTATACCAGCAATAATCTAATTATAATAAATATTAAATACCAACTGGCGCTAACAGTTATATCATGTTGCCAGCATTAATACACCAACGCCAGACGTGATTCGGGCACGGAGGGCTTGACCAAGGGGGTGGGTATAAACATATGCTCAGGGTAAAAAGAGAGCTCATGGTTGAGCTTAGCTGTCAACATCATCGGCAAGTCTAAATGTTAATCTATCTTACTATAATTACAGCTATGCTCAACCATTGTCTCGCTATAAGTTATAATCGTATGTAATGGATGAATATAAAACAAAATGTATCAGAATAGCGAAAAATCTACCGGTTTCATTACTTCAAAAACTGAGATGACGCTGCGGCCATTTTCTCTCACGTGGTGTCGATTAGTCATGTCAACAGCTATGCTTTGTATGTCTAAATCACGTGAGACATATGTCAGGTCAAATACGTAGGTCAGGCTAGTCACATCAGAATTTGGATTCAGCACAGACTTGCTTGGCGAAAGCATCTCCCCACCCCTATTATCATTAAGACCGCGATCATAAACCTCCCACCACTAAGACAAAGAAAACCACTGTGCATATGAGGGAGGGGAATTGGCGGTATAGGCAACGCATCCTTTGGATTTTGAAGCTGCAACTCCTACTCTACTAACTCCATGGTCTACGGCTATTAGAAATGTTGGGGACCGTCTTTATACTTCAGAATCTGACATCTACAGATGTCAGATTCTGAAGTGTAAAGATGTTCCCCACACTGATAGGGTTAATTTTACACCCACTTGAAATTGTGAATCTTCAATGGTGTGAAAATTACTTGTATTTGTTTAATTTGAGACCACACATTTTGCAAGTCTTGATGTTTAGACATTCATTACATTCCCACACAATCAGATTAACCCTTGTCCTGCTGAATTGCTTCAATTGTATTTTTCGTCATTTGAAGCTGGAATTGCTAACGCAATTTCCAGCCTCAAATGACGAAAAATATTACTATTTATGAAAAATAGACATGTCTAAAATTAAATTATTGGACCAACTAAGCATCTACTAAAAACTATTTTATCAAAATTAAGTGATATTTTCATTGATCTAAAACATCTTTAACTCCGTATATATCCGGGCATAGCAGGACAAGGGTTAAGATATATTAAACAGGATTTAAAACTAATGTAGTCATGATTAGTGATTAGGTTAATTTTATTCAATAATTTACATCACTACATAGCAGGCAACGGGTTAATAGTGATAACATTTTATGGTGGTAACATTTTATATCAAGCAATCAATCAATCAAATAAAACTTCTATAGCGCCTATCTCCTCATATATCGCCTATATCCTTATTGCCTATAGCCTATATCCTTATATTCACTCATTTATATTTTTTTTAGTACATAAATGTGACATGAAAACTCCCAGGGTCGATTGTGTTACAGGTTGATATACAGAGCCTACTGGTGGCTGGAGCCGTCGACGCTCAGACGCTGGAAGCTCAGAACAAACAATCAAACGACGAATTCTCCAAACTTTTCACCTCACTTCAGATCACAGCTTCTCAGAAGCACGGTGGGAAAAGTGAAGCAGCACCCACCACAGCCACGTCAGAGGTAAACCGGAGCAGTTCAGCCCTTTCAATGCTGAATAGTTTTTATATAACGTTTTTATATATTGTTTTGTTTTCAATTTGAAATCATCAGAAATGTCTTAACCCTTAGAGCACTGATGTCGGCTGCAGTAGACATTCTGTGTTTCAACCCTTAGAGCGCTGATGTCGACTGCAGAAGACATTCTGGATTTTTATTAGCACCTGTATAACCCCTGATAATGAACTGTTCAAATTAAAATATGCCTTCAATCTTGAAACACTGATATATATTGGGACTTAAATTTTTGACAAGTAACAAATTTTCAGTTACTAGAAGTTGTGTATCGCGGTAGCGAGACACAACTTCAAGTGACTGAAAATTTAAATTGAATAGATCAGTGTTCAGAGGGTTAATATGCTC
Source organism: Flabesymbios commensalis (assembly GCA_964017125.1). Classification (NCBI taxonomy): domain Eukaryota; kingdom Metazoa; phylum Annelida; class Polychaeta; order Terebellida; family Flabelligeridae; genus Flabesymbios; species Flabesymbios commensalis. The sequence continues at coordinate 68,946,008 of OZ024917.1, forward strand.
TTTCCACGTCATGCGTCCTGAGACCATTATGAACTTTTGGTTCTTTCAGTGCGGGGATTGACTTTAGATGGCAGAATCTGACATGTAAAGGAAGTCCCCGCCCTAAATTAGTTAACTACACAAAAATTTCTATGAAATTTCATTAACATTTTATTTAAGTTTTAAATAATTATATTCTCTAGTTTGTTGTATGTTTGGTTTTTATTTACAGACTTTCCTTACGGTACGGGTAACAATAACTTTGTCTTTATGTGTTGTTTGCTGGCCTGTAATGTTATGTAGTGAACGCTTGTAGAAGTCTAGGTCTGGTCCACGTTTCAGTATTATATTCAGTAGGCCTATTTTACGCTGAAGAAGTGAAAGTAGTGTTCCTTATGCAGGCTATGATCTACGATAGATTCAAGATGCTTTCTGCGAGTGTAAATTTTAGTGTTAGTATTTATACAGCTTGAAATTATAGATTTTTATCCGCACTGCTATTATTTTCATCCTATTTAACTAATATATCTATAAACAGTCATACTAAACATTCCCTATCTATTTTCTTCTTAGAGTAGCTTGATCATTTATGAGACTTTTACACTTTTAGCAATTTAGGTTCCTGTGTCGCTTACAGTATATATGGTAATTAGTTAAATATTGTTAGGTTTTGTCGAGTCACAAATATTAATTTATATTGGATTAGATTGCACTGATTTGAATCTGCCATATGTTATGCCACCTAATCATCATGCCATGATGAGGCAAGCACAAGGTTTTTATGCTAGATCCAGAGTGGAATCAATGGACATTTGAATACATGTACAGTAGAACCTGCTATGAGCAGCCACTCTTATGAGCAGCCAACCTCCTATGGGAGGCCACTTGGTCATTCCCCAAAATGACATTTTGTATACAAATGAACCTCCTATGGGCAGCCACCTGTGATAAAAGGCCACTTTTCCTGTGTCTCAACCTTGGGTGGCTGCTCATAGCTGGTTCCACTGTAATAGCAATACAAATATTTTGTTTTATTTATTCTGTGGTTTTAGATAGTTGTTTTAGCTATGTTATTGAGTATGTCTTGAAATCTTAACATGTTTGTGACTTTGCTGTGACTTATTTACTTATGCTCAATGTCATCTCTCAGTCTTCTCTGTCACTACTCTTGACCCTTGAACAGAGCTCCAGATAATTTTTTGGTTTGAGGAGTATTTCACTCATTGAAATGGGTGATGAGGAGTGAAATATGATAAAAAAATAAACAAGCAGTATTTTTCATACAACAACATGAAAGCTTTATTTACATCATTTTTTTCTTACAGTCACATAGTTTTCTTCACGTGAAAAATACAACAATCATTTCATTTTTCTGGGGTTTTTTTTTACTTTGATGGGTATTTTAATAGTTTTTATGAGTAATATTACTCCTCAGATTTTCTATCAATGAGTATTTGCTGTTTTTACATGCGTATTTTACTCATATACGCATGTTATCTGGAGCCCTGCCCTTGAAGCGCCAAATTAAATAATTTAAATTTTCATCCACTTGAAGTTGTGTCTTGCTGCTGTGACTCACATGTTCAAGTCGGTGAAAATTACTCACATTTGTTTAATTTTGAGACCAATCTTTAAACACACATTTTATTCTCCGCGTGCGATAAGACATTTTCAATTTTGAAAATTTAATTTATATGAAGCTATATAGCCTACTGATCTTAACTAAAAATACAAAAAAGTCCAAAAACAATTTTAAATCACAAAAAAAGAGTGAAATAGTTATATTTCCAGGTTGTATATTGCCATGTAAACAAAACATGTCAGCAATATACAGCACTTTACACCACATATTCCCACGTCTTGGACAGTGAGATCAAAGCAATTGCCGTTAATTGGTGTCTTACAGTCCGGACATGGGGGGATACATCTGCAACACTGATTGTCTGCCCAGCGTTGGGCCGACGGCATCAACATGTGGCCCAATGCTGTAGGAACATTCAACCGTCTCTAGCAAGTTTGTTTAGGTTTTAAGCGGATTCATAGAAATGTTGATAAAAAATAGTTTTTTAAATCTAAAAACTCATTACAAAACTAAAAACGTAAATTGATGTTATCCCCAGGAGCTTAAAAGGACTATACATCCCCCTTGCTAAATTCCGATGGGGGGGAGGGGTTTAAAAAAATGACTATTTTTCACTTAAACTTGACTTTTTGAGCTCTGTCGTCATATTTATATCCACCTGGTGAATTTTTATAAAGATGCCCTAGCCTTGGGCCTGTCGCCGTGAAAGGCTTAAGGGTTAAACTTGACCCTTTGACCTCTGTCGTCATATTTATATCCACCTGGCATATTTAAAAAAAATAGGGATTAAAAATTGTATAATCCATTAAAATGATGCAGTTCTGAACATCCATTTGAGATACATAGGCATTTAATAAAATTAAGACATCACATGTTGCAAGTAAAAAATGATTAAATAAACATTTATTTAATCAACTAGTGGTTTAAATGTGTTCTTGTTTCATTCAAAGAAACATACTTTTCTTTTTATATGTCGCTTCATTCTATGGTATCAGTGATTAATTAGGTTTGTCCTAACCTGTCCATGTTATTTTTTTTGTAGGATGGTACAGCCGCCCTCTGTCAGATGCTGAACATTGAAGCAGCTAAAGATGGTGAGCCCACAACGATTGCCGAAAAAGATCCGACACCTGGCTACGTCAAACAACTGTCTGTCAAAGACCTCTTTGATGGTGATTACCGCAGCAAACAACTAACATCAGGCGCTGACACAATCAGCAAACAACTAACATCAGGCGCTGACACAATCAGCAAACAACTAACATCAGGCGCTGACACAATCAGCAAACAACTAACATCAGGCGCTGACACAATCAGCAAACAACTAACATCAGGCGCTGACACAATCAGCAAACAACTAACATCAGGCGCTGACACAATCAGCAAACAACTAACATCAGGCGCTGACACAATGCTGGTTTAATGCCTCGTTTTTTTGTGATCAGTGATTCTTTCAATTATTCTAAAAAATTAATAAGTATCAGTGTATCTGATTGTCTTTAAATAACTGACTGTCGTTTTCGACCAATGAAATCCTTCTTAGCAATTGATAGAGCCTTTCTATTTTAACCCTTTATCGTCATACACCATTTTTTTAATTATAGTCATTTCATAGAAAATTGTAAAACTCATCGAATTGAGGAAATTGTGATTTTTTCATCTGAGATTACATTTAGATGTTTTTAGAGATGTAATTGTTACTCAGAGAGGGATATGTCCTAAAAAATGTCAACACGATCAAATTCAAAATTGCGGGCTTGCATCCATTATTGACTTTAATATGCATAATTTTGGTGAGAACTGTGCCAGGTAGCTAGACCGATACTATAAAACAAAATGTGTGATTTCAGAAAGGGATATCCCCCTGAAAAATGTGAAGTGATCAAATTCAAAATGGCATTCTCGCGACCATCATCGACTTGAATATGTGTAATTATATACATGGCAAACTGTGCTAGAGAGATGGTACACCATTACTGTTGAACAGAATGTGAGTGTTCAGGGAATGATGCACCCTGAACCTTTTAGGGCGGGGATTATGGTGGCCGGCTGGCCTCTTGTCTGTTTCTGGATTTTCCCTTGGAGGTATATGGGAAGGGAATGTATGTATGTTTATTTGGTGAACATCCTCTCAGATCTAAAAAAAATATATTACTGTTATTTTGGTGTATAACCCACTACTTTTTACTCCTTGGAATGCATGGTGCGGGCTATATAATGAATGTGGACATTATTGAAGTCCTTAATTGCAAAAGGACATTTTTTAATGTGGTTGAATTTCTAATGAGGTATCGTCTTGTGTGGAGTATGCTTATAGGCGTACAGTGATGACAGACATGCCTACATGCCCTGTAAATAACACGGTAACACATAGATCTTGATCAGTCATCATGGCTTACGATCGGTCGCTAATAGATCCCAAACATGTTTATAATAATGTATTATGCAATGTGGGCATAAGACAGATAATTATAGATAAGTGCGTTTTCAAACATATCAGCTTTTACTATATTATTATTAGGCCTAGGATGCAAAATGTTTGTCACAACTGTAATATTGTTGTGAGTTGACCCGATAGATCGGCGACATGAGTGGGACCCGTGCGGGGTATACAACAGTAGGGGTCATCTATGATCAAAGCAGCATTTGTTAATTTAACCTTCTGTAGGCTATACTCCGAGGCGTGCGATACCCCAGGAAAGACAGTAGTCACATTTGTTGGCTAATTTAACCTTCTGTGGGCTATACTCCGAGGCGTGCGATACCCCAGGAAAGACAGTAGTCACATTTGTTGGCTAATTTAACCTTCTGTGGGCTATACTCCGAGGCGTGCGATACCCCAGGAAAGACAGTAGTCACATTTGTTGGCTAATTTAACCTTCTGTGGGCTATACTCCGAGGCGTGCGTGCGATACCCCAGGAAAGACAGTAGTCACATTTGTTGGCTAATTTAACCTTCTGTGGGCTATACTCCGAGGCGTGCGTGCGATACCCCAGGAAAGACAGTAGTCACATTTGTTGGCTAATTTAACCTTCTGTGGGCTATACTCCGAGGCATGCGTGTGATACCCCAGGAAAGACAGTAGTCACATTTGTTGGCTAATTTAACCTTCTGTGGGCTATACTCCGAGGCATGCGTGTGATACCCCAGGAAAGACAGTAGTCACATTTGTTGGTTAATTTAACCTTCTGTGGGCTATACTCCGAGGCGTGCGATACCCCAGGAAAGACAGTAGTCACAATAAAGCACTTCCACTCCCCGGACTAGTTATTTTGCATTTTTTTCCAACAATAAAAAAAAGGTAATTCGCTGTGAGGTTGCAATTAGGATTCACTTCTCATAAAATTATGATAAAAACAGTAATGATATAAACAACTTGTAAATAAATCAGGCTACCCAAGAATATGTCATCACCACCAACTAATTTAATCTGCTAATCAATATGTCATGACTTTACCAATATTTGTCCACAACTCTTTTAGATTCTGTATATCGATGATTTGAAGTATAATGATTTATGTGCAGAAATAACATATACCACTTTGTTTACATGTCTGGAAACAATTATTTTTTAACTTTTTCTTATCGCAAGAGAAGCCTTCATTACATTTGTATTTGCTTCAATTGGTAATGAATTATGTTCACACTAAGAGCTAAGATGAGGATATGGTCAGTGAATGATTGGTATATTTCTAGGTGCCAAACAGCAGGAGACACCTAGTCAACAGGATCATACATCTAAGAATCCAACGCAGCCACCTCAACAGAAACCCAAGACAGAGCAGCCACCTGCACATCACCAACCTCGTCACACAGCACCTACAGCACCGCCACCGGGTCACGCAACACATACAGCACCGCCACCGGGTCTACCTGGGGTACAACACTCAGCAAAGAGGTACTTTATTATTATCTCTCCCCACCAGGCACCATGCAATACAGAAGTGATGTTGTTTTCATGTTGGCACATGGTGGCCCAACATTAAAACAACATCAATTCAATATCTTGTGTTAGCTTTGCACCCAGCAAAGTGATGGTGGGGGTTATGGTATGGTCTGTCTGTCCGTCCACATCTTCATTTCCAAAGCATATCTCCTAAACCCCTTGGAAGAGTTCTCTCATATTGCACACACACATTACTCATGGGGTGTAGATATGCTTTTGTGTTTGCCTTGATCTACTTTCAATCCATCCTTCACTTTGACCTAGTTAAATGTTTTTTACTTTTCCATTCTTTTCCAGGTCATACCTTTGGAAATACGTAATAGATTCTCACCTAATTTGCTGTAGATTATACTCAATGGATTATTGTACTTAGGTCTATTTTCATTACTGTGCTGTGACCCAGTGTATTGTTTTTAACTTGGTTAAAGTTACATTGGGCATTGGACAATTAGGCAGTTCTCAATGTATCTATGTATCCTTTTCAAATTTAATATGAATTTTGCTGACCATTGACCAGACTTTGGACAAAAAATACAACTAAAATTGTCCAGGTGATCATTAAGTAAATGTGAGAGCCATTTCTGATACATTCTCTTTTGTTTGTATAACAAAGGTCGCAAGAGCAAACATTTTGGTATTTGATAACAAATTGCTACAATAGTGATAAATACACAGTTAATCAGTTAGCTGGAAATTACAATTACTTCAAATGAATAATACATTTAAACAAACAATTCAGCAGCACAAGGGTTAAAGCCATGATGTTGATTATCCTATTCTCGAAACATTTTCAAGTCTGCAAAATTTTAAGTGGAATTCAAGGATGTTCAAGGTTTTTACTCCCCTGTTTCATCTTTTGATGTTGTTAGGAATGTTGTGGAGTTGAATTGTCTGTGTTCGGCGACTGGAATGCTACCTCCAAGATTTGACTTCCAAGGAGGACGAGACGGCAAAGTCAGAGCTCTCGTCGTTTTAGGAAATAACCAGGTGTTTCAAGGTTCATTTGCGAGAAACCGAGATCAGGCGATGGAGAGTGCGGCCGGTAATGCACTCGTTCACCTGGTAAGTCCAGCATAGGGCTTAACAATATTGGCGATGTATGTATGATTTTTCCTTTAATTTGATTGAAAAGTATTAAGTAGCTTGACTTATTGATCATAATTTGTAACATATTTATCATGTTATATGTCCATTTAACAAAGCATATTATTACATAATTTTAAAAATGACCAGTCAACTGTAATACCTGTATATCAGATGCAGATTCCAAGATATACATAATATGCTCTACTGAAATTGTATGTTTGCTATATTGGTGATGTTTTTTACTTTTTACTGTGCTTATCACCTTATTTATTTTGGGAAGACACTTTAACAACTAGGACCACCAGGAAGTGAATCACATAAAAATCACTATCCACACTCCTCTATTTTATGAAACAGCAAACGCCTTGTTATCCGTTCATGCTTTGTTGGGGGTTTTTTTCAGCGCGCAGCTAGTTTTCCCACTCCTCTTGTGAGTCGGCAGTCACCTTGCTATCTGTTCATACTTTTTTGTTTGTTCCAGCGCCCAGCCTTTATTCCTGCGCCTGGTATGAGGCAGCAGACTCCTCGCTATCCTTTCATGCTGTGTTTGTTTTTTTCAGCGCCCAGCTTTTATTCCAGCTCCTGGTATGAGGCAGCAGACACCTCATTATCCTTTCAGTTCTTCAGCAAACTCAGCTTTCACTCCTGTCAGACAACCAGGTCAGTCAGCTAATCTTCCTTACTCAGTTACATTAAATTAAAATACATCCGTTACATCCGCTAATTCATGATTTATTTTGTGTTTTAAAAAAGGTAAGCACTATCAGCATGCCTGAAATCTCGCCATAAGTATGAGATGTGACAGTGAGGAGTTCTCACTGTCACATTCCTACTGTATGACGGGTTTTTTAGGCATCGTCAATATGCAGAATGCTGATAGTGTTTACCATTATTCCTTAACAGATGAATTCAACTGTCACTCAAAAATTAATGGATCCTGTATTTTGTAGCTCGTAAATATATGATTTATGGATCTCACAAATTCTCCTCATATCTTTTTGGCATCAACTCATAAACTGAAAAAAATGTGTTTTCCAAGATCTCATCTGAATCTTGAAAAAATTCGATGCAGTGGCAGTTTTTCTGAAAATTATTTTACCTCAAATTTACTTGAAATTTTACTTAATATTATTGGAATAGTCACCGATGCATTATTTTTGGTGACATTTTTTGTGAGAGGTAATACGCAGTGGAAAGGCTGATTTCAAGATAGTTTTGATGTGTTTTGTGCTGAATATCATTGCATGTAGTTTAATATTACATTAGATAGATCAATGTTGTTTCTATTACTCATTTTATAAAAAAAAATGTATGTTTGTTCTTTTCTAACAGGGATGATGGGTGGATTCTCTGGACCTCCACCGGGCCACCCGCTTTACTCATGGTCACCTCAACGACCTAAAGCACAAGGAGGGTATCCACAGGTAAGCCATCTGACCTCCACCGGGACACCCGCTTTACTCAAGGTCGCCTCAACGACCTAAAGGTCAAGGAGGGTATCCACAGGTAAGCCATCTGACCTCCACCAGGTCACCCGCTTTACTCATGGTCACCTCAATGACCTAAAGGTCAAGGAGGGTATGCACAGGTAAGCCATCTGACCTCCAGCAGGACACGTGCTTTACTCATGGTCACCTCAATGACCTAAAGGTCAAGGAGGGTATCCACAGGTAAGCCATCTGACCTCCACCAGGTCACCCGCTTTACTCATGGTCACCTCAATGACCTAAAGCACAAGGAGGGTATCCACAGGTAAGCCATCTGACCTCCAGCAGGTCTCCCGCTTTACTCATGGTCGCCTCAATGACCTAAAGGTCAAGGAGGGTATCCACAGCAGGCCTTCAGATTTGAAAATTGGTGGCGAGTGAAAGAAAGCTCACCTCAAAGTGGTGAGGCGACTGTTCACTCACCATAGTTAAATGCAATGGCTAACTGGTTGATGAAAATTTAAAAAAAACCTATAAATTTGCAATTAAAAAAAATCTGACAACTTGACTGAGGTGAGCTGTATTTCAATCACCTGACTTTACATTTGCGTGAGTTATGGTGTGCGTGAGCAATCACTCACGCCAAATCTGAAGGCCTGCCACAGGTAAGCCTTCTGACTTCCACAAGGACACCCGCTTTACTCATGGTCGCCTCAACGACCTAAAGGTGAAGGAGGGTATCCACAGGTAAGCCATTTGACCTCCAGCAGGTCACCCGCTTTACTCAAGGTCGCCTCAATAACCTAAAGGTTAAGGAGGGTATCCACAGGTAAGCCATCTGACCTCCACCGGGCCACCCGCTTTACTCATGGTCGCCTCAATGACCTAAAGGTCAAGGAGGGTATCCATAGGTAAGCCATCTGACCTCCACCGGGCCACCCGCTTTACTCATGGTCGCCTCAACGCCCTAAAGTTCAAGGAGGGTATCCACACGTAAGCCATTTGACCTCCAGCAGGTCACCCGCTTTACTCAAGTTCGCCTAAAGGTGAAGGAGGGTATCAACAGGTAAGCCATTTGCAGTACTTATTTTATTGTTAGCCCAGCATCGCAGACAACCATATACCATTTGATCTTGTATTATATTTTATTAATTTGAGCTACATAAACAGGTACAATGACCAGGTGGTGAAATGTAAAGTTGGATATTACATGTTCAGACTTTATATCAGACTATAAACAAGGACCTTTGCATATTTTCTCATTAATATAATTTGTTTGGTCTTGAAAAAACAAGTTTTAAAATGTATGTTTGACTTGCAGCAAATGTCTGGTGGACAACAAAGAGCTCATCATCAAGCTACATCTGTAAAACCTTCACCACCTCAACACACACAGCACCAAGTCGTACCGGTCCCACAGCAGCCAGCCGTGACCGGCCCACAAACCCCACAGTCTGATACACAGAAAGCCACAGCCGACGCAGTGTCAAAAACGCCCTCCAAAGATAACCCATTTATACCTCTACAGGTTAGTAAAAATAGCTTCTCTAGTAGACCAAGATAATTTGTTAATTTCACAATGTTAATTTTAGGTGATGGCTTCCTTTGGAAGGATGGTTGCTAAAATGTCCTGGCGAGTTTGAAAATGGCACGAGTCATATTTAAAATGGCCAACACTCTGATATAAATAATTTTCCCTTGTTAGCACGATCTACTTTTATTCAAATGTTCTAAAAATTGTGTCAATAAAACATCTATCTATCTAAAAATTGATGCAAATTTAAAATGTCTGTGGCTCAGCCATTTTTGTTTTTCCTTGCAAATGCAATTGAGTCTGGCAAATTTGCAATAAATAGTTTTTTTATGCTGATGGCTATTCCCATCTGTGATTGCTTCTTTTTGATCTTTGTTCTGGGTGGACCTTTGCATCATGTTTTTTTCCATTTAATACCAAAACACTTTTTAGCTAATTTCTTTTTCAATTTTTTCTTTTTTAATTTTTTTTTTTGTCTACTAAATGAGTATGATTGTGGATCCTTTTTTTGGCATTGTTCCACTGTAGCTATTGTCAAAAATGTATTTACCTTGAACTCAAAGTAAATTTGGAAATTGTTTATTTTCCACATATGACCTATGTGCCTGGGGAAATCTTCCCGCGATCTAATTTTTATATGTTTTTACCACTTACAACGCCGAAATATTTTTGTGTAAACCATGGAGACCAAAGGGTTACTTTCAATTTGAAATCATCATAAATGTCTTAGTTATCACTTTCTGCTTTATTTGAATATCTATGTTAAGGGTCTATGACCATTATAAATATTTTAATTTTTAAAGTTTTTTTATCTTAATACGTCAGAATCTGGCATCTAAAGGTGGTCAGATTCTGACGTATAAAGACAGTTCACGCGCTGAAAAGGCCAATTAGACTGATACATAATGCCAGAGGGTTATTTAGGCATTATTTTATGATCGTTGATAAAAGAAACAAGCGGGTGGGGATGTTCTCGGATAAATTTTTTTCAAGTTAAATAGAAATGGAAACACTAATAAAATAGAAATGATTCAATGTAATACATACATTACAAAACAAAACATTTCTATATTAATTTATTAAGATAATTTATTCATTTTACAATGTGTACTTTAGGTGATGCGTCAACAAAAAACTCCACAGAGAGAAAAGAGATTATCACAGTCTGATGACGTCACTACTGCTGCTCCTACTGTCCAACCAAACACGGGAGCGACGAGTAAACAGCGAGAGTCTACACCGGGCCGAGAGGCCGCCACATCAAGCAGGGAATCTACACCAGGACGGAGCAGTCACAAACAAACCAAAACACCACAAAAATCAGAACAGAAAGAACAGAGCCGCAGACCAAAATCAAGGATTGCTGCAAAATTCCCAACTATGGACAAATCCTAAGGTCAATAATCTCTGCACTGTCTTTTAACAGCATACGGGTTGTTTATATTTGAAGCTGTGCTTTGTATAATAGATTAATGCCACAATGAAGTTGTCATTCAATCAAAATAATTAGGTTGAGAATATTTACATCTGTGAAAAAAACATATCATTGCCTGTAGCTGTGACTGGAGGGTTGATAAATTTCTATAAAATACAAATTCAATAGATGTCATTTTGACCTGCAATGTAGTGCGATATTTCTATCCACTTGATTAGCTTAAATTATTTAAAATCTTTATGATTTATTTACAAATTGCTGGTATTAGTTATGTATTATTTATCAAATGCACTTTAAAAATACAAATAAATGATTTTGATACATGTTGAATAACAGAACAAGTCCATATATTCCCATTAAAATGGGAATTGTGTCAGCAACAGAAGTAGTGAGCTTTGATATGCTAACAGGACATATTTCACTGTTCTCAGAACAATATAAATCTGCATTTGGACAATAAATAACTAATGAGCGGCATTTAAAATGCAATAATTTGTGTTTGATATTGAATATAAATCATGTTTTATTCTCCTGTCGTGAAGATTTGTTCGTAAGTTGTGTTGATGAAACTATTGGCGAAGGATTTGTTTCTTGTATAATTCTATATTTGATTAACGGAAATGTTACATATGTTTTACTTGTATTTGACATTATGCCATTTTAAATTGGAAGCGACAAACTAACGGGACTCTAATCCACTCTTCACTGTTTCTCGCAGTCAAGTAAACTGACAGTTTATGAAGTGGTATATATGTATATGTGCCATTTTTAAAGTGGTCTTTGTAAAATGACAGATATATATCACTTCCTGAATTTGCAGCTTTCTATGTGTGCCATTTTATAAAGTTATATAACAGTTATTATATAACGATAACTAGCAGATTCAAATTGCTCCCATATAGAGCAGTGCTCCAGATAATGTGTGTAATCGTGCATAAAACTTCCACAACATTTATCAAATGACATGACTTATGTTGATATTATACATTTTCTCAGCATTGATCAGTTTAATAGGTGAAATCCTCAGATATTACTCAATAAAACTAAAAACTTATCTGGAGTACTGTACATATATATATTTACACACATATAGGTGAGATATATATGCCTTATATGAGCGCAGATATACATACAATCCACCACGCCCCAACATGGATCACCGTGATAACGGGTTACGCAGTGATACCAACATCCTGAGTCCTACCTTTATAGCAGATCTAATGTATGACACAGCCTCTCCTGAAAAATCTGAACAACAGCTAATTGTTTTACAGGCAGGAGAGTTGTATTTTTGCGAATTTTATAAGCAGATAAGCAGGATGAAACATTAATTTCAATGTATTCTTTGAAATTTGCTGTTTATGGGAGCGATTTTTCGGATTGATAACTGTAACCCGGCTCACTGTAACCTACCTCAAATATTAAGGTATTAGCTGAATAATTGCTTAACCCTTTAAGCCCTCACGATGCATTAAAGCATCATTTCGCATCTCTGAAGAATGACTTAATTTCCTGAAACCCAGTGGTTTTAGAGCGAAAATTTTCATGGAACAGTTTTGAAAATAACAGTATATTTTTTCATTTATCACCCACTTCAAGTCATCTTCATCCACTACAAGTCGAGAATTGCGACAGCAATTCGCGGCTTGTAGTGGATGAAGATGACAATGGTAAATTCTGGCTTGAAAGGGTTATAAGTACCACTCTAAACCGGGTCAGGCATGATTGGTTTATATATCACTTTAGACCTCCAAAATTAAATGAGAGGTACAGAAAATTTGGTAAAAGTTTATCAGATTATTTCTCCGTTTCAATGCAGCTTTTTCTGATAGATAAATATATATATGTATATATATAAAAAATTATTTGGTAGTGTGTGCTATTAGTGTCTACATAATGTATTTTTTAAATATTGAATACTGCTTTCGTCTATTAAAATGTATATATAAACTGGCTGTGCGAGAAGTAAATGAGTTTGCATATAAAGTATGTGAATATAATTTATTAACAATTTGTTTTATCTTAAATTGTTCACATTAGTATTTTTATGTAAATGACATACGAATTATTACCTACAGCTGGTAAATGTCTGAACCATTAAATTATGTGTACTATGATATTCGTTTCTTTTATGTTTCTTATCTACCTAAGTGACTCACTCACCTATTTTAAACTCACACTTTAAACACACAAAATGTCCTGACAAAAAATATTTCCTTGTTCCACTACCCACCAACCTGCTGAAGAGGATGTTTTATGGCAGATGAACTGCCCCAGTGCCAAAAGTTTAAATGCAGAGAAATTCCACAGTCCTATGCTTAGTTATTAAACAAATAAGAAATTTACACAATATGGAAAAAATCACAATGGTATAATATTATATTGAGGGTTATGACTCTTCTCTTTCAAAATGTTATACGTCAGTATTCGTCAGACTCTTTCATTTAGGTTCCATCACTGAATAACCTCTGAATTTCTTCTGTGTGAAGACTTAATCCCAGTCTTTTACTTGCATCATCACCTGGCCATAATAGGAATCCAGTCTCACAGGCATGGACAGTGGTCTCAACTTACAAACAATTTCCTTCAAGAGCTCTATTACATATATTAATTTAGAAAAAAGTTTGTTTGACGACATAAAAAAATAGAGTTAGGTCCTGTCATTTTTCTGCTGCAGTCACACGAATGGCAGTCAGCTCATCCCCCATACCAACTCAACCCCAGTTCACGCACGACGTCAAATTCAGGCTTGACAGGGTTTAAAGAGTGAAATAGGTCACGTATTAAAGAATGGCATAAAGGTAATGAATAGTTTATATCCCAGAGATATATACTTTACAATATGCCTGATTGCTATACAATATGACACAATCATATCCGTATCCGTCCACAATCGGTATAATTATCAAGCAGCTGTCTTTTATCAGAAATTAGCCGCTCTTCATTCAGATGGACGGTTCTTGATTTTCAAAAGAACAATAACAATTAGAATGTCCTTAGAATACAATGATGCTGAACATTCCCTAGTACGAATTTGATGCATCCACATGGGTTAGCTTTAGACAGCATAGCAAATTATGTGTTTTTGTATGCTGGTAGCCACTGTACAAAATCAACAATTTCATAAAAAATGCGAAGGTAACCCTATTCAAATGATGAATTTACCTATAAAGGCTGGCGTTTAAAGCCCCACGTTCAGGCATTTTTGTAATGAAATGTTCACTTTAGGCCCCCAAGATGCATTAAAGCGTCATTTCACATCCCTGAAAACAGATTTAATATTCCTACAACTAAGGGTTTTAGAAAACAAATTTCCATGAAACTGAATAGCCAATACATGGCAATTTTCTATAATTTTTCACTCACTTCAAGTCATTTTTGTCCACTATAAGTCGAGAATTGCGACAGCAATTCGCTGCTTGTAGTGGATGAAGATGACAATGATAAATTCAGGCCTGAAAGGGTTAAAGAAAAAATAAAATCATTGATTGAACATAGACACCTCAACCCTTACAGTGCGGGGATCGATTTTAGTCATTAGAATCTGACGTCTATAGACGTGAGATTCTGACGTCTAAAGTCGATCCCCGCACTGTAAGAGTGAAAATATTTATAATAACCGTAGACCCATAACATAAGTATTCAAATTAACCAGAAAGAGCTAACTAAGACATTTATGATGATTTCAAATTGAATAAAATTATTTGGCCTCCAAGGTTTCCATGGTTTATTTGAAAAAAATCAGCGCTTTAAAGGGACATGCCCAGGCTGAAATCATCAAAAAATCGGTGATTTTATTTTGGCTTCTTAATATGACCATATCATGTAAACATGTTCATAGACTAGAACTTTTTTTAATTTTTCTGCTGCGCATTTACCAGTTAGACTAGATATAGAGACGAAATTCCTGATTTCTAATTATTGACAACCATGTCAAAAATTAGAAATACGGGAATTTCGTCTCTATATCTAGTCGAACTGGTGAATGCGCAGCAGAAAGATTTAAAAACTTTTGCAGTTCTAGTCTATGGACATGTTTACATCATATGGTCATATTAAGAAACTAAAATAAAATCACCGATTTTTTTTATGATTTAGGCCTGGGCATGTCCCTTTCAAGCCTGACTTTACATTGTCATCTTCATCCACTACAAGCCGAGAATTGCTGTCGCATGTAGTGGATGAGGATGACTTGGTGTGGTTTAGAAATTAAAGAAAATTACCATGTATTGGCAAACCAGTTTCATTGACATTTTCGTTCTAAAACCCTTGGTTGTAGGAAAATTAATTCTGTTTTCAGGGATGTAAAATGATGCTTTAATGCATCGTGAGGACTTAAAGGGTTAATTTCTTGTGCAAGCGATCGTCCAGGCACTTGATGTACCGACTAACCCTCCCTGTGTTCTCTCTGTTAGAATTTGGCCTGGCAGAAAAACACTTAATAAAATAAAAAAAATTGGTGATTTTGTTTTGGCTTATTAATACGACCATATGATTAAACATGTCCATAGACTAAAACTGCAAATCTTTTTGTGGCCCGCATTCACCAGTTAGGCTAGATACAGAGACGAAATTCCCGTATTTCTTATTTTTGACATGGTTGGCCAAAATATGAAATCAGGAATTTCGTCTCTATATCTAGCCTAACTGGCAAATGCGCAGCAAAAAATTTAAAAAAAACTTTTGCAGTTCTAGTCTATGAACATGTTTACATCATATGGTCATATTAAGAAGCCAAAATAAAATCACTAATATTTTTATGATTTTAGCCTGGCGTTGATAAAATGAGACAGACAGACAGACGAAACACATTTATTTGTGATCAATAAAATACACAACACAGAGCATTCAGTAATATGTACGGCTAAAATTATGTATTGGTCAAGGATCTATTTTCTGGCATTTACCGCTAATCACGCATCAATCACACATCGTGCATTGTTGGCCTACAACATTCGTATTTTAGGAAATATTTCTATAATTTTGAGATGCATTTCCACAAAATACGAAGGTTTCACAAAAACAATAATACAAGTGAGTTTCATTAAATTCAATGTATTTTAGAAAATATTTCATACAAAAAAATATATAAACTACTTCAAATTGCGGACATTCTTTCCTATAGTCGTTTATAGTCAGTTCATCGCAAATACTGGAGAGAAATTCCATAATTTATTCTGCGATAACTTAATAATATTAAATTGTAAACACAGTACTGATAATACCAATGCCACAAAATACATAGATATACATTTTTTCTAATAACGTGTATGATTTTATAAACTGAATATAACATGTTTTAATAACCAGGATCGTGATAAAAAGATGTGTAAAATAAACGTCGATTGTGATAAAATGGTAACACATAATAATTTTGGTGCTGAGGGCACACTAAGCCACATATACTAAAACATAGGCTTATTCCATAGGGAACATAGTGGTATGTAAATGCGGAATCAACACCATTTAACGTATCAAATGTTTACAACAAGATGCTGAAGCTAGTTATATGGACTTGATATTTTTGAACAACATGAATAAAATCATCATCATCATCATCATCATCATCATCATCATCATCATCATCATCATCATCATCATCATCATCATCATCATCATCATCATCATCATCGTCATCGTCATCGTCATCGTCATCATCATCATCATCGGTGAATATAAAAGTAGGTGGGCAGGTGGGTGCGTAAATGGGTGGGTGGGTGGGTGCGTGAATAGGTAGGTGGAAGGGTAGTTAGGTAGGTGGTTCCCAATGAGCTCCGTTTTTATAAACCGTGGTATCTGGTTTAAGTAGATGCTTCGGATACAGTCGTGAAAGATGAAAACAGTTGAATTGTTTTCCGTCTGAAAGTTTTTGAGCGAAGTATGTATATGAATGGGTTGCAGCAGCAGTTTGCGAACATAAGCAGTTCACAAACGGTGTACATTACGTCAGATCTAAATGTATTGGTCGTCACTAAAATGTAGTCAATTATCACGCCTGTCCAGCAAATTATGAAAAAAGCTGCGACAGTAATTAGCATTTTGATAGTATTGACTTTTGCCAAGTATGTCTTCTTTTCTGTAGAGACGTGGTAATTGCCATTGTTTGAATTCGCCTCAAGATTGGAAGCTAATTTTTTTACAATAAGTGCATACAATGTCACAAGCACTGCTATAGGGAGAACATAGTATGTCATTAGAACACCTGGTACCTCTATGTTTGCTATGAGTTTGGTAATTTTCCAAACGCAATGGCCATCTTCTAACCTAGTAGTAGCATGTGGTAAATACAAAGAAATGACTGGACCCAGCAAATACATGAAAACCAGTGAAGGCTTGACAATCTTATTCTTGCCCCACTTTAAGTGAGTAAACGGATGACAGATCCCTATATAGCGCTCAACAGCTATACAAATCATAGAGAGGGTAGAAGTATAGAAAAATGGACGGATAATATCATGATTTTGAAACCAGGCACACCACAAATGACTGAAGAAACTGGAGTCATTTAGCTGTACATTAATCAATCCATAGGCGTAAAGAACCTCTATGGTACTAGTGATACTTATTGAAATGGCGGCCATGAAATCAATGACTGACTGATTCAGAATTAATACATTTGTTGCTTGTTTTCTAAGAACAGAGTTTTTTATCATCACTATGACAACAAGTGCATTACCAACCAGACCAAGAACTGCAATCAGCGCTATCGTGATATATTCTGTCAATGTTCTTTGGGTCATGGGGAGCAATATCGTCAGTACGCCAGCGTAATCTGCGTAGTCTGTTGTCAGGGATTGACCTTCTGATGTCAGTGTCCTCCAAAGCTGTGTGTTATCTTCAGCTGTCAAGGTCGTATGGAGCCAGTTTTCTGTGCCATCAGAAGGGTCAAGGTCATCTGTGGATGTCAAGGTCGTCTGGTGCCAGTTTTCTGTACCGTGAGAGGGGTCAAGGTCATCTGTGGATGTCAAGTTATCGGATGACGTCCAGCTGGTCACTGTCATCATGGACGCCATTTTAGCGGAGTGTAGGCCTTTATGGGTGTATCTGTAATAAATGATCAACGTATTTTAGTCATAAGCAGTCTAAACAGGAAATACGAAACTCTAATATAATGCTAGTTTAACTCTTTAACGCTTTAACCCTTTCAAGCCTGAATTTACCATTGTCATCTTCATCCACTACAAGCCGCGAATTGCTGTCGCAATTCTCGACTTGTAGTGGATGAAGATGATTTGCTGTGATTTAAAAATTTTAGAAAATTACCACGTATTGGTAAACCAGTTTCGTGAAAATTTTCGTTCTCAAATCCTTTGTTGTACTAAAATTTAATCTGTTTTCAGGGATGTAAAATGATGCTTTAATGCATCGTGAGGCCTTAAAAATATTTTTTCATAAATGTCTTAGCGCATCGACTGGTCTTTGTATTAATTATTGCAGTGTGGGGAGCGTCTTTATACGTCAGAACATGACGTATACAGACTACAGACGTCAGATTCTGACGTATAAAGACGGTTCCCGCACTGAAAGGGTCAAACGTTAACCCTTTAAACTCTACCATAATCGTGTTTAAACGTTTTATTAGCAAGTTTAACCACGGGTGTTGGGACTGAAATAAACGTCTGAAAATCAAGATTTGCAAATAATAATAAATATTATACATCATATGATAATTGTATTGTAAATAATATTAAAACAATGCAATAAACGCGATTTGCTAAGAAACGGAAGTTGTTAGTCGCGCAAGCGAGACACAACAACTTCAAGTGACATTTTAAAAAGAGACAATTTGAATCAGATAACTTGGTGAGTTAATGGCTATAGTATGGCAGGAGGAAATGGTCCACGACCATATCGTCGCCTCGGAGCTAAATGATCCTATCTGACACTCGTCAGAGTGGCAGATAGGATCCTTTAGCTCCAAGGCAACGATAATTATGTGGATTAACTTTTGTAACCTATATTTTTAAAAACCTTATGGTGTCTGAAATCAGGGGATAGGGTTACGCAAACGTATGTCGTTGCTGTTCTAGTTTATAAATATACACATGCAGCATACAATATATAAGGTAATTAAATTTCCGTTTAAATGATGTATCGCATGGTGCAGAGGATTGCAGAGTCTACAGCTACGTTGAAACATTTTTCAAATACAAAATAATCAAAATTGACAACAAACAAGCTAGTCAACATGGCCAGTGGAAATGACTAATTAAAACATAATTATTGGCCATATCTGTATATTTGACCTATGTTTTCTAAACCCAGATATGTATAACTGAGTGGTATTTAGATTTGTAATGGGCATATATATTTTTAAATGAGAGATTATGGCAGTCTTTTTTGAAAATGTGTGTATTTAGCTTCGGCTGAAATATAAAACATTGCTTTTTTCCGCTTGTTTTTACATAATTTGGGGGGCTGAATTTGAATCTGTCAGATAACATTCTATATTTGGTGTCCTTCGCCTTCAAATAAGCAAAAACAAAAAAATGGCCACCAAAACCACATCTTTTCTATATTTTTATTGTAGGCCTAGATTAACGGTTTTAAATTGTCGATTTCTGCATGTTGTGGAGTTGATAAATTTATCTGTCATGTTTTTAGATAAAAAATAACCTTTATATGACTTTCAAGTTAAGAATGGTTACCGCCAACGCACAAATAAGAGCGTTTTTTATGCATCTGAACTATATTATTAAATCTGTTATCACGGTATATCGCAAGTGCAGATTGGTTGTTCAGAACATCAACGACAGTCGTTTTTCGTGATGTTACGGTACCCTCTGATTTTAGACAAGTTCGGGGGTACCCCAATATAAGCGGTCAACAACACCCATGGGGCTAAATTTCGAGCTGTTGACATCAAAATATGTTTTCAAAACACCATAAGGGTTTAAAAAATGTAAGTTAAAAAAGTTAATCCACCCTAAGTAGCCTATGCTTGTGGATCATTTTCTCGTGCCATACTACTAATAGTGGTCTGCGTCGACGACGGTGATTAATCTAATCTAACACTACCCAGCAAACACGACACATCTACCCAATGTCGGTCCAATGTTGGGCCGGCGTCGTAGACGGTGGGCCAACATTGGGTTGGTGTATCGTGCTTGCTGGGTAACTACCTGTAAAACAGAATAAAACAGACATAATTATCTTACTGTCTTACCATCTAAAGTGGAGGACTTATAGTTGACCCCGGGAAGGCTACTTCTTGAAAGTTCACTAGTTTCTAGTGGGCGAAGCAGAAATCTACCTGGTGAAGGTTTAGATTCTCATATGGTACTGGTGATGAGATGTGGCAATGCCGCCGGCTGAGCAGTAGATTCTCAGATTGTACCGGTGATGACATGTGTCAGTACCACTACCTTTGCCGGCTGTGCAGATCCCTGGTGAAGTCATCTTTATATCAGCATCGAGTGCACTCATTAGATTACGCACACGGGCACGTGGCGATCCAATTACCACCAATTAGTAGTACCCATGGCCCATATACATGCACGTCTACCTAGCATTTCAAGCCAAAGTATGCCTTAACATAGAAATAATATGAGCTGTCGCAAGTGGCCACACCTTGTAATATAGAGTACCCTACTATTATTGTCGAAGTGTTGCTTCCTTTCTTCTTTCATTATATATAAACTTTCATTATAATGTTTCATAATAGCATCGTGTGCACTGTTTAGATTACGCACATGTGGTTCTCCAATTGCCACCTATCAGGAGTAGGCCTGTCCATCTTATAGAGGTTCAATCAGATCAGAAGAACAATTGGCCATTTGAGCTGTCGGACATGGACACACCCTCCACCTATAGAATCCATGTTATTGTCCAAGAGCTGCATCCGTGTGTCTTTCATTACCGTATTATGCTCGTTGCATGGATTGACAATGGACACAATAGCTACACCATCGCGCGAGAAGATATGCAAACGGTGTTCATATGAGTGCGATATGGTAAAATACAGCACTCGTCCAGTGTGTTTAATAACACACCTTATTCATTGAACGGGTGCTGTATTTCCCTATATCGCACGAAAAATGAACAACCTTTGTATTTTTTCACACGATCACATCACGCATGACATAACTACCATAGATTACAGTTCATTTTATAGACAGAGTGCGATATGGGCTGATACCGATATACGTCTGATAGTGAAAATCACTGCGCAGAGTGTGAGAATGGTGTTCATTTTCTCACACTAATTGGGACAACGAACACCACTCTCTGGTCGTGATGGCACCTGGTGTCAAACCATTAGATGCCACTTATGTTTATATCTTTTACCAGGAATCTTTCCTCGATCATTTTTCGTTGCAACTGAATGCAAAAACAAGTCACAAAATCAAATGGTACAATTTATAATCAGAGAAAAAACATCGTCTTCATCTTTTGAAACATATTAAACACACTATGTTCATGAAGATTTCTCAGATTGCTAAAATATAATACACAAAAAATATAATAATTGAAAAACTAAAAATGATCCATTGGAGCCTTTGCAAGTATAGTTCCCACTCAAACATTATATTTCCACCAGGCCTTTAAAATCATCATACAGGGCAATTACAACACATTGATCAACATTCACTAGGCCTACTCACAACAATGCTATTATTTCTGTCAAACATTATTTGTTTTAAATTTGATAAGTCTCAATCATACCCTTAAAGCGTAGAATTATTTTTGTATAAACCATGGAAACCAAAGGGATTTTTTCAATTTAAAATAATCATAAATGTCTGAGTTGGCTCTTTGCGCTTTATTTGAATATCTAGCCTATGTTTTTGGTCTAGGGCATTATAAATATTTTAGACTTTTAGGAAGGGGATCGTCACAATCTGACGTCTATAGACGCGCTGATTGTTGCGACGTAGAATCAACGGCAATGACGTTGATTAAATGTCGCAACAACGTCGTATGCCCGATTTCTAATTATTGACAACCATGTCAAAAATAGGAAATGCGGGAATTTCGTCTCTATATCTAGCCTAACTGGTGAATGCGCAGCACAAAAATTATGAAAATTTGCAGTTCTGGTCTATGTACATGCTTACATCACATGGTCATATTAAGAACCCGAAATAAAATCACCGATTGTTTGATGATTTTAGCGTGGGCCAGTCCCTTTAATCAGCCTCGTTCGGCAATATCCCAGCTATCAAGAAGCAATACTGTTTCAATGCTGGCCCACCAGCTGCAGCGCTGGCCCAACATTAACAGTGAATTAGTTCAACGTATTGTGTTTGATGTGGGGAGCTGTACGCGACGTTCGCAGACAGCACTAGACGCTGGTTGACCAACGGCCATAATTTATTTACAACCACAATATACATGTATATAATAGCAGTATTATATGGCACAGTTATAATAATTTGACTGTGATCACGCGTCTCTCACTAAATATGACTATTATACGCTCAATAGAAATTACCTCTTCCATTTGATATACAATAAATAAAAATAAATTTACAGACTCCTCTCGTGCTCTGCTGTAGTAGCCCTAGGCTGTAAAAGGTGTCAGTTGCAGGTGTTAGAACAGACCCGTTGCGGCCGAGTGGCGGCATCGCCAGCAAACACAGCAGTTCAACCATGGATGACACATTGTTGGGTCAGCATTGCAGACGTTGGGCCACAATTGAACAAACGTTGGTTGAACACTAAATACATGCTAAATATATCGTCTCCCTAGATATGAAAGGGTGTATCTGCCACTTTGCAAAGTGGCAGATGCACCCTTTCATATCTAAGGGGTCGATATAACGATTACCCAGAATATGATTCCCGTATATCCCTGTGTATTATGCGACGCTATGTATAAAGCGAGTCACGATTTTGACGTCTTGATATCCTGGAAACTGCTTACACCTAGGTATAGTGCGGTACCAAATTTAGGATTTTGCCGGTGAGACTGGCAGCGCCAAGTACGCTAACGTGACGTCACTCGGCGAAAACATGGTTATATAAGAACCCTCCCCCATACTTCATTCTATAAGCCAGCTCGGTGAAAAAAAAGGAGGCTCAGGTCATCGAGTTTCACAGAATTGTGATTGGTCGACGTGGATTAGTTAGCTCTCACGGATTGACAGTCATCTACAGCACCCTCCCCTATTGTCACCAACGCAATGTGTTGGTCTGACGTTGGTCTGGCACAGTAAACATGTGTCCAACAATAAAATAACATTGGGTGATGGTATCGTGTTCGCTTGACAGTGCCAACGTCTCTGGGCGGGGGTCCTGGGGTAGTGGTTAGCACCGCTGCCTTTCACACCAGAGTTCGGGGTTCGGTTCCGGTCTCGGCGGTTTGAAAGAAACAAAAATGTTTCTTCCCCATCCACGTGTGAAACACAGTATTGTAGGGAGCCCCCGTGACCGAGAGGTAGCGTGCTCGGCCTCAGACCGCCAGGGCTCGAATTTTGAATCTCGTATCTGGATGACAGTGTCATCTCACCATCCTCAGGAGGTTCTCCTGGCCCAGTTTAGCCTATATGTGCACAAAGGTGGCCTAAAGCCCGATTCATTTTATTTTTTTTGCCAACGTCTCTATATTAATCACGGCGTATATCTTCTTTTTACATTCTCTGAACAATTTAATACTATTGTATTGTAAAAAGTGTTTAATTAGCGTTAGACAAAATAAACAATTGTATAAACTTCCTGACTAATGTGAGCATTAAATTTATACATGAGGCATATCTTCATTCGACCATTGGACGTAAAGGGTT
The DNA here is from genome assembly GCA_964017125.1 of Flabesymbios commensalis. Taxonomy (NCBI): domain Eukaryota; kingdom Metazoa; phylum Annelida; class Polychaeta; order Terebellida; family Flabelligeridae; genus Flabesymbios; species Flabesymbios commensalis. Next base: position 68,969,723 of record OZ024917.1, read on the forward strand.
GGGGATTGCTACCGGCAGTTTAGAGTGATAGCCGCGTGGCGGCCTCCAATGAGGCGGCCTCCAATGATCGCTACGCTGTGTTACTTGACAACTTGGGCGGGGGCCCTAGGGTAGTGGTTAGCACCGCTGCCTTTCACGCCAGAGTTCGGGGTTCGGTTCCCGGTCTCGGCGGTTTCAAAGAAACAAAAATGTTTCTTCCCCATCCACGTGTGAAAGTTAGTATTGTGGGGAGCCTCCGTGACCGAGAGGTAGCGTGCTCGGCCTCAGACCGCCAGGGCTCGAATTTCGAATCCTGTGTCTGGAGGACAGTGTCATCTCAATCATCTCACCATCCTCAGGAGGTTCTCCTGGCCCAGTTTAGCCTATATGTGCACAAAAGTGGCCTAAAGCCCGATTCATTTCATTTACTTGACAACTTAAGGTCTAGATCTGTTAAAATATGACTTGAATAATTATGTAACTATTTTTTTTTTAATATTGGATAATTATACATTTATACTGATCACTGAGGACGTGGGAACGACTTTTTCACATGATTAGTGGTCGGTCATCGGCAGGTGAGCATTCAATAAAAAAAAAAGGAAATGAAACTCTCTGTGGATATGACGATCCACGATAAGGAGTAAGAACATAAAGCATGATAGTCAATCTGATCACTGAGCCACCGGCCACATATTATCTCAGACCCACATATCTCAGATGTGGCAACGACGTATTTAGGCCCAATATTAGTGGTCGCTCATTGGCAGGTCGATTTTGGACCTGCTGCACACAAATTGTGGTTGGTGGTCGCGTTGTACAGGTGGTCGCAAATTGCAGTGCACTTTGAATACAAAAAACCTCGGGAAACACAAAATGAGGTCGGTGATGACAGGTGGTCGCTCAAATCAGTGGTCGGTGAGCTCAGGTTCTATTGTATTGAAGTTGTGGATCACGGTGGAGAGACACAACTTCAAGTGAGTGCAAAATTTGGATTAACACTTTTGCTGCGAAATTTCAATTTGCAATTCATTTAAAACTAGAATTGCTAACACAATGTTCAGCTTGGAATGACGAAAAATAATATGTTTATTTATGAAAATAGACATATTGCAAATTGAATTATCTGATGAATTCAGCATAAATCAGAAACGATTCTATCATTTTTAGTTGCATTTTTGTTTGTTTGAAAATACTTGAAACAGTATACGGGTCCAGCAGAAACAATAAAAGGTGTACAGACCTTTTAGAACTAGGGTTTATTAGTGGGTTGTCTGAATCTCAACCAAGTCATTATTTATCAGTACTTTCATCTTTGAAGGGACAGCAATAAGAAAACACTCCCTACAGAGGGATAAATCCTTCAGACCTCATATCATATACATGTACATTTTATTATTTCTATCTGTTATATACATATTGCTAGAGTCTTTCGTGTAATTGTTCTTGTGCTTCTTTGTACGTTTGTAAAGCCAGCTCTACGACACCAGCGTGAGGAGAATCTTCTACTAAATACTTCTGTAAAAGCACAGTATAGAAAATTAGAAAGAATAATGGTTTACACGGTATCCTGCAATTACAGGGTGGTGAACTTCCTAATTATTATTTATTCATTAAAACCCCCACAAGTGAGCAAAACATATTATATTGTATATTACATTCATACAAACGTATCACAGATAAGAAATATCACAGTATATGTATTAAAAGCGGGTCAATAATTTAATAAAAATATGTGCGGTAGAGTTTCTATTCAGAAAGTCAGCTCTAAAGTGTGAGGTCCAATTATAGATGTCAGAATCTCCCATGATGTCAGATTCTGATGATTTTTAATGGCCATAAGACTCATAACATAGGTATTCAAATGATTTCAAATTGAAAATAACACTTTGTTCTCTCGGTTTATATAAAAAAATTAAGCTCGTTAACCCTTTAAGGGCTGAATTAATTTGTAAAAAACATCGCAACCGAAGCGGTTTTTTTTCCATTTGAAATCATATTTAAATGTCATAGTTAGTTCTTTCTGATTAATTTGAATACCTATGTTATATGTATACAGCAATTACAAATATTTCGATTTGACAGTACGAGGATCGACTTTAGACGTCAGAATCTGATGTCTACAGACGTCAGATTCTGTAAGGGTTAACCCATCAGGCACTAAACACGGCTATAATTATTTGTAATGTATCTTATTTCAAATCACTGTCACTATGCATGAATTGAGAGTTGCAAATGTTTATTCTAAATTTAAACAAATATGAGTAATTTTCACCCACTTAACCCTTGTCCTGCTGAATTGTTTCAAATTATTTTTCATTCATTTAAAGCTGGAATTGCTAATGCAATTTCCAGCTTTAAATGCCAAAAAATATTTTTATTTAAGAAAAATAAACATCTCCAAAATTGAAATATTTGATCAGCTGAGCATACACCACTGAATATTTTATCAATTTCAGTGGCATCTTATTTGGGCTGAAACTTTCTTGAAAACGTATATATCCGGGTCCAGCAGGACAAGGGTTAATGTTATGAGTCACGGCAGTATGACACTACTTCAAGTGGGTAAAAATAAAAATAAGATAACTCAGCCCAGCTTAACAAGTTACCGCATTTATTTAAATAAACGCCCGGGGCGATAATTATAATACCCCCTGAGATTACATCGGGTTGGGCACTAATATTAGAGTAGTTTCCTAATGATCATGGGTTTTATTTTCAAATCAGAGGCATCTATTGGAATATGTGTATTCATTAGAATAAATATGGTATGTTGGAAACTACAAAAAAAAAAATTCACATGGGCAAATTGACAACCTGACTAGATGACATGGAAATGCATCTAAATTCAGCGCAAAGAATCTTTTTCAGAAGATTATGACCAAGACTATTAACCCCTAAAGCGCTACATTAAATTTCCAGTAACCCTTTTAATTTTTTCACCCACTTGAAGTTGTGTCTTGCTACCGTGATCCACAACTTCAAGTGGGTGAAAATTTCTCATATTTGTGTAATTTGAGACCAAATATTTGCACATCTTGATGTTTAAATACACATTTTGCGATGCAACTGCTTAGCAGTGTAAGAGGTAATCTTCATTAGGCTCAATATTTCTCAAATCTGTGAAAAAACATTAGATCCAAAATTGACAGACTAGATGCATTTTGAATGATATAAGGCCATAATGAGCTTAATTAGATCCAAATTCCATGAACAATTGACAGACAAGATACATTTTGAATGATCTATTTTAAAATTTCGCAAATCTGTCTAGAAATTCTATAAGGCACCCATATTTCTATCCAAATAAAATAATCAGTTCTAAATCTCTGAAGAAGTATCATCATCAAAATATCTACAGAAACAAACCTGAACAATTTCCAGCGGATCTGTTAAGTTCTTTGAGGACATTGCTGATTTTGTAGTTGGGTGTACAATGTGCATTATTCTCACTACATCTGACGCCTCTTCCAACCTGTTCAGAAATCATAATGGCAAATACAGAATAATTGGTCAATATCAAGAAATGTAATAATAATTTTGTAGAAAAGAAATATTGAATGTATTTCAGAGCTGGAATTAATTTCAATCAACCTTCACTTTTACATTGGAAGAAATGAAAAAATGTCAGGCAAAATTATAACCTATAAAAATGTATTAATAAAATATACCACAAGCAGAATTTTTTTAAATCCTCAGCATTTGATATCGCTAGTGCGCACCATAACATCACACAGCTATTGCTAAGCACAACCATAGTAACTTTAAATCAGCTGATATTTAATCACTGATATTGGGAATGAAATGAGTGTTTAAAAATCAAGATTTGAAATGTCTGGTCCCAAATAAAACAAATATGCCCAATTTTTTTCACTGACTTAAAGTTGTGATTAATGGTAGTGAAACACAACTCTCAGTGGGTGAAAATTTTAATAAGATAACTAGAGCTATTTTCACCTTGAAATGTAAATTGCCATCTCAAGGTGAAAGAAAATAATTGTATTTAAAATAAACTATATCATGAATAAGAATTTTGCTACAAATATGTCATAAAATGTAAGGGTAGTTAAATTAATAGAAGGACTAACCCAGCACCTAGTTTTAGTAATGGTTGTCAAAAATTTTAACTGGTCCAGGGACCAGAATATCTACAAAAACAGATGCTAATTTTGGTCGCCCACATCAAAATCCAGTAGCCCACTTAATTGTATATATTTTTTCCTATGAAAACCTGACCACTCTTGACACATGTATCATGTATGCAGAAAGTACTCATGAAATTCAGGTGCAGTAGTTAATAGTTCATATTCTATGAACAAATAAATGCATTTTATACTTGTAGACCTATAGGGATTTCATATAAATCCCAATTATTTTGATTTTTTTTGTACATTTAAGTTCTAAAAGATGGTTTAGGCTATAGATTATACATTCACATTGTATCAAGTTGATTGGCCCACAGCAAAAAACGAGGGGCCAATGGCGAGTGGGCGACTGGTTATCTGGAACCCTGTGGTCTGATGCATTAACAATTGGTGAATTTTATTTTTATTGTTAAAAAAATGACAACTATGACTAAAACTAGGTGATGGGCTGGTCGTGATTATTAGCCCCTAAAGCGCTGAATTATTTAGCAAAAAACATTGCAACAAAAGAGTTTTTTTCAATTTAAAATCACCATAAATGTCTTAGTTAGCTCTTTCCGATTAATTTGAATACCTATGTTATGGGTCTACGGCCATTAGAAATATTTTTACTCTTACACTTTAGTCGTCAGAATCTGCTGTCGGTAGACCTGACGACTAAAGTCTATCCCCGCGCTATAAGGGTTAAGAGCATAGTTATAAGCGATAGCTACATTAGGCTGGCTGTACAGTGCCTCTGGCACGCAGCCCATTTTAGGTGGTCGGCTGGTCGTTATTATTAAGAGCATAATTATGGTCTAGATAAGTGATAGTTACATTAGGCTGGCTGTACAGTGCCTCTGGCTCGCAGCCCATTTTATAACATTATTTTTTTCAGCTCTGACACATTGATCGTGGGAACACATTTATCAGTTTAAGGATTATTAACTTACATATCTCTTTGTATCATATCCACCAGAAGTGGTTCTATGTTTTTGTGAAGAACAAAATAGAAGACCATGCCACCAAAGTGTCGGGTACTCCGCAAATAGTCAAAATGATGCTGGTCACATATCTTTTCATATGTTCTGTGCACAACCTACAATATATCATACATATCATATATCAAAGCTTTAAAATAAACATTTCCCTACTAAGACGCAAAATTGAATAAAACTGAACATAAAAAAGTGGATAACTAGTACAGTTATACTTTTGTATCTTCCTTCAAAGCGCTACATCAAAAAAATTAATTTCTCACTCACTTGAACTTGTGTCTCGCTACCACTACCCATAACTTCAAGTGGATAAAAATTACTCATATTTGTATAAATTTGAGATCAAACATTCTTGATGTTTAAACATGCATGGCATTCCATATTGTTGTAATTTAACCTGTTGATAAAACAGATCAGAAAACGGCTCTAGTTACTCCGAGTATTGTAGGGTTAAGATCTGTAATGCTGTCTATAAATTATTTATTCTACTCAACCTCCAACTACTACAATCTTCACTCTTAAAACTTATTTCAATATTTAAAATAAAATACAAAAGTCAAACATCAGGAGGGTAAAACAACTATAAATTCAAACAAGAGCACACTCGATAATAGCCCGCCGCCGAATTATGATAAAGAAAGTAAAGTCGAATGTCATCACGTAAATAACAACGCAAGATATAAATGGTATGTTAAACTAGCCGCTTTTCAAGTTATCGCGCCCACAAGGTCAAATTATGGACGTAAAATAAATGTGAAAAATCGCACTAAGTCGACCATTTTGATTTTTTTACCTGCCATTATTGAGCTTGTCCAAACTTGAAGAGGATACTTGTGAAAATGTTGAAGTTATCGTGCCTACAAGGTCAAATTATTGACGTAAAATGAGAAAAATCGCAATAAATAGGCCATTTTGAATTTTTTTTCAGCCATTATTGAACTTGTCCAAGAACTACTTATTAGTAGCATGCATAACAAATTTGAAGAGGATATGTGAAAAACTTTTCAAGTTATCGCGCCCACAAGGTCAAATTATTGACGTAAAATGAGAAAAATCACAATAAATCGGCCATTTTTTTTTTTTTTCAGCCATTATTGAACTTGTCCAAGAACTACTTATAAGTAACATACATAACAAATTTGAAGAGAATATGTGAAAAACTTTTCAAGTTATCGCGCCCACAGGGTCAAATTATTGACGTAAAATGAGAAAAATCGCAATAAATCGGCCATTTTTTTTTTTTTCGGCCATTATTGAACTTGTCCAAGAACTACTTATTAGTAACATGCATAACCAATTTGAAGAGGATATGTGAAAAACTTTTCAACTTATCGCGCCCACAAGGTCAAATTATTGACGTAAAATGTGAAAAATCGCAATAAATCGGCCATTTTTTTTTTTTTTTCGGCCATTATTGAACTTGTCCGAGAACTGGTCATTAGTAACATGCATAACAAATTTGAAAAGGATATGTGAAAAACTTTTCAAGTTATCGCGCCCACAAGGTCAAATTATTGACGTAAAAGGTGAAAAATCGCAATAAGTCGGCCATTTTGAATTTTTTTTCAGCCACTATTGAACTTGTCCGAGAAGTGGTCATTAGTAACATGCAAAACAAATTTGGGAAGGAAACATGACAAACTTTTCAAGTTATCGCGCCCACAAGTAAATGTTAACGCCGACGCCGACGCCGACGACGCCGAACTTCAATTGCAATAGCCCACCTTTTTTAATTAAAATTAAAAGGCGGGCTAAAAAGGACGTCTGAGTCTTTGCAGCAGAACCAGTCTATACATGTCGAAGTATACCCCAAGGTGACTACTGTATTTTCTGGAGTATAGCCCGCAAGGTATTACAGGGATTCGGATACCTTTTTTCTGATGGCAGTGTCGATCTCTTCAAACTGCGTTCTGATCAACTGTTTGTTTCTCTTTTTCTTTCTTTCAAAGCTGTCATTGCTAACGCAGTTTCAAGTTTCAAATACCAAAAAATATCATAATTTCCAAATTACCTGCCAAATTGCTACCCTGATGACATCTCAAGGCTCTGACACAGTGTCCTCCATTTTTAAATGTAATAGTTCCAATACAACCACAAGTTTACGCCTGCTGAAAATGGCCTAGTTCTCATAGGGACTTGAAATATTCGGCCCAATTTCTTGGCATCCGAGTTTTTTGGTAATCAGCGCGAGTGTCGTTTTTACACAGCTGGTTTTTACACAGCGGCCCAGTCATACCGGGTACCAAATTGCACTGTTTGATTAACCGAGCATCCATCCATCACAAACTATGTTATCAGGGAAAACCTGCTACTTATGAAGCATAAAATCAAATTATGATCATGAAATTTAGGTAGTCAGGTGTATCCAGGTTTATTCAGAACTAATGCAGTCCTATCTTCTCATCATACTGTACCTCCAAGAATTATACCATATACATTTGAGCTGCACTGCTGTTATAAAGTGGGCCTCGTAAATCTCAAAAAATAATTTGTTCGCCCAATGCTGTTGTATATAAACAACGCAGAGAATGTTGGACTTTAACAAGGGGCCAATGGCAAGAGGAAATGATAACCCTGGAGAGACATGATAATATTCTGGATTATCATGAACACAGGCATGATTCTTTACAGATAGATACTCACACGATGATACTCTGGATTATCATGAACACATGCATGATTCTTTACAGATAGATACTCACACGATGATACTCTGGATAATCATGAACACATGCATGATTCTTTACAGATAGATACTCACACGATGATACTCTGGATAATCATGAACACATGCATGATTCTTTACAGATAGATACTCACACGATGATACTCTGGATTCTCAGGCTCAAACTGGACACAGGCGCGATCCATTATATAGAGATACTTCTCCTCTGATAGTAATTCCTGCAACACATTACACATATGACATTAAAAAAGGTGGGTACAGATGGAAAAGGATAGACCACCTCCAAATAAATTATTTTTAGTTTATGTATTGAGCAAAGTTTTTATTTTAGGTCTACAGACTGAGTAAAAAAGGGATTCTGAGCACCAGGACATAAAATAATATTTTTTGCTAATAGTCCTTCTTCTCATTCAGGTACAATTATTGTGATGGATTATATTAATTTCATTCAAAATATGGTATGTGGCGCACAAATGGGTTGTGAATTGGTACAAAGAGGAATGTGGCATTGAAATGTCACATCAATTTAGCCAGCATCGGGGTCAATCATAGAGTTACTGTGTAAGCTGTGTTTATACCTCAAGACGTTCAGTTTTAAACATTTCTGGCATTTTAATCATACGTCCTGGTGTTGGGTGAAATATTTGCAGCATACGATCTCTCTCTTCAATATTAGCCTTCCTTAATTGTCCACTGGGCTCTCTCACAACCACAGTGCGAGACTAGAAAACAGAAAAATGGCTGATTATTGGTAATTATTTCAAAGAGTCTCTGAACTAATGGCATACACTATCAAACAAGAGCTGATTTTGTGCTAAATTGCAAATACATCTACACAATGTTTTCATTGTACAGCAATACATATACATACTTAAATCCCCCCCTCCCCACTTAGCCAAAAATTGCCTTCAAAATATTTTAGGATTTGGTGAAAGTACTGTTTGAAAAAAAATTATCCCCCCAAATTTCTGGGGCTACTTTAAAAGTCAAGATAAAGGTCCAGGGAATTGCTATATAGGAAAGACTGGCTATAAATTTTCAAAAGAGGATAGGACGCAAAAACTATGACCTACTCTATCTGGGAGGCCGTATGTGATATCTGTAAATACAAAGTTAGTGTCATGCAAGCCTTCCAGCTGAGAATCTTCTGACAAAATCTCACACGAGCCGTCTGTTTGTGACAGGGCGGGTGGCATCTGTAAAAACTCCTTCCCTTGATCTATTGCCTTATCTTGTACCTACAAACATAATAATGAAAATGATGGTGAATTTCTTATTATTTGTCTTTTAATGTCCATGTAGTGTACCATGATCGTGGATTTTATTTACAAATCAGGGAAGTGGCCTTTTATTGGAATATGAGCGTTTATTACAATAAATACTGTAATTATTTTAAGAATATGATAGCCAGATATGTGTCCAGAATCAAATGACGAAAAAAAAGGGTTTAAATCAATTCAAAATCATCATAAATGTCTCAGTAAGCTCTTTCTGATTCATTCGAATTCCAAGGGAATGGGATAACGACCATCAGGCCACTGTGTTTTATTTCTCTGTTTTAGATCAGAGAAAATTCAAAATCTAATGAGGGAGGGCGGTAAAAAAAAACATTAAGGGAAAAAAACATTGACCCTATTTTTGGAAAAGTTATTGAGGGCGCCCAAATAAAAAAACATTTGACAAATTTCTAATAAAAGTTGATGAGGGCGACGGAATAAACAATAAAAATAAAATATAGCTGTGAAAATGTTTTTTTTATCTCCTGAAATAAACTTGTTTTTTCGAAATGTTTTTTTATCTTCAGAAATTAACTTTTTTTTTCTGAAATCGGCAACAATCTGATGCGTGTGCTGGGCAGAAAAAAACACATGTTTTTTTTGGTAATGTGTGGCCCAAATTTAATGCGCGCGCTCATCTAAAACAGAGAAAAACACATAGTGGCCTTAGAAATATTTTGACTCTTACAGTGCGGGGATCGACTTTGGTCGTCAGATTCAGACGACTGAAGTGATCCCCGCACTGTAAGGGTTAATGAATTATATTTCGGTCTATAGCACAAGGGTTAGAGTGGACTTTATTCTTGCAAGGTGCAGGCAATAGCAAAGTGAGAATGTATTCTCAGCCATTACAGCTCAATAGTCTTTGTCAAAGCTACAAGCTTGAAAGAACAAAGTTACAATATAAAAGGAAAAAGATTTAAAAGTGAGAAAAGAACTAACTTCCTGCAATTGTTTTGCTGTCATAAGTTTATACTTTGGCTTTTCATAATCAGCCGTTGGTCGCATGCTGAATATCTTGTCTAAATCAAAACCTGTTATTTTAGTCAGCAGATTCTGGACTTCTGAATGCATAAACAATGAGCCGACATCTCGACTTCCTCCTGTAACGTCATCTACAAAATAATGCATAACAAAGCTATTATACGTCATGTGCAGAATAATGTATACATAACAAAGCTATGAGTCTTAAACGCAGTCCCATCTGGAGCCTGACCTGGAAAAAACTATAGAAATATTACCTGCAGTGCATCAATTTTATTCCAATTGAGCCTCGGTCCACCAATATTTTATAATGGCCCAGAAAATGAGCTACCCAATATTTCAAAACAATTATCAGAAAGTAATAATTCAGCAAACAATATTCTTTATGCCTAAAAAACAATAGTTTGTTTTTAGTAACTGAACCAAACCGGTCTTAAAATGCAGACTTTTATAATAAAATAATTAAAAAATAATTATAAATATGTCTAATAGATAATTAAATGTTGTCTCAATTCAAGTCATCATTAAAATGTGGTGTGTATTCTATTTTAAGCTTGTAATAAGCATTTTGACAATTCTGATTAGAAAAATATTGAAAAAAACTGGGTCTAGGCATACCTACCTTAGATGCTTCATAAGTTCCCAAGAAACACGAGGCCTTGACCCAATAATGTGTTAAAGTTGAACCAACATTAAAACAACATTAGGTTAATGCCTTATGTTTGTTGAGTTAGTTAGTACCTACTGACCTGGTCCACCTGAATTAACTAACATTCAATGTGGGTGATAAAACGTGAATACACAACTCAACAAGTCTTATCATCCCCCGCCATAAATTATTTTAGATTTTTTTGTGGTCACAAATACTTAAAAAGTCGACTTGTGGTGGCCATTTTAAATTTCAGTAAAATCACCCACACATTATTTGTGACTATAATTTTTGAGTTTTTGCGCCCACAAAAATTTGGAAGTTCATGCATGGCGGCCATTTTAAATTTTGGTGAAACCTTGAAAAAATCACATGCACATCTCCATATCGTATAATAATTTACAACCTAAGTTTTTGACTTTTTGTGATAGAAAAAAAAATGGAAATTGATCCGTGGCGGCCATTTTGAATTTTAACAAAACCCTAAAAAAAATCTCCTGCACATCTCCATATTGTGGGGAATGTGATTGTAAAATTTGAATAATTTCAGATGTTAAGGATTAGAGTTTTTGCGCCCACAAAAAAATTTGGAGTTGTATTCTGGCGGGCATTTTGAATCTTGGTAGCATCTTTAAAAAATTAAAAACAAATTGACCAAACTAATTTTTTGAGTTTTTGCGCCCCCCAAAAAATTTAGGTTGGTCCGTGGCGGCCATTTTAAATTTCAGTAAAATTTTGAAAATATCAACTGCACATCTCCATATGGTGGGGAATGTGATGGTAAAATTAGAATAATTTCTGACTTGTAGTTTTTGAGCCCACAAGAAAACCTGACGCCGAACAGAATCCTGGCGCGACTAAAATCCCCCTTCCCCTACGGGCAGGGGATGATAAAGGTAACTGAATGAGTCAACTCCAGTCTGCAATCTCCCATAATATCTGCAGTCCTCCATCCGTTTCAAATTAATTAGTGCTCGGTCTGTTATATTATTAACCTTGCACAAATTTGTTGGGAAGAGAGACATTTTTATTTTTCATAAAAGCAACTGACATATGGGAGGCTGCTAAACGAATACACTACCAGTACATACAATCTACAATGAAACATAATGGAGGTCGAGATCCTTCTAACATGTTTGACTGTCTTTGACAGCTTTGGAAAGACAACAAGGGTTTTTTTGCCTTACATAAGCAGCCATCATTGTAGCGCTAAGGTCTTACGGCGCTACAGCGGCCAGTATAAATCCACATTGATTAATTATAATAAAATGAAATTTTTTTTTAGAAAAACAACATGAATTTTTATAAATTATGCCTAGCATTAAAATCAACGTAATTCAAAATAAATATTATTTTGTGTTGCATTTGTAACACAACCCTTTTTGCCAACGAAGTGACTCGCACGCCGGTATACTAACGTGCTAGATAATAGACTTGTGCGCCGGCATACCGGTGTGCAGTGCAAGTGTATAGCTGTATATATCTAAAACGCCGATATGCCGTGCCGGCGGCTGAAACATGGTACTTAACCTATAAACATATCACCTAGCCCTAGAAGCAGGCTGCCCGGGCCGTCTGATTAATCGCAGGGATCATGATTACAATGTGAACGGTGTGTATGAGGATATATGCATGTTGCCCATATATATATTTCAAACTTTTCCTGTGTATTTAATTGTAGGCATAGGTGAAATACAATTAGCAATATTAGCCTACATGAAACACCCCCTAATGATGAAACAAGATCTAAGATGCAATTAACTACAACAGTAGCCTGATAAAACACCACATAAAACGCAATCAATGCCAACAGTAGATAAAACACCAAATAAAACGCAATTAACTTCGACAGTGGATATAGCACCACCTTAATCGCAATTACCTTCAACAGTGGATATAACACGATCAAAAACGCAATTAGTATTAAAAACTCAGCGTGATGACATGTCTTGCAGGTTGGTGAGGTGCCAAATACTTCAACAATGGATATAACACCCCCTCAGGGCAGGGTTTCCGCCAGGGGGGGGGGGGGTCTGGACCCCCCCCCCCCTCTCAGCAACACAGGGGGGAAGTCCCCCCCCCCTTGCTGGCAAAGAAAATATAAATATATTCCAGATTTTACTGTCATTTCAGTTAAAATAAGCCATTTAAGCATGCAAATTTAAAACTCTGAGGACCCCCAGACCCCCACCCCTTTTGAACCTCCCTCGTAAACATTCCTGGCGGAAACCCTGCCCCTAAAACGCAATTAACTTCAACAGTGCTTATAACACCCAGCCTAGGATGTAGGGTATTAACAACTCAGCAGTTATGACGTCATGCAGGTTGTTGAGGTGCGATACTGGGAAGTATGAATGCAGTTCATGTACTGTGTTCTGGCCGCCAGCACGGCATGCCAGCGTTCTAGATTTACCGTATTATCCTTAATAAACGCGCTGGAGACGCACGTTTATTATGTGCACAAAACTGTTAATCTGTATTTCACGGATTAAGCCATTAAGCCAAGCTAATCCACGCGACACTGGTGGGAGCTAACTGCACATGCAAGCCCTCATCTTGCCGACCTTAGCCCACCAGTGATCAAGTGGTGGTATATCATCTCTGCAGGAACATCGTGTATACATGTGTGCTAACATTGGTTCAATGCTGCAACAGCTCAGAATGTCTGGTAATAAGCACTGTCAAGTCTTGTGTCTCGGCGCTATTATAGTAGAACAAGATCCATACCTCACATACCTCACATGGGTGACCAGTGGACGCCAACTGCTAATGGCCAAAACATGAGCTAGCACGATAAACAGAGGCTTAAAATCTTACTTAGCATTAAGCCTAGGCCTATACATTGGCGTCGCATTATACGCCGGGAATTTAGCAGGGGCGCTTGTGATAGTATATCTGTAAATCAATGATCACTGAGCTAGTGCAATGAACAGTCATTACCTTTGTTGTCTGCAAAACTGAGACACTGTTGTCATTTTGACACAACTCAACGATTTATTTGTCCAACACACACAGCCTGTGTCATTCAATGCTGGTCCACCTGTATGATGTTGGCCCAGTGTTAAAACAACATGTACAACAACTAGGCTACATGATTGTAAGAGTAGCATACCACGTTTACACCCATGCTTACAACACACTGACGGTGTCTCAAACATGTTGAAATGGGCGGCTACACGCAGCAGGCTGGGGTCTTGTAGATTTTTTCAAGCCAGCTGACTTACTGGTGATGCGGAGTACAAGAAAAACGGGAGGGGGGATGTTTATTAGGGGGTGCGTTTATTAGGGATAATACGGTATACCGCTGTACACTTGCACACCGGTATGTTGGCACACCAGTCTATTATCTAGCACACCGGCGTGCGAGTCACTTCGTTTTGCCAAATACCTGATTCAACAAGTCACAAGGAGGCTTAACAATCACTAGTCAATTTAAATAGGGTAAAACAAAACGACTGCAACTGATTTTGAAAAGTGGAATTTTTGATTGATTGCAGACTGGTTATATCAAAAAAAAAAAACTAGTATCAGTAGTGAGACTGAGTGAGTCTCTGAGTCTGAGAGTCTTCTTCTTCTTCTTTTACTCTATAGTTGCTTCCACTAGCGTTGGGTGTTTTTCGCCGATTTCTCACTCAATTCTTGATCAATTTACACGAAATTTTGCAAGCACTCTTTGCAACTATTCCGGCGCCTACCCAGAAAATTTCGTGAAATTAGAATCAGTATTTCAAAATATAGACCATTTGACATGTGGTAGTATTTCGGGATTAAAGCTGAAAGAAATTAATGGGTTTATAGAGGAGCGTCATAATTCAAACTTACTACATGTCAAATGGTCTAACTTTTAAACTATATAATATTTTTCCTTGAAATTTTCAGGGAAGTTGTCGTGAGACTAGAAAATGATGCTTGCAAAATTTCATGACAATCTGATGAAAATTGCGGAGTAATTAGCGAAAAGTATGCAACGCAGAAGTGACAAATTTAAAGTGACTTTTACTTTAGTACAGCAATCTAACTTGACAGGAGTATTACTATTATCATTGCCATTCATTGTCATTGACATTGACGCATAGCAGAATTAATGCAATAAAGGAGCGACTCTACTGTCCACAATGCTACAATTATTGCACAAATCTAACATTAATCTAACAGGGAAATACTTTCTTTTGTAACAAGATTTTGTCTGTCATTTAGCATGAGCGATAATAAGAGAAAAAGAATGGTGGGGAGAAATAATGGGAACTCTCCCAGTTATCGCTCACTCTCAGACATGTTTCAATGCTTGTCATCAAAACATTTAATTACAAAAAATCATAAGCAGTAGACTAGCACCTGTTGCTGAACAATAACATCGAATTTTGCAAGGGCTGTTATGGTATATATTTTTTATTCCTCGTCTACGAATCAAAGAATTTATTAAACTTCGTCTTGCGACGGCTCTACTTGCGGGGGCTGCCATTTTATATATTGGTGTTCCACTGTGAATGAATGACGTAGTTATTTATTGTAATTTTTTATCATTTTTTTTTAAATATAATTATTTAACCTAACTGCATGGGTAACATGAGCAAATTAGTCCAGTTTAAATAAAAATAATTATATTCTTAGCGACATAAACATCATGGGAAATATTCTTTGTGAATTATTGAACTGAATTATTTATCAAATAAAAAGCGAAGACTATGTTTATCATTGATACACCCATTGACAACAACAAAGCGTGGTTGGAAACACAACTTTCAGTGAAGTCAGTTATTTTAATTCACAATTGCAGTGGATTGGCGATAAACAGGTAAGGTAATATGGCTGACATTATTTTTTATAAATAGTAGTGGTAGTTCCACGAAGTCGTTTTAGATTCCTTACAGTCGTCAGTGCAAGTCAATTGCAGCCAGGGCAGAGGTGGTGCAGTGCAGCCTGTGGCTGTGCCTGTGCAGGTGCGCTAAACTTAAAGCCTACCGTACCTAAAGAGTAAGAGTAAGACGACAATAAGAGAAAAGATAGTCTATATCACGCCGACAGATTAATTTAAGTTATGGTATAACCATAACTTAAAATCGTTGCTAAAAACAGTTTATCGCAGACAAGTGGGACTTTCACAAAAAATATATGTGATAGTTGCAGCATGAAAGGAGTTCATGTTATTGAACACCGAATGCATATTATATGATATGCATGTCATATGATATGCATGTCATAGGCCTAACGGTAATGTAATTAGAACTCTGGTCGCAAAGAGTAGGCCTACAGAAACCGGCCCACATTAGTTCAAATAATTTTAACAATTGGGTGGTAGGCCTAATGTTTAGAACAGTTTAATAACAGTTGTGAAAATTTGATACTGCACATAATGATTTGTAGCCAACTTTAACTCTGCTGCAGTTATTCAATTTTCAGAAATTAGACTATCACAAAAAGACATAATAATTCTTTAAATTCAAGGCTTAGAGTGGCAATAGCAGTTGAATAATAAAATGTTATAGAGCTTTTAGTAAAAATCATGATTTTATATTATTTGTTCATCCAAACGTTTTTCTCATAGGTTTTAAAAGTGTATTCATATAGGGTTACAAATTTATATTTTATTGAAAAATGATCGAAAAAGACTAGAAACCCCGAAAAAGACCTGAAAAAAACCGAAAAAGACTTTATTTTCAACCGAATTATGTTTATATGTTACTATAATCCTATTGTATATATTAGTATGTGTTTCAAAAATGTATTTGCAAGTATATTGTATGTAAATTATCGTAATACAGCCTACAGTAGCCTAGTTTTATTGTGTTCCGGATTTACTGTCCTTTGGCACTGATGCACCACCTGGTGAACTCAACATTATAAATCTACTAGGCCTCTCAGCAAACACGATACATGTACATGAATGCACCCATTGGCATATAGGCCTATAAATATATGATACATATTCTTCTTCTATACAGATTAATATTGTTTATGTAATATTTATTATAGGCCCCTACATTTCTAACGTTATTAGCAGTTATATGCATCTGCTATGAAAATTAAATAAAATCAATGTAGCCCATTATAGCGTCAAGCGTCAATGTATTTGTTTTTTGTTCACAGAGGTAGTGCGTGCATTGATTTTCCTCTTAGTTTGTTTTTTCTTATTGAATTGTGTTCCGTGGAACTGATTAATAATCACCCGAAAACACCCCCTATTATATACCCCATCCTTAAGAAGGGGGATTTCACAGCGGCAACGATGATAGAAGATAATATCAAACAACATAAGGTGGGAAAACACCTCACCTCTCAGTAAACAAGATACGCCAGCCCAACGTTGGTTTACTGTTGGGCCAACGTTGTCGACGGTGTACCAACAGTAAAGCAACGCTGGGCCAATAGGATGACAACTCACCTGAGGCGGGAACACACTCAGTAAGGCGATGACATGTACCTTTTGTCAAGTGCACAAGAGCCATTAGGCTAATTATTATAAAAAAAAACAGTTATATAAATATGAAAGTATAATTTATTATGCGATAAAACTATACTGGTAGTGCATAGCGAGAACTTGTGTTAGTCTTTTTTACTAGTATAATATTAATATATAATATTAATATATAATATTATTATATAATATTATTATATAATAATAATTCGTGTTAATGTGCCAGCTTAAATATGCTGCTAAACACGACTGTAGTCGTTTTCAATCCCTTTTAGTAGCTGATTAAATTGATGTTTTGGAACAAAGTGAGTGTTTAAAATTTGCACATGTTTAACGCTAAAATAATGGTTAATAATATGCCTACAACGTATACATTAGACTTACTCTGTATACATTTATACTAGTGTTATCAGTTGAATGTCATATCACAAACAAAATCTCTAGCTAAATGAACAAATGCTGTGGGGTTGACATTAATATGAACATTGATACGATGCTAAACTTATTGTACTAAAAAAAATAGGAGCAACTATAATAATGACTATAATTAGGTATTTAAATGATAGATACTTAAACATGGTAAACACTATATTTAGTTAATACAATATGCATTGTGAAGGTGTTATCACACAATATCTGTGATTATACCGGATTAGTCAAGAAGGTGTAAAATACTCCAAGCATATCAGCCAGTCACCGGCGGAATAGCATCAGGCCAACACGTGGTTCAATGTCGCAAACTGGGCGGCCTAGGTTCGCACCTGAACAACTCAACACCTGTCAGACATATACCTAGCTCTTTGTTAAAGTGGTTTTAGAATTAGGATGTATTAAGGCGCCTGTACACGTTTGCAGTTTTAATAAACGCGTCGTTGATATATGTTTCAGTGTATTTCATGCATTTATATTATAATTTCTCACGGCAACATTTGATTTCCATTAGTCCGTCGCCGTGATCTTAATAAACAAGGCAACTAATAGTAGGACCTAATAATGTTGTGTTGTGTATTAATGTTTATTTCCTGTATTTCAGGATAAATATTTAGGCACATAAGTACATAATTATATATATAACATTTGATTTGGCCCACTGTAACGGTATCTAATGCGCCAGCCAGATCTATAAACAATGCAACTATATTAGTAGTAGTAGGCTAGCTAGGCCTATTACGGTTTTTTTTTTTTGTATAAACATATTTTATTTTGCAATCGAAACAAATACAAAAATGTAATACCAAGGTTTCTCTTGCTACATGGCTACTGATGACCGGTCATGTCTGTGTCGTGGCAATCGATAAGAAGGATCCTAGTGCAAAGCTTTTGTTCGACAGCTGACAGGGAGATCCCACCAAATGAATTTATAAGTGGTACACAGGGCAAGGACTAAGGTATTAAAGCACAATTAGATCCCGACAACAATGTCAGCAACAAGGAAAAGTAGGGTAAAGAAAACACCTTCAGTCCGGTAAATTTAACATAGTTAATGTAAATCTCTGGGTTGTGGTTATAAATTTTTCGACTGCAATAACCAATTCTGGTAAGTTGCCCGAGGGAGCATCACCAAAAAGAACAGTGTTTAGAGTGGGGGTTAATTGAAGTTGAAACAGTTCAGCTGTAAGCTCGTCCCTAGCAATGTGGTGCAGTGGACAGTCAAAAAAATAATGTTCAGGGGTTTCTATTACTCCACAGGGACAATTGGGACTATCAGCAACGTGATTCTGATACAAGTGGTATAGCAGTTCACTGCACTGCATTCTAATTCTAGCTAATGTAATGTTAATGCGTCTTGAATACATGTAAAAATAGGATATTTTGTTGGGTAAACTGCGATATAAATATGATTTAAGGTTATTGCGATCATCTATATTTTTAATTGTCTCGTCTGTGGAGTTCCAATTGTTAGTTGTGGATGGGAAAAAAGAATTTCGAAAAGTTTCAGTTCGTGTGTGGAATTGACTGAGGTCTGATCTATTTCGCAATTGATAACGGTTCTGAGTCCTAAGCTGGACGGATGGGGGGAGATCCTGTTGTAAATAGCTAGGTGCATTACCATGGACGATGTCGGCAAATAAGATTAATTTTCTACGTTCACGACGGGCCTGTAATGATTCCCAGCCTAGTTCCGAAAGAATTGTTGCATACGCAGTACCTTTTATGGCACCGGAAACAGTTTTACCAGCACGTTTTTGAATTCTTTCAAGACGTGTATTGTCACCATCAGATATGGTATCAAAAGCCACATCGCTGTA
Source organism: Flabesymbios commensalis (assembly GCA_964017125.1). Classification (NCBI taxonomy): domain Eukaryota; kingdom Metazoa; phylum Annelida; class Polychaeta; order Terebellida; family Flabelligeridae; genus Flabesymbios; species Flabesymbios commensalis. The sequence goes on from OZ024917.1 coordinate 68,989,084, forward strand.
TTCAACAATTGGCCGAATATATGATATATATAAAATTTCTAGGGTTTTTCGGTTTAATTTAAAACGTAGCGCTTCAAGTTGACACAGTCTTTTATCAGCACGAGCATTTATGTCATCAACGTGATTATTCCATTTTAGATCAGAAGAAAATGTTAGACCTAGATGCTTGTGAACGCTGACAGACTCTAAATTAGCTCCAGAAAAAGATAACGGCATAGGAACTGTTGCGGTTGGTCGTAGAGAAAGTGACATGTCACAAGTTTTTTGAATACTGAAAGTTACAAGCCACTGTTTGGACCAGGTATCAATACGGATGAGATCTCTGTCCAGGACATCTTTGTTAGTGTTGTGTAAATTTGAAACCATATAAAACAAACTATCGTCTGCAAATAAACTAATTTTACTTTCCAACCCTTCTTTAATATCGTCTATAAATATAAGGAATAATAGGGGACCGAGAACAGACCCCTGTGGAACTCCTGCTTCTATTGTGCCATATTCAGAAGAATGACCGTTTATCACAACGCATTGTTTTCTGTCTGTTAGATAGTCAGAAAACCATTCGTTCAGAGAACCAGTTATGCCATTATTTTTCAATTTATGCAGTATACCAGCATGCCACACTCGATCAAAGGCTTTGGAAATATCAGCAAAAACTAAGCGCACTTTTTTTTTATTATCCAACGCCTCGCAGAAAACATGGTATAAATGTACAAGTTGATGTGTTGTGCTGTGCCCTGGCATAAAGCCAGATTGATTGCTGTAAATTAGGTGATTATCTCGAATGTAGTTAAATGTATATTTGAAAACTGCTTTTTCCATTACTTTGCCTACACAGCTTAATAGGGATATTGGCCTATAATTGTTAAGCTGTGATGCATCACCTTTTTTAAAAAGTGGCAAGACATTTGCTTTTTTCCAGAGAGAAGGAAATTTATTTTGTTGCATGGACATATTAAATAATCGAGTTAGTGAGGAACAAATATGCACTGCTGTGTGCTTCAGCATTTTGGGATTGATGTAATCGGGACCACTGGCTTTATTTGGATCAAGTGATTTCAATATATCTAAAATATCAGTTCTGGTGAAAGTTATACTAGTTAGTCTAGCTGTAGTTTGAAATTTGGTATCAGGAAGGGTAGCCCCTGTTGTATCTATTTTAGAGTTTTCTAAGAAAAAATTGCTAAAAGATGTAGCCTTTTCGTATGGGTCGTTTGTGATCGAGCCGTCTTGCTGGCTAAGTGCTGGAATAGCAGTAGATTTATTTTTAGTTTTAAAAAGACCTTTTACGGTCTGCCACCAAGGCCTAGATGAAGGAAAATTGTTAATTTTGTCGACTTGCCTCTGTTCAAAATGATCTTTGGCGGATTTTAGTTCACGAACATAATTATTTCGCGCTACTTTATATAGTTCCCAGGTTTGAATAGTACGGTTATTTTTCGCCCGTTTATATATTCGATCACGTCGCCTTCGTAAGCAGCGAAGTTTTGAAGTGTACCAAGGGTTGTCCCAAGGTCTTATTATAGTCATTTTATTAGGAATAAATGTGCGTGCTAAATTTATAAAATTGTCAGTCCACCTTGAAGCACAAACGTCTACATCAATATCAACAAAACAAGGATTCCAATCATTATTTGAAAGGGCCTCGTTAAAACCATCCCAGTCAGCTTTGTCGTACTGCCAAATTAACCTATTATATGCCGATGGTCTGTGTACTTTAATTAGAGGAATATTAATTGACACCTGACAGTGATCACTGCGTCCCAGCGGTGGGTGAATTGCGATGCTATCTGGTTTTATGTTATCTGAAGTTAAAATTTGATCGAGTGTGGTAGCTGAACATTACGGTTTATTTCATGTATACATATAATTCTTACATCAAAACACGACGGATACATATTTAAGCATATAAAGTAATATCAAATGGGATATAGTATCATATAATATGAAATTTGGTTGAAAATAAAGTCTTTTCGGTCTTTTTCGGGGTATCTTGTCTTTTTCGGTCTTTTTCGGGGTATGGACGCACCGCTTGTGGAAGGTATCGGACAGATAAAGCTACAATGAACAGAAAAGGGTAAAACTGGTTGCTCTACGTCGATTCAAAATGCTTATAGCAGCTTTGTCCGTAGGGTTACGCTGTCATTTGTAGGGTTACTCTATCTATATATTATATAGGCGGCCTATGAAAAATCACCACAATACTTCAATATGACGGCTCAATATGTCATATAAACACATGTGTGTTTTCCTGTATGATGTTCAATATCCAATACATTTACCACGCTATAATTAACTTCACATAGATCAGTGAACAAAATATCTAATTTGTCAAATAATATCATGTACGTACAGTAGGCCTACAATCTCGTTATAATGCGGTAGTTGGGGTCCAAGAAACGGGACGCGTTATAAGTGGATCGCGCTATAGCAGAACGACTGTTCTACCGCTAATGGTCAATACATTGGGCCTATATGGACACGCTATACCAGGCGGTGGTTGTCGCTATGCTAGTATGTACTAGATATTACAATGTTTATAACATATGTATTGCTTTGGTCGATAAAACTATATATATCTATTGATATAACAATGTATTACCAATCGCAAGATATGATGACATCTTGTGCTCCGTGAAATTACTCCATGTGTGTATAGTTAACAGATTGAAGTGCGACGTTCCCGGGCGACATTAGGCCGGAATGGAAGGTGTAAAGGATCTACACAGACCCTGTGCACACTATGGGGTCACACAAGGCGTTATTAGAGTAAATGTTTTATTACCAAATACGCTGCTCTATTTCGTGCAAAAAAATTAGGTGTATTCTTGGAATTGATTGACAGGTATATTGAGAGGGTGGGCTTTGTATCGTATATTCAGGAAGCCTTGAGAATCGACGATATTTACTAGAATTATATTGCTTCCCAGACTGTAGGCCTATGTCATTACTTTTGTTATAAGCAAAGCTGACACGCTGCCTTCATTTTGACACAACTCATCGTACAGCCTAGTAGAGCCTACCAGTACTTAATCCAGGTGCCGACATCAGGTGTGAAAAATAGCTGTGACAGATCAAGCTGACATTGTGCACGCTATAGAGCTGGTAATGTGTCACATACATTATACTCTCGCTCAACCCGAAACACCTGCCTTGATTGATAATACGTTGCCAAATATAAATTTTAAAACAAATGTTATGGATGTATTCTCATTGAAATATTCAATGGCAAACAGACAAGGCCAGCTTCTTCTACGTTGACCAGGATTGAAGTTAAACAGACAACAGGACAACGCACCCACTAGCACATACAGTATCTTCACGCTCCCACTAGCACATACAGTATCTTCACGCACCCACTAGCACATACAGTATCTTCACGTGTATACACTCTGAGGCACTGCAATGCACGTGGCTGTGAATATGGTCGGCGAGAGACGTCGGTGCAGTGTTGTTCTAATGCTGGGCCACTGTCGTCAATGGGGGCATCGGTTTGGCGTGGGCAGACCCCGTTAACCTTTATTCCCAATGATGATACTGCTATACCCTGCCTCGTTTTTCAAATCCATAATTTTGCGAGCTTAGGAGCTATAATTATCTAATTTATATCATTATTTTCAGTATCGAATAAGCTTTGCCTATATAAAATAAAGTTTATACAAAAATTATAAACTCATTTTACTATTTAGCCTATATAATATAATCTTATAATATAATAAAATGTTCTGCATTTTTTCCAGATACCTATAAAGGCAATATGCCAGGAAAAAAGAAAGGTAAAAAGGGTAAGAAGAAAGGAAAAAAGAGTGGTGGTAAGGCAGGCAAAGCTACCATACCTATTGTTGATCCTGTAACACCTGAACATATTGTTCAAGCACCAAGACCAGGAGAGAGGGTAAACTAAACCTATCACATCTGGGTTTTTACTTCTGAGAATTACTCTAATTGCACTATTAGCTGATGTTGACTGTAAGCTATATTTTGGCGTAAACTGTTAGGAAATGTTCGGATTCAATATTACACCTGCAACTGTACTGGGAGTTGGGAGCTAGATGGGTTGTGACAAACAATAAATTGACAAAGTTTTACACCTAAAAATAGATAAACATGAGTGATCATTTGAATACATTCCATTCATGAATTAGTTTTATCCGATAGTCTAGCTGACTTAATTTTTTTTATTCTTAATTTCTTTTCTTTTTAATATATATACTCCAATATAGCATCATTCACCATAAAATTTTAAAAAGTATTTTTTTTATTATATTCTAGATCAGCACCACTTACAATGAATAAATCTGTCCAGTGCATAGGCCTGTAAATCCATAAAGAACATCCCTAAATGATGGACAATAATAGGTGAATAATCACAGATAGGGTTAGGGTTATTGTATAAATTACAGGTGATGAAAGTGTTTTATCTAGCTCCCAACATTATGACATTATATCTTCAGGTGTAATATTGAATGAAAGAGTTATGCGAATATAAGCCTATGGGCTTAACTTATATTTAGCATACAAGTGACAGTGCTTATATAAATACATGTACCCGGTACATAAAAAAATACTTTGAACATTATAAAATAGCTTTTGTTAATCTGTGAATTACAAACCTATAATTTTTCCACAGCTAATTAAACTTCTGACAACAAAAGAAGTGAAAGAGAAGGAACTTTTTGGAATGCAAATCACAACAGAGGCATTAGAGAACCTCACTCCACAAGAAATACAAGATCTTCATGTTGTTTTTGAAGCTTTTGACATTCATGACAGAGAGTATGCATTTTATATTTTACAATATCTAAATTTATGATATCTAAATTTGTTTTGCAAAAAAAATTATACAGATCTATGCTGTACTAATACATCATGTTTGTAAAAGCTGTGTAGAGGTGTCTAATTTTATTGGTCTTGCTTTTGTTTTAAATGTAATTTCTTATCTTTACTGCGAGATAGGGCCTATTGTTTACAAAAAATGCAGCGTAATGAACGGTAGGCCTACTTTTGCAATAGATTATAGATTTTTTATGATTAAAACATAATAGACTGACTCATTTCACAAATACAGCATTAATAAAAACAGTGGATGAATTTAACACTTTGATATTAACATGCTTTTAGTTGTTTGTCATACCATGTATATTGTCATATGGTTTTAACAAATTAAGATTCTTGTATATACATGTACATATATCTCTCTCATTACACTGACAAATAAGTCTGTAATGACTTTTATTTCTGTCAACAAAATATATGTCAGTCTGTGTCTGTCTGATATTTTCAATGTGTATTTTCTATGGAATATATTGAAAATAACTGTGACATATTAATTTCACACTATTATTTTCAATGTGTTTATTGTATAGGTATATTGGAGCTACTGATTTAAGGCGTGCTATGAGAGCCCTTGGATTTAAAGTAACCAGGGAAAACGCAAGAAAATTTGTACAAGATGCAAGTGTGCAAGGGAGAGGGTGAGTTTTGAATCTATTTAATAACTGAAATCTTTCTACGATTCACATTGACATGTAATTTAAATAAAAAAATATCTTAACTTTCAGTATTTCACTATCAGAACACTACCAGCAAACACGAGACGTTCGCATAATGTTGGTACAATGTTGTACCGACATTGGGTGGATGTTTGGTGTTTGCTGGGTAATACGTTTTTTATATACTGTTTATCAATAGGATGGTGAATTTCAATGAATTTCTGGATATAATAATACACCAACAAGGTGACTCAAGAGATATATATGAAGAAATAATGCAAGGATTTAAGATGTTTGACTATGGTAAGTGCAAGACATATTTGGCTATGGTAAATTATAAATATCAATTCTTATTTCTTACTATTGTATTTTTTAAGATAAAAGTAGAACACAAAAAAAGTATATGTTGTTTTATATTTGAGATGATATTGAAGTTTTTATTTTAGAGCATGAAGATAAAATCTCACTAGAGGATTTAAAAACAGCTTGTCGGGAAACAGGAATAAAGTATAGCAAGCAAGAACTGCAAGATATGATGGAAGAAGCAGATGTTAACGGAGATGGTTTTGTGGACAAAGAAGAATTTGTTAAGATTATGCTGCAAACTAATTTATTTTGACATGTTTGTATCCTATAATTATTATATATTTTAATCTACTACACTGTACTAATTCTATATATTGTAAAATACATTTGTTATTACGAGTTGTTGTTATATATTGTTTTTTTAGTGTGGTTGATAGATGAAGACAGATATTTAACAAACTGCATCTATAAAAAATTGTATTTAAATTTTATTGTTAAAAAGAAATATATAAACTGGTTAGAAATTTTGCATTATGCATGTAAATGTAAAAATGTTGTGAAGGAAAAAGTGTGCACATACATAGACTAGATTCACAAACCCAATTAGCTTATTTAAATCATAATATATAGTGCATATCAATTGATTTAGCATACAAATGTAAACACTCAGTACTGTAGGCCTACTGCTCAATGTTTTTTGCATCGAGTCCGGTTTGAAAGAAACAAAAAATGTTTCTTCCCCATCCAAGTGTGAAAGTCTTTATTGTGGGGAGCCTCCGTGACCGAGAGGTAGCGTGCTCGGCCTCAGACCGCCAGGGCTCGAATTTAAAATCCTGTGTCTGGAGGACAGTGTCATCTCAATCATCTCACCATCCTCAGAAGGTTCTCCTGGCCCAGTTTAGCCTATATGTGCACAAAGGTGGCCTAAAGCCCGATTCATTTCATTTCATTTTGCATCGAGTTCTACTTGACGCTTGCTTTACCACAAGGCACTCCAAAGCGGCTCACGGATTTTATATTGGTATGCTTTGATCACCCTCCCGCCTCTAGCGGTAATTAGACAATAGGTCTACTTAACGCTTTCTATAAGACTATGTCACTGCCATAGCTCCAGCATATATTCAAGAGTTTAATTTATCTATGGTCCTAAATGGTGGTAATTAGTAAAGTCACGCCTCTATGATCTCAATAGACTCGCCTCTCTACATCTGACTTAGGCCTATTGGTTGGCATGTAGCTGTCATCTCTGAAAGTCCAGGTGACTGATGGCTAAATAAGCATCGTTTGCATCCCATGTTATCCTTTAGTTTTCACTCCTACATCAATTCACAAATCTGATATCGCCCTAAAAACTGCTAACTTTTTAAATGTGATGGTCATTTTTCCAGCACACATAATGGCGGCATAATGCTGCTTGAATGCAGGCTTAATGTCGCAGCATGAATGAAACAACTGTCATATTTTGTGTTTTTTAAAGAAGAAATATCAGACTTGACATATACACAACTTGTTTTGAGATTTAGTAATTTCTAGAAGCAGCTGACGGATAACAGTCAGAACTCCTTCTTTGTAATCGGTCACCATAAGCTCAGTTGGACCGTAGGCTATATCCTTCCCACTGCCATAGCGTAACAAACCGGATAGTTTTTGCGGCCTTCTCAAAAACAGTACCGTACAGTGTAGGCCTGCCACAGCGTACTGGATGGTAGTGAAAAATCGGTCTTCTCACAAGCACCATCGTGTGTCGCAGACCTGTCAGTAATTGTCATCCTTATTCCGTTTTCCTCAATATTAAAACTATTTTTTCTAATGTGGTAAATAACTCGCACTCGTTAGCTTTGATATACAGAGAGTTTTTCCCCATTTCTTCCTAGTAAACTTGTCGGCATGCTTCTAACCTATCATGATATATTCACTAATTAGCAATTAGATATACAGACTTATAAGATTATGTAAAATAAGCTATTTCATCACTTTTATATGCTTTAAATCATGTTATGACATAGATATTAAATATACCCGATTATGCACCTGCAACCTTCAGTTAGATGTCTTGTCAAGACATTTTGGTTTTCAAAACATTTATTTTTAAATTATTTCTACACAAATTATCTTGATAGTGAACACGTTACAGTGGGGTCAATAACCAAACCTTAAACTATGGCTGTTCCACGGCATCTGGCTACGACTTAATACGTTGTGGCGTCTCTACAAGTTAATATGGCTATGCCTCAGACGCCTCATAGCGCTTAATATGTATCCATCACCACAGCACAACATGAGAGAGAGAGGGAGAGAGAGAAAATAGTTATTGACATAGGTATACATAGTTGATACCCCCAGCCCCCTTGGGCTTACATGTCACAAGTAATTATACTCTATAATTTAAACAAACAAATAAACAAACAAACAAAAATAAGATAAATTAAAGTCAGCTGATCATTACATAGTGATGATAATAATATATATCCGTGTAAATGAATAATTGAATAAATAAAGAAAAATGGAATAATAACAATGGCTATCGAACAGTGCGTAAATAATAATAATGCTGTGCTACATGACGGAAGTAATTATACATATCAAATAATAAAAATAATATTAAATAAAATAATAATAAATGTAAGTTTATGGGATTGTTAGGGTCTCCAGTATGGGCTTGTAAGGGTGGACGGGAGAAACTGCCTAACACTCTCCATCATATCATAAGCTTCATCTCCCCGTCGGATCAACGGTTCTGATTAACTCACAAAACTCCTCTTCTGCTTATCATGTTTATTTGTCTAGACATTTGATAATAGCAACGTACAACCCTGCGCATGACACGTCTAACTAAACTCAGAGCGGGCGACCGGCGGCACGTCCGCAGTCGCTGAGCGTTCTATCTTAAGTGCGGGAAAAGTACCTCGGCCCATGGGATTCGGCCCTATGCGCACGGCACCGAAGTACCAGAACGAGGCAGTCGTCCACAGACTCATTGCGTCCGGGAGGGTGGGGACGACTGCCACATTAAACAAGCGAAGTAGGGATCCTACATTACCCCCGGGTTAGTGATAACGTAGGACCCAACTGACATGTAGGAGACTGCTTCGTGCAAGTAGCGGGGGTTTTATATAACGTAACCTCTTATAACTAACCAGGGTGTGAAAAATTACAGCGTGGGTGGTTATTGTTAATACAGCGTGGGTGGTTGACGTCGCAGCATCAGTAATGAAAACATTGTCCCATCCTCTTAACACCAATTGTCCTATCCTTGTAACACCAACTGTCCTATATTTACGTATGTCATATGCTGCTAGCTGCGACCAACAGATTAATTTGTTTAACATTTCCATTTTTTTTTTATATGGCACGCTCATCACCGAGTCATTCTTAATAACGTCCGAATCAATCGCTCGCTTCGTTTCGTTGACTGACGTATAAATCGGCTGTCGTCGTAGCGGTTGCGTTTATTTCGTCTGTGGTGGGTGTGTGTATGGTGTATGATCGGTTACTGCTAACATGTGCGGCAGGCAGCTCGTTGCTGCGTGCCTGTGCCAGCGTGCATGTATCGGTGTGTACATATAAAACTGAACAGCAGCCGCGTCTCGCCTCACATTAGCATATTCATGATCTACTCCGTGCCCAAATAAGGCGCTAAAAGTAGGCTAGAGCAACGCCAAACACCAGGGGGCGTTTCGACGTGAAAAAATTCTACTATGACTTATTTAAAATCTCGCACAACTTGTGCTATAATTTCCTTTCCGAAACTGCTTATTTACATTTCTTCTTTTTTTAACAGTTTTGAAAAAGAAAATTTATAAGTATTCAAAAAAATTATTTGAGACTAGGCCGTGTATAATTTGAACACGTGAATAGTCTGCTCCACCAAATCAAAACGGCGGCCTAATTTATGCTAATGTGATGAGGCTACACAGGTCCACTGTCCAAATGAATGCCGGTTATGGCGGGACACGTGTTTGCCCACGGCGGGCGATTAGCTAAACAAGGGGAACCAGCATCCAATACGGCGCTCACTTACCAAATACATTTATAACAATCAGCATTCTCTGAAATAACATATTGTAATAATAATAAAATATTGACCTACAGTCCTGGGAATATATTTAACAGACCAAATAGGACCGTTTATTGACATTCATTTAGGCGAACAATTTTATTTGGCCCTAATCCTAATAAAGGTTATCTGAGTCGAAGCGATATTTTATAATTTTTTGTCGATTTTTACTGAAAAATCGAAAAATGACGAGGCTTCGTCTATGGACTTTAAAATCGAGTCACCCAATTATGGCAATCAACGATAAAAAAAGAGTTTTCGAAAACACCCACTTCCTACTCGCCTACAGTGGCATTAATAGGATGAAAGCATTTTAAAAACTCTTACTATAAAAATGATATAGACTAAGTCTATGAGAAAAAATTTCAGGGTTCTTCCACAAAAACCGACATGGTCGCCATCTTTAAAAAGCGCCAAACACGTGGAATTTCGTCCAAAAATAGGAAAATTACGCTGTTTTTGACGTAAAAAACGTACTTCTCCTCTGATAACTCTTACTATCTAGTTTAAAACTGGCATAATAATATGACCTACAGCTTACACAAACCTTGGTAAAAAAAATGCTCATGATTTTTTTCAAAAAATCCCTTAATATTTAAATAAAACTATCCTTGAAAACAGCAGTTTTCAATTTGAGTCTTGGTGAAAACACTGTTGCGTTCTCTATCAGTCGTCAGGGTCACCAGTATGGGATTGTTAGGGTCTCCAGTATGGGCTTGTAAGGGTGGACGGGAGAAACTGCCTAACACTCTCCATCATATCGTAAACTTCATCTCCCCGTCGGATCAACGGTTCTGATTAACTCACAAAACTCCTCTTTTGCTTATCATGTTTATTTGTCTAGACATTTGATAATAGCAACGTACAGCCCCGCGCACGACACGTCTAACTAAACTCAGAGCGGGCGACCGGCAGCACGTCCGCAGTCGCTGAGCGTTCTATCTTAAGTGCGGGAAAAGTACCACGGCCGCATGGGATTCGGCCCTATGCGCACGGCACCGAAGTACCAGAACGAGGCAGTCGTCCACAGACTCATCGCGTCCGGGAGGGTGGGGTCGATAAACAAGCCACAATAAACAAGCGAAGTAGGGATCCTACAAGTTTACTAATACCAATACTAATATTTCTAATAATAACTAAACTAAAAACTAAGTGTACAACAAAACTAAACTAAACATGATCGTACACGGAACGTCGTCTTTTGTTTAAGCAGGGATGTGCGTACTGACTGGAGATTTTTATGGGTTTTTTTGCATCATTATGATGAATTTTTCTTTGGTAAAGAGTTTTTCAAAATTTTCTTCTGGTAAAAATCGTGTTAATAAATTCACGTCTTAATTCAGTATAATTTTGACAATCAAAAAGGAAATGTGCTTCATCTTCGACTTCGACAGTACACAAAATCTCCTGTCAGCAGGCACACCTTGCCACCGTAAAATTTCTATTTGTAGTGGCAAAATACCACATCTTAATTTTGAAAAGTTGGATCGTATCATTTTATTCCTAACTTCCGAAACATATGGTTCGGGGCCAAAATTGGTTTTGAATAATTTATATGTCCTTAGTCTGGGTTTTACTTGAATATCTTTATGCTAGGTATTACAGAATTTGTCATGAAAAAGTGCCCAAGCCGAATTTATGTTGAAATTTTGAAGGTTGTCAAATGCATCAGGCTGCTGTAAAGTAGTGAATAGATGTTTAATATTTTGTGACCAGTTATTTCTCAATATAGATTTATCCTATAGAAAAAATAGAGTTTCAGGCATTTTAATTAGTCTATTCCACAGGTGTATTATTTTCTATGTGGCGTGTAACTCTGTCTGTCTTTATTCTTCTTGCTTCATTAGAAGAACTAAATTTCCCACTGTGGTAAACAATTACTCACACTTGTAAAATTTAATAGTAAAAAAACAATTAACCATTTCGTTCTGGTAAGTTTATCGGCATTGTTGTCAATAAAAATTCTTGTAACCTATTATGATGCTCTTTAAACTTGAACATTGGATGGGTAACAAAAATAAGGTGCAGTGAAATATTTTCACAAGCGTATTTAACTTTAAACATTCTACAAGAATAAACTCACCTAGGATAATATAAATATATCAAACAAAGCATACGTTGATACGACCTTGGCCGTAACCATTTTTGCCTAAGGACACCAGGACCCTACAAAATTAATAAAATTATAGAAATGTTTCGGACATAAAAATAGCGTAGTAATGACCATAATTCGGTTTAGCTTGAATAATCTGTATATATTACCATCTGAACTGATATTTATTTGTGTATTCTATTCATTACTAGACAGTCAGTCTCATCAGAAAATTTTAGATTTGTAATATTGATACTTCTTGCTAATTATCTTAATCGTAGACATGTGGACTCATGACAAAAAGGCTAGGCCTACACTGGGTACCATACACCATATTACTTTCCCATCAAACGCACTATGCTGGCAAAATGCCTTTTCAATGGCGGGCCAGCATCACAGGCGGTCCAGCTGCATTATGTAGAGCATAGACACTGTGTAGACGGAAACCCATAACCTACCATATCGTTATATCTCACTTCACACGTCTGTCGTAGCGTAAAAAAACGTAATAGCGGAAGCTGCTCTATTCATGAATAAGAAAGATTTTGAGATAAATTACAGACTTTTACGCTATGAGTGAGAGAGGGCCACTTTTTGGATATGGATTAGCATGCTCTGGTGTGAGTACGGTATATGATAGTGCTTGTGAGAGGGCCGATTTTTGCATACGTCTTGATACGCTGTTATTTGGTTAAAGGGACATGCCCAGGTCTAAAATCATCAAAAAATCAGTGATTTTATTTTAGCTTATTGGTATGACCATATATGTTGTAAACATGTCCATAAACTGGGAATGCATTTTTTTTTTAATTTTTGTGCCGCGCACTTACCAGTTAGGCTAGATATAGAGACGAAATTCCCGGATGTCGTATTTTTGACATGGTTGTCAATAATTAGAAATCAGGAAATTCGTCTCTATATCTAGCCTAACTGGTGAATGCGCAGCACAAAAAAAAAAAAATTGCAGTTCTAGTCTATGGACATGTTTACATCATATGGTCATATTAATAAGCTAAAATAAAATCACCGATTTTTTGATAATTTTAAACTTGGGCATGTCCCTTTAACAAGGGGGCGCCGATTATTTTACTGGAAGTTATAACTTTAGATATCACAGTTGGCACAAACAGCATCCTCTATGCCATAGACATTTTTTAAATCTAAGACTTCAAATGATGCATTGTAGCGCATATAAGTGTGATAATGATATGCAGTATCTCTTTCAAGTGACTAATGGGAAATAGTTATATTATTTCAAGAAGGATTTAATTAACATTCTTCAATTTGCAGGTTCAAAAACATTCAGTTTATATTCGGTGATCGGTTTCTGCATTGGATATTATTTGGAACATAATATTAATTTTTTTCATTTTTCACCCACTTGAAGTTGTGTCTCGCTATACCGTGACCCACAATTTCAATTGAAGTTTAAGTGGGTGAAACTTAAGAATATTGTTTAATTTGAGACTAAACATTTCCAAAACTTGACGTTAAAACACTCCTTTCATTTCTGATGAAAGTGATTTATCTTGCTAATAAAATCGATTTAAAACGGCTCTAGTCGTGTTTAGCGCAGGATTAAAGCACCACGTGTAATGTATAAAATAAATCTGATTTTCAAACGTAGGTGTATTTTTTCACCAAATTGCAATTAAGTGGACAATGCCACCTTCAAATCAATCACAGATGTCAAGATGTCCCCTCCTTACTCATAATGAGCTGTAAATGAGCATTGCTCTTCACGGCACGCACTTATGGCGTGATGGGCCTACGCCGGGGGTGCCATTATGGGGTCACAACGGCCGACGAGGGACTCCGCCCAATCTCACCATTAAAACTCAAACTTCCTTCTCCTCCGTCGGGTCGACGGTTTCAAACAAGCCAGAAAACTCTCTTTTCTCTTGTCATGTTTATTTGATTAACATGCGATAACAGCAAAGCACAACCATCCGCACACGGCACGTCTCTATTGACTTAGCGAGAGCGAGCTACGGCACGTCCGTAGTCGCTGAGTGTAACGCCTGAAGTGCGGGAAAAATACCAAGGCCGCACACATTGCTCTATGTGCGCACGTCACCACGGTATAGAAACGAGGCGGTCATCCCCTTCCCCCCACGTCCAGGAGGCTGGGGATAAACGCCACATTAATTGAGCGATGTCAGGATCCTACATTACCCCCGGCTGAGTGACAACATAGGACCAAACTGACGTGTAGGAGACTGCTTCGTGCAAGTAGCGGGGTTGTAAAATATGTAACCTCTTATACTAAGCATAGTTTTCTTTAAAAAAAATATAGCGAGTGTGGTTACAGCGTGGGTGGTTGAAAGCGCAGCATTATACGTGAATTGTCCTATCCTCTTAACACCAACTGTCCTTTATGTATGATTCATTTGCTGCAAGCTGCGATCAACCCATTCATTTAATTAACATAATTTCTATTAGTGCTTTAGCAATGAGCTTGCTAAAAAAAATGTCTTTACATTTATATATCTGTACACAATTCTGCCAGGCCTGGCATATTCATTTACAATTTAACAACATTGTTATTACGAGGTATGCGGTTGGGCCCGCCATAGATGTCATTAGGCGCAACTATGGCGTGAACCATCTGCACGAATCGGGCAGGAGTCTGGATTATTCATCCGACTCTAGTTTTTCGCACTGTTTGGTCGGTCGAAATTTTTTCGCGATTAGCGATATACGCATGTTTGCCTTTTGTCGCGTCAATTACGGCGTCATCAGCACCCGGGGTTTTACCCCGCAGATGTAAAGGTATGCGGGAATACGTTCGTAAACCACCGCCGTTCCCGTTAGCGCGGGATACGGCAGGGGCTCACGAATGCGGCGCTACGTAAGTATTGTCTCTGTTAGACAAGTTGACTTTAACATCTATTTGCTTTGGGACTGTGGCCGATTTTTGACTGCTTCTGACTGCCGTCAACTTTTTTGTGTTGACTCTCGTCCCGTTGGACGTCGGAGTGTCCGCACTACCAGGTCTAGGTGGACCCTGTGGATTCTTACTAGATGTCCTGGTAGCCGTCGACTTCCGTGGTTTGCTTGGCGGTTTACGCTGTGTTGTCGTACCTGTCGTAGGCTCGCACTCCATATGTGCGGGTTTAACGCGATCTAAAGAGACCGTCTCAACCTTGCCTTCAACTAGGATTTTCATTACTCTGCCACTCCTCGATACGACCTTGTATGGTCCGTCGTAAGGGGCGGTCAGAGGCGGTGCAATTGCGATTCGGCGCAAGAATACATGAGTACATGTAGCTATTTCCTTGAATTGGAAAATGTAGTGTTGTTGTGTGTCACGTGGCGGACATAGACGGAGACGCGACATGGCCACGCGTAGCTTGTCTGAATAATTCTCCAAATCAGTGTTGGCGTCGACGTTGTACTGTTTAGTAAACTCTCCTGGGAGTCTAAGGGTTGTCCCGTAAATCATCTCGGCAGCTGACCTGCCCAGTCTCTCTTTCACGGCTGAACGAACCCCTAAAAGTACAGCAGGTAACGTGATAGTCCACGGGTTCGGTGACTCGTGCGCCATAATGGCGGCTTTCAATTGACGGTGGAAATGTTCGACCATGCCATTCGACTGAGGGTGATAACTCGTGGTACGATTCCGAATAATCCCGAATTGATTACATAAACTATCCCACAATTTGGACTCGAATTGAGCGCCCCTATCAGTGGTGATAGTGGCTGGGGTACCATAACGTGCTATCCACCCGCTGAAGAAGGCATCGGCGACCGTTTCGGCTCTAATATCTACCATAGGTATAGCTTCGGGCCAACGTGTAAAACGGTCGACGCAAGTCAGTAGATATCTAAAACCATCGGCATAAGGTAAAGGTCCAACTATGTCCACGTGGACATGATCGAATCGCTTGGTAGGTTCAGTGAACTTTCTGAAAACTGGAGTGTTGTGACGTGAAACTTTAGCGGTCTGGCAACCCTTACAGGTACGACACCATCTAGCAATATCTATGTTCATGCCGTGCCATACAAATCGGGTATTAATCAAAGGTCTGGTGGCTCTATGCGATGGATGGCCTAAACCGTGCAAGTTTGAAAAAACTTTTCGGCGAAATTTCGCGGTAAGGTACGGCCGGTTGTGTCCCGTGGACACATCACACCAGATCAATTGATTATCGAACGATTTCAATAGTTCGAAATTCATAGTTGATGTAGTTGAGTGTCTCAAACGCGTGAATTCCGCGTCATTAGCTTGGTCGAGACTTAACTCTTTATAGTCTATCGCTGGTCCATCGTGTATCGCTGACACTGATGGTCGTGACAGCGCATCAGCGACAAAATTTGTCTCTCCTTTTACATATCTAATATCGGTGGTGAATTCAGCGATGAACGCTAAATGACGTGTTTGTTGTAGGGATGCGCGCTCATTCACGGATGACATTACGAATGTCAACGGTTTGTGATCAGTATTAACGAAAAAATTTCGTCCTACTAAATTGTGTCTGAAATGTTTAATTGTAGCGTATACTGCCAAAAGTTCACGATCGAACGCGCTGTGGCGTGTCTCTGCTGGGTTCAGCTTCTTGCTGAAAAACAAAAGCGGCTGCCACATACCGTTTAAAAATTGCTGCAAAACGCCACCAACGGCGACATCACTAGCGTCACACGTGATGTTAAGCTGGGCCGTAGAATCTGGGTGCACCAGAAGCGTAGCGTTTGCCAATATTTGTTTTGACTCAGAAAATGCTGACTCTGCGTCTTTATTCCACTTCAAATCGAAATTTGATTTCGGTGACAGTCTGGTATGGCCTTCATTGGCAGAAGTCAGTAGATTATTGAGTGGCGTCAGCTTCGCGGCGGAATGCGGTATGAAACATTGGTAATAATTCTCCATTCCCAGATATCTACGCAATGCTCGTTGCTTTTCGGGTTTAACGAAATTAACGATCGCGTCAACGGCGCTGGGTAACGGCGAAATGCCTTCGGCGCAAACGTGGTGACCTAAGAAACTTAATTCAGTTGTTCCGATCTGACACTTTTCAGGACCAATGATGATTCCGTACTCTGATAGTCGAGCAAAAATAATTCGTAGATGTTTCTCATGCGTTTTATGATCTGGGCTGGTTACCAGTAGGTCATCCAAATAAACCAAAACGAAATCAAGTCCGCGTGTCACGTGGTCTATAAATCGCTGAAACGTTTGACCGGGATTTCTTAGACCAAATGGTGTTCTAGTGAAATTAAACAAGCCAAAAGGTGTGGTAACAGCAGTCTTGTGTACGTCGGCCGGTTCCACCGGAATTTGGTAATAAGCCCTGACTAAGTCGATCTTCGAAAAATTTTTCGATCCGGCTAACCGCTGCGTGAAATCTTGAATATGAGGAATCGGGTAACGGTCCGGTACGGTCTGTGCATTTAAACTACGGTAGTCCCCGCATGGTCTCCAATCGCCGTTTTTCTTTGGCACCATGTGAAGCGCTGAGGACCACTCACTGTCGCTGGGTTCAATGACCCCTAATTTAATCATATCGTCAAACTCACGTTTGGCGGTAACCAGCTTATCGGGTGCCAAACGTCGTGGTCGAGCAAAACAGGGTGACCTTTAGTCACAATCTTGTGAGTTATGCCGTGTTTGACGGGCTCACCCTTTGTCGTAGGGCCTGTCAGTTCGACTGGCCGAGGAGTTTTGTGTATTCATTTTGAACGGTATCAACTCTGTTCAATGACAGAGGTTTAATCGAAGATAATGAAGCGGCAATGGCTAGGCCTGTACGCATGTCTCGAAGACATCTGCTTCTCAAGTCTACGAGCAAATTGTAGTGGATTAAAAAATCAGCCCCGATTATGGGTTGCTGCACATCTGCCATGATGAACGTCCACGGATATTCGCGCTTTAAGCCGACATCGACGACGCGTTTACAATTGCCGTAAGTGTTTATAGTACTGTTATTAGCTGCCACCAGGGGGAGACTGCCAGCGCCCGAAATCCCGTTAGCGCAAGATTTCGGCAAAACACTGACAGCTGCGCCCGTGTCGATTAAATATCTGCATTTATGTCCTTTATCTGCAACATATAATAATTTAGAGTGTGATAACGCGATATTTGCTACTTCGCGCTGACCTAATGTGACATAGTATGAACAGGGTTCACTGCACAAGCGCGCCTTTTCACCATAAGTGTGGTGGTAATAGCAAACCTGTGCAGTGGCTGTGTCTGTCGGTTGCGCGACATTATTTTGCGGCGGCGGTGCGAAAGGTCGAACATTTTGTTGTGCATTAGTACAATTATTTGAATTATTAACAAACTCAGTGGCCTGTGCATTCGGCGGTGGAACGAAAGGTCGAGCATTATCTTTTGCGTTTCTATACTGACCAGGTTGGTTGCTAACGAAACCTGAGGCCTGTACATTAGGGGCAAATGCAGGCGCGTGAGCGTAGTTATTTGCTCGTCCACGTCCTTTATTTCGTTTCCTCTCCGATGTTGTTACTGTTTCTAATCACTTGATGCGTTTGGACAGATCCTCTAACAAACCAACAAGTTTGGTGGTTTCTTCTACTTTGATCTCTGCGACCCCCGGCTTACTCTCTTCGACGTCCTCTTCTGCTGCCAGTGCCCGGTCGGCCAAAACGGCCAAACTTTCGAGGGTGGCACTGTCAGGTTGAGTCGCCAAATGGGCTCTGATGGAAGCGGGCATCTGTCGTATGAACGCTTGCCGAATTACAGCCTTTCCCACAACAGCTTTGGTGCCGAAACCTGCAGTCTTCTGCAGACGCCGCAGGAAACGCGAGGGAATACCATTTCCAATCTTCTCGCCAGAGATAACTTTGTTGACCCTTTCAGAGTGTTGTCAATCCTCGCCTCTCAATTAAAATTGCTTTCAGGCTGTCATATTTGTTGGACCTGAAAGGCTGAAGCAGCACGTCCCTCACGTCCGATGCAATCTCGCCTGAAAGTGCAGCGCAGGTTAGGCTGTACCTCTCGTCATCATCATCGATCTGGTGGAGAGCGAATTGAGTCTCGATTTGATTGAACCAGAGCTCTACATCCGAGGCGTAGAAAGTTGCGATTCTGAACTTTGGTAAGTTCGTAGCACGTTTCTGCGACTGTCTACCAAGCGGTGAAGAACTCCTTGAGGAGTCGCTCCTAGAGTGGGAATTCAGACGTCTAGCTCGAGCAATTCGAGCGAAATCAGCTTTGAGGCGTTGATATTCCTCGTCCGCCTCTCGGAATCGAACCTCATTGTCCTCACTGTCGGGATGATAGTTATCTTTGGGTCTAGCACCCGAACCTTCTAGAGGCGCTGACATGAAGCCTTCACTGTCGTACTGCTTTGACATTATGAAGTAGTGTTTGTAAAATTATTTAACTAATGAAGCATCTGAGATAGCTGGCCTATTGGCTCTGCGTCTATCCCAAATTTGTTTAAAATGGCATGTCGTATTAGCACATGCCAACTATTTTTGACGCGCCGTGCGCGGACAGGTTGTGCAATGCCGTGAAAATCAGATGAAAAATGTCTGTAATATGTTGAAGCTTAGAAGTGTAGACTGTAGAAAATGTTCATGCTATGTCGCATGGTGCGAGAAACAGGGGTTGCAGATTAGTTGAAAAAATATGCGTCGTTGAAGTTTCACCTAAGTGCTGTTCACAAATTCACAAAAGGTATGTATTGATTGAAGTGAAAACTGAAAGCCTATATGAGACATAAAACGTTTTCACTGAGTCACACACATGCAAAATGGTACCGTGAAAACCGTAGGTCGCAGTGGTACATAAAAACAATATGCCAGATACAACTGTGATAAGCTATGCTAAGCTAGGATAATAGTATTTTGTAAATCGACCTGGGTGAAAATTTTTTCACACAAGTCGAAAAACACATTCAAATATTTGCAATGTTTCGCAATAGCGCAACTGTCAAATCGAATATTTCTGTATTTTATAAAAAATTTAAACTTCAGAAATAACTATCGTGAGAAAATTTCGTTCTCAAACTGATAGACTAAATGTGACTGCGAAGAAAAACAGTGACATTTATGATTTAAGAATAATATCTAAAACGTGACTGACAGTAGTCTATGCTGATAAATGATAAAGTATATCATTTCGCTGAAAAATGATGTCTGTGATGAACATTCCACGTTTTTTTTTATTTTTATAATGGTACGTTCATCACCGAATCATTCTCATAAACGTCCGAATCAATCGCTCGCATCGATTCATTGGTTGACGTATAAACTGACTGTGTTCGGTGCGGTTGTTTTTATGTCGTCTGTCGTGGGTGTGGGTGTGGTGTATTGTCGGTGCTCACAGCCTGTGCAGCAGGCAGCATGTGGCTTATAGTCTGTGACGGTAAGCTTTGAGCGGTACGTACATAGTATACAGTCAGCATCCCCGTCTCGCCTCACATTAGCATATTCATCAGCTACTGCGTGCCCAAATAAGGCGCTAAATAGCCTAGCACGATTACAAACACCGAAAGGCATCTCAAAGTGAACAAAAAGTCTCGCACAATTAGTGGCAAACTTTGTTTTCGAAACAACTTATTTACACATCTTCTCCCTCAATCGTTTTGAAAAAGAAGATTTACAAGCAATTTAAAAATTTTTTTATTACAATCAGTCCGTGTAAAATTTGGAACACGTGACAAATGATCTCCACCAAATCAAAACGGCGGCTTATTTTATGCTAATGTGATGCGGCGACACAGGTTCACTGTCCCGATGCATGCCGGTTAGGGGGGAACACGTGGGTGCCCACGGCGGGCGAAGAGCTAAGTTAAGGAAACCAGCGTCCAAGATGGCGCACACCTACCAAATACAAGTACAATATTCAGCATTTACTGAAATAACATATGATAATAGTACAAAATATTGACCTACGGTCCTGGGAATATTTTTAAACAGACCAAATAAGACCGTTTATTGACATTCATTTAGGGAAACAATTTATTTTGGCCCTAAACCTATTAAAGGTTACCCGAGTCGAAGCGATATTTAAAATTTCTGTCGAAAATCGGGAAAAATGACGAGATTTCGTCTATGAACTTTAAAATCGAGTTACCCAATTATGGTAATCAACGATAAAAATTGAGTTACAGAAAATACCTACTTCCTATTCGCCTACAGTGGCATTAATAGGATGAAGGCATTAAACAAACTCTTACAATAAAAAAATGATAGACTATGTCTATGAGAATAATTTTCTGGATTCTTTTAGAGAAACCGGCAAGACCGCCATCTTGAAAAGGCGCCAAACACGTGGGATTTCGACCAAAAGTTTAGAAATTTACGCCGTTTTCGACATAAAGAAACGTGCTTCTCGTCTGATAACTCTTTCTGACTAATTTAAACTGGCATATATATATTTTGACCTACAGCTTTCACGTACCTTATGAAAAAAATGCTATTGATTTTTTTCAAAAAATCCCTTAAAATTATTGAAAACTATCCTTGAAAACAGCGGTTTTCAACTGGCGTCTAGGTGAAAACACTGTTGCGTAGACGATCACGTCGGGGTCACCAGTATGGCGTGATGAGCCTATGCCGGGAGTGCCATTATGGGGTCACAACGGCCGACGAGGGACTCCGCCCAATCTTACCATTAAAACTCAAACTTCCTCCTCCTCCGTCGGGTCGACGGTTTCAAACAAGCCAGAAAACTCTCTTCTCTCTTGTCATGTTTATTTGATTAACATGCGATAATATCGTCAAGACGGCAGTTAGTTAATACACTGCTGCCGGGATTCTGGATCTATATGGATCGCCCTATACAGAGGTACCACCTAGCGGTGAGTCCGCTACCATGGTACTCTGTGACCTGTACACCCTACCCCTTTTCTGGCACACTCATTTGTACTCTTTTCTCTCTATCATTCATGGTGGTCAGAGACCATGGCATTGTTTGTTGAGTTTGCAACTTTCCTTTATATAAGTAAATAATTAACGTTACCTAATTCTCTTTTATACCTGATTTTTCTGTAATGTATTTGTCATGTCTAGTGAAAGTCTAGGAACACTAGCTTTGCTAACTTTTTAATAATAAGCGTTTTTATCTCAAGTTTTGGCCAGTTGATCAAAATCTGAATCAATTTTATATTTCTTACACTTTTCTGAAAGTCACTTTAACTACAAGTTTCACATGGACTGAAAGCATGTGTCGTACTGAAGACGACGATATAAGTATTACTTTCCAAAGTTAAGTACTTAGTTATTTATCATCTCTTTTCTATGTTAAACTATCAGTAAAACTAGCACAACTTGTTGTCTGCTAAAGTTTCCGGTATAGTTGAATTCTGGGTAGGGAGTGTGTGATTGGATACATTTGGAACCCATGTTCCCGACATAAAGGTCATGTTTCACTCTTCCCGCCCAGTCAGTCCCTACCTCACTTGTCATCATAGGACGTCGAGAACGGCTGCACTCCATGTCATCTTAGACATGTAAATATTATGGATACTTGTATAATAAAGCATCATGAACAGTTTCAGCTACTGCATCATCTTTTATTTTCTTTTATATTTATCACACAAATCCCCGTGTGATATTTGGTGGAGAACCTATTTCAAGGTATAGTTTTTAGAACATTTTAAACAATGTATATAATTCATGCAGAGAGCAGAAGGTGGGCCTGCTTTCAATACCAGAGCGGCGAAAGTAGACGCTGGTCGGCCCGTGACACCAGACTCAGAAATAACAGAGAACAGCCTCGCCATAATGGCTACAGATAAGCCACTAAGACCACAACAATTCAGTGGATCGCAAGACGATGCCATGAAATGGCTTCGCAAATTTAAAGGATATGTTCCCTGGACTATCGCCCAAGTTGTCTCACAAATGGACAGGTCCGTATTACGTCACTGAGGTGACAGGCCGCAACACGGTGAAGTTGCGATGGTGTTCAAGTATTAAGGACGTACGTAGTCGCATAAACATCACACGTCTACGGAAATACTATGATCCAGATGACAGGCTTGTACCGCCCCCCCCTCCCCTCCCGGTACAATGCCTGTCCGACGTGACAACAGCCAACCACACCCTATATCAAACCAATCCACCAATACCCCCCGCAACGTCACCCCCTCACAACCATCAGCCACAGGAACATCTACTGATAATGCTGATGTTGAGTGGTATGCAGCTGAGAAGATCATCAGATCACGTGGCAGAGGGAGTGATAAGGAATATCTCGTGCATTGGGAGGGAAATTTCCCAGACAGTTGGCAACACAACAGTGACGTTTCACCAGCTCTAATAAGATATTTCGGTTTAAGAAAATATAAGAACGCTAATACACACCGTGTGTAGAAAAAATTTTGTTTATATATAAATTTAATTTTAATTGATTTTGCTTGAGTTACATTTTATTCTATGTCGAGTTAAACATGTTTATACATTGACATTTTCGTATCCATATATACGGACAGAACATTGGTGCGACAGAGACATTAAAAGAAGATCTGTCATTTTATCAAGGATACACCAGTACCATAAATGACAAAAGATTTTCAAAATAAATTATAAGTGCTAATGTTTAAAATGGACGGATATATTTTATATATTATCAATGATTATTATGTGTGGTTACAAACATTCATTCTACAATGTCGTGGACTGGGATTTTACAGAATGGCTGCTTGTTTTGTTCAACAGCTTAGTATACTGGCGTCTGCTGAAAATGGATACTGTACCAGACCGTCTAGGGTCAACTTTAGGACCATCTTGGGTCATATTTCCTACTTTACTACGTGTGTGCACACGGTCCACTTTGACCAATCTCGATATATGGTATTCTTTTTGTATATCAATTTAAAATATATCTTTGTGACACAGTAGATTTGCATATTTCACGCTTACAACATGGTATTATCGTCTTTGTGCCTTTGCCTACGTAACAGACATTTTACCATGTTGTAGGGCTAACTTGTATACTATGTATTTGATGTTTAACACTGTATGTCAGATGCAGTGGAGTGCAGTAATATCCATTCGTCATATCAGCCATGTCCTTTGCCATGTGCTATAGGCCCAGCGACCCTATCTACGCCTGTAATCTGTCATAAACTTCGGAGTGGGATTTTATTTGTATACCTAATTATAGTCTTGTATATACTGTAGGATCTCAATTAGAATATTTGTTCATGATTCACTTATTTTTTTAATATATAATACTTTTAGAAATTTCGGGACGAAATTTTCACGCGAAGGGGCATATATCGTCAAGACGGCAGTTAGTTAATACACTGCTGACGGGATTCTGGATCTATGTGGATCGCCCTATACAGAGGTACCACCTAGTGGTGAGTCCGCTACCATGGTACTCTGTGACCTGTACACCCTACCCCTTTTCTGGCACACTCATTTGTACTCTTTTCTCTCTATCATTCATGGTGGTCAGAGACCATGGCATTGTTTGTTGAGTTTGCAACTTTCCTTTATATAAGTAAATAATTAACGTTACCTAATTCTCTTTTATACCTGATTTTTCTGTAATGTATTTGTCATGTCTAGTGAAAGTCTAGGAACACTAGCTTTGCTAACTTTTTAATAATAAGCGTTTTTATCTCAAGTTTTGGCCAGTTGATCAAAATCTGAATCAATTTTATATTTCTTACACTTTTCTGAAAGTCACTTTAACTACAAGTTTCACATGGACTGAAAGCATGTGTCGTACTGAAGACGACGATATAAGTATTACTTTCCAAAGTTAAGTACTTAGTTATTTATCATCTCTTTTCTATGTTAAACTATCAGTAAAACTAGCACAACTTGTTGTCTGCTAAAGTTTCCGGTATAGTTGAATTCTGGGTAGGGAGTGTGTGATTGGATACATTTGGAACCCATGTTCCCGACATAAAGGTCATGTTTCACTCTTCCCGCCCAGTCAGTCCCTACCTCACTTGTCATCATAGGACGTCGAGAACGGCTGCACTCCATGTCATCTTAGACATGTAAATATTATGAATACTTGTATAATAAAGCATCATGAACAGTTTCAGCTACTGCATCATCTTTTATTTTCTTTTATATTTATCACACAAATCCCCGTGTGATAATAACAGCAAAGCACAACCATCCGCGCACGGCACGTCTCTATTGACTTAGCGAGAGTGAGCTACGGCACGTCCGTAGTCGCTGAGTGCGAGAAAAATACCAAGGCCGCACACATTGCTCTATGTGCGCACGTCACCACGGTATAGAAACGAGGCGGTCATCCCCGTCCCCCCCGCGTCCAGGAGGCTAGAGATAAACGCCACATTAATTGAGCGATGTCAGGATCCTACACACTCATGCAGTTGAGTACCTTTAAAAAATATATTAGAAGAATGTGTAGATCACTGTAAAGAGACACCCACTGTTGTACATTATATAATATAGCGTCGTTCAGTAAAGATGGAACCAAAATAATTGCTAGATCTATAGGCTACTGAAACATTGTTTGAGATTTTTATAAAGAGTAACAAATGCAAACATGTGTTGGTATTGTATGTCTACCGGATATATTGAATTTAATAGATATTATAGCATTGGAACTCTAACATTATTTTATAAAAAAAGTTCGCATTTTGGCCATTGTATAACTGTAAATTCTAGTAGACACGACATTGCCTATTTTGCTATTAAATTGACACGATGATAGAATACCGATACAACGAAAAGTAACACACCTGATGCGAACATAACTTATTGTCAGAAAAAATTATAGCGCTTCTATTGAATGGTAATGGATGTCAGCTAGTGTTTCAATATATAGGCTATTTCAATAGAAGATTAAAACATTAATTGAATGAATTGATTCAATAAAAACTGAACATTTTATATTCTTAATTGAAAAATATAGAAATATTTATTTTTCGTATACGATTCGGATCTCAACATCCACTACTGTAAGAATCATTAACCTCCATTTTAACGAACTTGTTGCATGGGTTTTTATAAAACAGTTTGTCACTCGGTTGATATTGTAAGTTCCATTTAAAGTGTAATTGTTCTAAAGGATGGAAAACGGCAGCACATTAGGATAGTAGGGCAAATGGCGATGACTGAGAGCGATCTTGACCCAAGGTTCGAAAAATATCCATAACTTTTTAATGACTGTGCGGAATGAGGTGAGCATGCGATTCATGTCGTAGCTGAAATGTTACTGATTCTAAAAAAAACTATTGTCGACCTCCCAGCAGGCACAACGACGTTGTTTCAACGTTGAAACGACGTTGAAAAATAGCAAGCTGACGTTGAAACGACGTTGAAAAAAGGTTTTATATGAAATTTGTTTCAACGTCATAATTTCAACGTGATTTCAACACAATCGCAACGCCATTTCAACCTGATTTCAACATCGTTGCAAGCATGACGTCGATACGACGTTGTAATGATGTCGTTTTTTTCTTGTTAAAACGACGTCGAAATACGACGTCCGATGCGACGTTGTATTGAGGTTGGCCCGACGTCGCAACGTGATTTCAACCTCATATCCACGTTGAAACGACGTCACATGAGAAAAATTGCCTGCTGGGCTGATTATTCGAGGTCAATTAGGTCTTCGATATGACCGTCCAAAGAAATATCCCACAATTTTGTGTGGGGTCACTATGTGACTGAAACTGCTTCAGCCACTGGAGCTACAGTCGGTGTATAAGAAGTTAAACTGATTTGGAAGGCACAACACAAATCAAGACTCATGCTTTTTTATCCAAGTGTCCTGAAAGTGAAAACAAGTTAATCCATACATGTCAGTAGATAGATAAGAGTCCACAGGAGATAATGAGACATACTAAATGAGATATGATGCCAGATAGCGATGCCCATGAGGGTCGCAAGTTGTCGTTTACATCTTTT